>OZ025295.1:600000-1035000 GCA_964019185.1 Maratus speculifer | reverse complement strand
TGTGACAGCAGAGGATACGAATCTCGTCATCGATAAAAACAAAGTCAGAAGAGAGAAATAGAAACTTGGAAAGAAGATACAGGCAGAAGAAGTTATTGAAAGAAGGAAAATTAAAAGCATATTTTTTGATGGTAGAAAGGATAAAAGTATATTCAGAGGAAGAAAAATAACAAGCAGCACCGTCGAGAGAAAGGCGTGGAACACATCACCATGTTGTTTGAACCTGGTTAGGAATACTTGTGTCACTTGATACCTCGTTCCGTTACCTTGATACTTCGAGTTCAGAAAAGTCTAACTTGTAGTGACTTGGAAGATTGTATAATGATTTTACTATTTCTTTCCCGTGACCGGAACAAGGTATCAAGTGACCTAAGTATTCCTAACCAGGTTCAAACAACACGGTGATGTGTTCCTCTCCTTTCCTTCGACAGTGCCGCTTGTTCTTTTTTTCCTCTGAATATACTTTTATCCTTTCTACCATCAAAAAATATGCTTTTAATTTTTCTTCTTTCAATAACTTCTTCTGCCTGTATCTTCTTTTCAAGTTTCTATTTCTCTCTTCTGACTTTGTTTTTATCGATGACCAGATTCGTATTCTCTGCTGTCACAACTTCTACTTGGTGAAGCAACCAGTATTAATGGCGCATGATTTTCAGCATAAGTTGGCAATTGCAATTCTTTCAATATGCATGATGATCCCAAAGAGTTACTTTTCACGCTATCGCGTGTCTTTGCATTGTCATGGCCATTTATACTAGCCATTTCTAAGCTCGTTGTAATAAAACGCACAAAACACTATAATGGCACATTAAACGACCCAAAAAGCACTGAATATCACCACAAAAGGGTTTCACGTAAACACTGAACAAATGTCGCAGGTAATTTAGCAAGGATAAATAATAAGAATCCTTTATCGCATTTTGGCTCTCAACTATTTCGTCCTTCACTCCCTGAGTATTACGACGAATCATTGCGCGCGCTTAGAGCCCTGCTAGACCACTTTCTCACCTTCCAGATTTGTTTTTGAAGTATACTGCTGTCTTTTCCTCAAATATATGACGTTTGACACATAGAAAATATATAAAGAAGACCAAGGGACATAAATAATACAGAAACTAACGATCGATTCAAACAAATACAACTTTTGCCTATTATACGCGAAAAAGCTATAAAAATAGCCTAAGTTATAATACACATAGATATTAAATAATGCATGATCAGATCTTATTTAAATATTTGGTACATTAAATATGCCTTTTCAAGTAAATACAACCAAAATAATTTTAATTTAACATTTTTTAATTTTTTTCGAAAAAAGTTCAAAAATGAACATTTTTGCAAAACTTCAAGCCGTTTGCGGCAGGGTAAGGAAATGTCCAAAAAATCTCAAATTTTTTGTATGAACTGAGTGCCACCAGTGGCCACTTTTCCGCACCCGCCATAATCGAAAATCGAAAAAAAGTTTTTTTCGGCCCACCCTAATATACACTATATGGCCATAGATTATTGGACACTTGTAATTTTAGACATTTTGTTAAATATCTAGAAAAATACATGAGGAATCATCTCGAAACTCTTAGTGTATAAATATTATAGTATAAGTCATACATCTCCGTGAAGATTTTTTCCCGAAACTCCATAGGGGACCGTCAACAAATTAAAAAAGAATGAATATCTTTTGAATAACCCTGTCAAAACTAATGTAGCAAAAGCGCTCAAACTCTACATTATGATTGAATGCCTTATTGTAATACTCTGTGTTCATTTTTATGCGAATAGCATGCATACTCGCAGAATAATTAAGGTTTTTATAAAAATGGTCCCAAATTTTTCCAAGTTTTTTCCTTATAATTTTCAGAGTTCTTAATATAAAATAATATTTTTTTCAGAAAATATGGCAAACAACATTGCACACAGTACCCTGTAATCAGAATTAAAAAATAATGAAAATTGTATACAAAATGAGTTGGTTTACTAAATAATTTTTTACTGTGCATGCGTCAACGATATCAAAATTTCATTTGCATATTATGTTAGCTAAATGTATGCAGCAACTTTTGTGAAAGTCACAAAATCATAACTTGAAAATTCTGAAAATAATCGTCAATTGAATAAGTTGAAAATCCGTTATTCTCAAAATAAAGCAAAAACAAGAGGGGTTGTATCCATATATTCATTGATTAGTGTCAACATAGAATACACAATACGGGATGTACTGCTACATTTGGGTAAAATCCCTCATTTTTTGCATCATTTTGGAAACAACGGATTTTGTCCTTTTTCTATAGACGATTACTTTCAGAATTTTCAAGCTATGATTTTGAGCCTTTTACAAAAGTTGCTCTATACATTTAGCTAACATAATATGCAAATGAAATTTTAATATCTTTGACAACTGCACAGTAAAAAATTATTTAGTAAACCTACTCATTTTTCATACAATTTTTATTATTTTTTAATTCTGATTACAGGGTACTATGTGCAATGTTGTTTGTCATATTTTCTGAAAAAAATATTTTATATTAAGAACTCTGAAAATTATAAGGAAAAAACTTGGAAAAATTTGGGACCATTTTTATAAAAACCTTAATTACTCTGCGAGTATGCATGCTATTTGCATAAAAATGAATACAGTGTATTACAATAAGGCATTCAATCATAATCTAGAGTTTGAGCACTTTTGCTACATTAGTTTTGACAGGGTTATTCAAAAGATATTCATTCTTTTTACTTTCTTCTATCTTTACAAGAAGAAAGTATTGGATTCATGAAAATTTTCAACTTCCAGTTTTCGACGGATTTATACGTTTTAGAAGGTCCTGAACACGTTTTGACTATTTTTAGAAAATGTCTGTCTGTGAGTCTGTCCGTCTGTATGTGACAAAAAATTTGTGGGCGCTCTACCTCAAGAACTAATGCTCGAAATTTAATAAAACTTTATATTCAATTAGACCTTGATATGAATTAGTGCCTATTGGTTTTTGGTGAAAATTGGCCAGCAGGTGGCGCTGCTATACTACGTTTTTCATGATTGTGAAGATTGCTATATCTCAAGAACTAATGCACAGAATTTTATCAAACTTCAGATTCTGTGACCCCTTGATATACATAGACGCTGATTAAGTTTTGGTGTAAATTGGCCAGCAGGTGGCGCTGCTATGCCACGTTTTTCATGTTTTTCATGATAGCTATATCTCAAGAAGTAATGCACAGAATTTCACCAAACTTCAGATTCCGCGATACCTTGAGATACATAGCCGCTGATAAGGTTTTGGTGTGAACTGCCTTATAGGTGGCGCTGCTATGCTACATTTTGCACGATTTTTGCGATAGCTATATCTCAAGAACTAATGCAGAGAACTTCATCAAATTTTAGATTCTGTTACACCAGAATATATAACATAATTAGACGCTGATTACATTCTGGTATTAACCTTGCAACAGGTGGTGCAGCTATGCTGCATTTTGCACGATTTTTCCGATAGCTATATCTCAACAGCCAACGCACAGAATTTCATCAAACTTCAGATTTTGTTACAAAATGATATATAACATAATTACACGATGATTACGTTTTGTTATAAATCCTTCAACTGATGGCGCTGCTGTGCTATATTTTACACTTTTTTTTTTAACTAGCTATATCTCAAGAACTAATGCATAGAATTTCATCAAACTTCAGATTCTTTAACACCATAACATAATTAGACGCTTTTTTTACGTTTTGGCATAAATTGTCCAAGATATGGTGTTGCTGTGCTACGTTTTGCAAATTTTTTGTTATAACTATATCTCAAGAACTAATGGACGAAATTCCATCAAATTTCAGATTCTGTTAGGTCTTGACATAAATAGATGCTTATTAGGTTTTAGTATAAATTACCCAAAATGAGGCACTACTAAGCTCATTTTCTCAGAATATTAATTAAATTTTGCGTTTTAGACTTTTCGGATACCAGAATCAGTGTTTAGGCTAGGTCAAATGTTCGAGGAAATTCGATAATGGGTAAACTTTAAGGTCACCACATTTTTATATATATATATATATATATATATATATATATATATATATATTAAAATGTACTTATGAGATAGAAGAAAGTTTTGGGATTGAAACATCCAACTAGTTTAATTTGTTAACGGTCCCCTATAGAGTTTCGGTAAAAAATCTTCACGGAGATGTATGACGTATACTATTATATTTATACACTAAGAGTTTCGAGATGATTCCTCATGTATTTTTCTAGATATTTAGTAAAATGTCTAAAATCGCAAGTGTCCAATAATCAATGGCCATATAGTGTATATATAGATAGATGAAGATTAAAAATATATATATAGTTCAAATATTAATGTAAAATTGCATGTTTATTATAATAAGCAGGAATTGAAATATTATTAATTTTGTGTTGGTAGTTATTTATACATTAAAATATAATGTTTAAACAGACAATAATTAAAAATTCTGAACATATGTATACATTTCGCGAGTACTGTGGACTCACTTCCTCACTGTTAAAAACGATAAAATGTATAAAATAAACCCTACCCCCCCCCCCCCCCCCAACTGAAAGCAAGTTGAAACCCAAGTGAAAAATACCATCAAGCTTCAGCAGCCAATAGAATCAAACCGGAAATGAAGTATCATGACATAATAAATCTAATCAGAAAGTTGAGATGTACCATACACTAGATAAATCATTAACCATGGAGTTTTTTAATTTATTGATATGGAGTGCTTCAAAAAAGTCTAAATCAAGCGGAGTAGTGCATTTTTTGGCTGAAGTAAAATTGAAATTATGACCCTCCTCCCAACAATGAGAAGCAATAGAGGAATTTTTCAATTATTTTCTCTTTACATAGCCTATGTGTTCTTTGACTCTTTTTCGGAGTTTACGTTTGGTTTGTCCAATATAGGACAAACCACACTGACATTGTATATTGTAAATACCCCAATAAGCCAGAGGAATAATTTGATCTTTTAATTGTGAAAATGTTAATTTAGCGACAGGTTTGAATACCACTTTAAAATCATGATGTCTTAAAATATTAGCAACTTTAAAGCTAATGCTATGATGAAATGGTAAAATAATTAGACTAGAATAAGAAACTGGTGTAGAGGAAGAATCAAGATTATCGACATATTTATTAAAACTATGAGAAATTGGACAAACCAAACGTAAACTCCAAAAAAGAGTCAAAGAACACATAGGCGATGTAAAGAGAAAATAATTGAAAAATTCCTCTATTGCTTCTCATTGTTGGGAGGAGGGTCATAATTTCAATTTTACTTCAGCCTCGATTATCCAAAAATGCACTACTTTGCTTGATTTAGACTCTTCTGAAACACTCCATATCAATAAATTAAAACTTCCTTGGTTAATGATTTATCTAGTGTGTCGTATATCTCAACTTTCTGGTTAGATTTGTTATATCATGATACTTCATTTCCTGTTTGATTCTATTCGTTGCTGAAGCTTGATGGTATTTTTGGTTCTCTGCTTACTATCATTTGGGTCTCCGACTTGCTGTCAGTTGGGGGGTTTTTTGATTTTATACATTTTACCGTTTTTAACACTGAGGAAGCTAGTCCACAGTACTCGCGAAACATATACGTATGTTCAGAATTTTTAATTATTGTGTGTTTAAACGTTGTTTTTTAATGATTGAGTTTCCCACACAAAGTTTTTATTGATTAGTTAACTATAATAAACACAGCAATGCAGTTTGAGGCCAAGCAATAAGAGCAGGTGCCAGCAGGACTAGCTTCTCTTTAAAAAACCCAAATAAAAGAAGAATTTTATGGCTCTAAATTACTTTCAATGGTTTTTTAAAAAGTTTAGGTTCATTAAAGGCTCATAAACAAAGGCATTATGCATTGGTTCAAATACATTTTTGAGTCCTTTTCTTTTTTCTAAATGTGAAAAGAAAGAAAATCATTGGATTAATAACATTAGGAGCTTCTACATTGCACCTCCTCATGGTCAACTCTAGATGAAAGAGTTGGAAATCCTGCTAGGCATGATCTAGGATTGAGATAATCAAAGTGATCAATGCTGACTGATCATCAATACATGAAATGACGCTAAAACAAACTCTATTCTTCTCTGAGGAGGATTATAGAAAAATGTTTGTGGTTGAATTTGGTTTTAGCCATTTTAATTATAGCCTTACAAAACAAAGAAAAAAATTACATATTAATTTTCATGAGGATTTAAGGTTTTACAAATTGGATTATTGGATTCACAAATTTTAAATCCAATAACCCTAATCTAGTCAAGAAACAACAGCTGCATCCATCAAATTCCCAATGTCAATCAACCAATTTTAGCAACACACTAAAAATATCATTTCATATAAATATGATTACATCTGATTACTATATGAGGAGCCCAGAAGCCAAGGGGTGTATGGGATAAAATTGAACTAAGTGCAAAGATGACCAAGAAATATGCTTTTTTCTTATCATGTAATGAAAAAGTAATTTTCTAATTATGTGCTGCATTCTAGAGATCAACCCTTGATTAATTAATTATTTTATTAGTTATTGATTAATTAATTATTTTAAGAAAGCTGTACTCTACTTTTTTCATAGTTATTGAAATAAGAGTTCAAAGACCACAATGAAAAAAGCAGCAACTTCGTATTTCAATTCTGTCAATTTATTATTGAAGTTCAAATGTAACGTCAGTTATCTGTTCTCTTTAAACTTAATTTACTCCGAATTAAACTTTTGTCATTTGTACCCCTTGGCTTCTGAGTTCCTCATACATAAATATATTTAATATATGTATAATCCTTATTATATTAAAAATGGGAAAGTGTATCCAAAAATTTGAATGAAGTTAATGCCAAAATGGCATTAACCTAACCCTAATGGCATTATCTTTGCACATAGATAGGTTATAACCTGGGGAAAAAATAGGCCAGTTTTTATTATTTTATTCAAATATTTTTATTAATAATTTAAAATTTTATTATTTTTCATAGTGAATTCAACTAACATTTTTTTTCTTTTAACATTTAATTATTTTTCCTTTTTGTCCCCCAAAAAAAGAAATCTTATAATAATAAATTCTCCCATAAAAAAAATTTTCAATTGAAAGATTTTCACAGGAAAAAGAAAAATGGAATATAAAAATAAATAAATAAATAAAGATTTGTGTTTTTAGTAACAATCATATGTTTTGCTTCGAAACTGACTCCAAACAACAGGTAAATAAATATGCTGTATTTTTTATTTTATCTGTATACTTTTGTAATAATTTATAGCTATATCTCAAAGTCTTTTAATAATTTATAAGCAACGATAACAATTCCTATGATTTATATTAAACAAGAAACAAAACGCAGCAACCATTTAATTGGAGTCAGTTGCCAAGAAAAACCTCATCACAACTAAAAATGTTTATTTAAAAAAAAAAATAATGAATATATCGTCATAATGGAAATGTTTAAGTACAGTAAAACCCCGATAATTCGGATTAATTGGAACCAGACCCAATCTGGATTATTAAAATCCAGATTTTCCAAAGAATGAGAAAAAAAATGAAATAAGACATACTTACAGAAAATCACCTTTATATTAAACATACTGAATATTTACAGATGGTAAAAATGTCTATTTTGTAATTATAAAATCTTCTGCTGTGCTAGTTTTGTATAACTTTTGCGGGCCGCATGGTCATGCATCCGCTTGAGCATAGTTAGTTTATTGGGTGTAGTCTCCACCTGGTGTTCAAAATAAACCATTAATTGTTGTAAATGATTTGTTACTTCATTATGGCCAATAACTTTTGGTTGATCATCATTGATAATAGTGTTTTCGTCTGAATCATCTTCATTTTCAACTTCTTTAGTTGCACATAAAGTGATTATTTCATCATCTGTAACTGAGGTGTAAACTTCATTATTTTTTGCTTCATTCAATTGCTAATGTTGGCGATATCAACATCTCAGAGCCATCAGTTTTTTTTAACAAGCTTACAAAATCTGCAGGTGTAATTTCCCTTCCATCCTCGCATATCTTTCTTTCTTTTTCAAGCTCGTTTGTTATTCAAAAAATCACAATTTGTACACCATAAATTCTTCCATGATTTTCGGAGAGTACTCTCAGTAACCTGCTTGCAAACCTTAAGTGATGCATGGTTTTTCTTTGAAAGGTAACATCAAAGATTTGAAATGAAAAAGATTAAGGTATTCTTCAGAAAATATTTCAGAAACAACTTTTTTAATTCAGAATACGAAAAGTAAATGAATTAATGTTATCGAAATTCTGCCGATCGCTTCCCAAATTTTGAAAAAAGAAACTGTTACCAGATTGATACGGATTCATGGGGTCCGAATTAGCAGGGTTCTACTGTATTTCATAATATAAGATGCATAAATATGAGTAAATTATGTAAAGCATGCAAATATGACACATTTATGAAAAATGAAATATATCTGATTTGATGTTGAATGAAAGTACTAACTGGATAATGGCACTAATTCTTGTTATTTAAAATAAATATATCATCAATCAGAAGATACAAAGAAAGATCCTTAAGATCATTTTCATTATCAATATTTGATGATTTATCATCTGTGCATAGATAATGTGAAGATTTAATTTTTGATTCAAACTGTAAAAAAAGGTTTAAAAATAAATGTTTGTAAAGAAAATGGATCGTAAATGTCAATATGTCCCACAAAATTATTTATGACGGAAATGGCACCACAATTAGCATCAAAATTCAAAATGCAGAGTAAAAAATTCTTATCAATACTTATTTTCTATTGAAAGATTTTCCTGTCAAAAAGAAAAATGAAATAAAAAATTAAGACAAAAAAAAATATGAAAGTACGATATTGGAAGTAAAATAAAAATGAGCAAGTATTTTTTAATATATGTTGCATGAATTTGAATAAGTACAGAAAGTATGATATTGATGAAAATGAAACAGGTATGCTTTGATGTTAAATGAAAATGGTCTTAAATGACAGTATTAAATCTCATTATTTAAAAAATCTATATATTTAAAAGACAAGGCTTTTTTTTAGTCATCATCTTTGATCTTTCCACTGAACCAATTTTGATTATTATTTTTTTTTTTTTTTTAACGAAAGCTGTTTATTTGTAGATGTGTCCATTCAAGATATTTTTTAATTTATAGCCATTTTTTAATTTTACAGTTTTTCTTCAAAATGGGAGCAATTGGATTAATTCCTTTTTTGCAGAGAAAAGAGAAAATGTAGTTTTTTCTTTAAATATATTAATTATGTCCTTAGTGAAGATATTTACTCATCATAATTAAAAAAAACTTTTAAAAATTTGAACAGAAAATGACATTACGCTTTAGGACAGGGTTGGCAAACCTTTTTATTAACGCTTGCCAAATTTGACCAAAACACATTTTACCAAACCGTGACATTCCAACTAAAAAAGAAATTAAATCAATAGTAAATAATGGTTTAAAATTACCTAAAATTTTCTATTAGGATTTAAAAATATGGAGGGTATATGTGTAAATATTATACTTCAATAATTATGGAAATAAATATATTTTAGAAAAAAATAAAATTATAATGCATATAATGCAATTTGATTATTGTTGCTGCATCTGAATATGAGATAAATTTCAATACAAAATGAACCGGAATTATCTGACAAGTGCTTTCAGTTTGAGTTTTGATATTACACATTTATGAAGACAGACTCAAAAGCATAGAAAGGCAGAAAAATTGTTAAAATCACAAACACAAGTTTCTTTGAATAGCTCTGAAATAAATTCATGGTTCCTATAACTTTGCTTTTGTAATTCAGTAATATCTAAAAAACAATTATTACCAATAGTTTTCAAATATAGTCTTTGAAAATTTTTTGAGACCATAATTAATTAAATTGGAATATTACATACTACAATTAATTTTATTGGAATTTTCCATTTAATCAAATTTAGAAAAGATTAATTGGAAATTTGTGACCTCACTTTATTTGATTTAGAGCCACAACAGTGCCGTGCCGAAATTGGCATGCATGCCATCCCTGCTTTAGGATTTCCTGCATTATTATGATCTTAATTAAGGATTTATTGGTCATACATTAAAATATTCTAAAATAAAATGAGAAAAAAAAATTCAACTTACAATATTTTTTCCTGTAGAAGAGGGCAAAACATGAAAAAGGAAAATAAGAATATAATCAGTAAAGCTTCATTTCGATAAACACATACATAAATTTAAGATGCAATGCACAATATCATAAATGCATATAGAGTGAAACTTGGGTAATTCAAACTTGTTAATTTGAATTTTTTGCCTGGTCCCTAGAATTCTGTATCAAAATAATGTAAAAAAAATGTGGATATTTCGAATTTTAGTTTGGATAATTCGAGTTTTTCGTAGGATTGCCTTCAAATTTTGCGGTAATTACTAATCCTTTAGACTTTTTTAATCTGAGGACGGACTATCTGAAGATGAACAGAACAAGGAAATACAAGAGAAACCATTACCTAGTTCTTTAGAAGCTATGGTGCATATACATGAACTTCGACGTTTTTGAAGGTCTGTCCAATGAAAAGACTATTTTTGTCTCAATTGATAAGTTGGAATCATATACTATGACTCAAATATTGTATTCAGGAAAGCAATCAGAAATATCTGATTTTTTTTCTTAAAAATGATGAATAATTAAACTAGTAAAAAATGTTTGATTTAATGAAAAAAATATAGAAGTATCCTACTTTTGAATCCTAGACCTTTGTTATCCTAGTAGTAAAGTTTATGTGTTAAATATTTCATTGTGGAGTTAATTCTTTCTTTATTTATCTCTTCTTTTTGAGCGAATATATTTAATTCGAACTTTTGGATATTTCGAACTTTTCTTTTGGTCCCTTGAACTTTGAATCATCCAAGTTCCACTGTATACTTCATTCAAAATAAGTTAGTTTACGAGTTATATGACTTTTAATAGGTTTTGGTCAAAATGTAATCAGATTAGCAATTACAGAATACAATTATATTTTGTAATTGTTAATCAAGATTACAGAGTAAAAAAAATAACTAGAAAAGGAATCATTTTAATAGATTATAGATTAATAAGCTGTAATGCCAATCATGATTATTAGATTGCATTATAAAATGAATATTGTAAAATTCAGAAAATAGCTTTGTCCTTACCCTTTAACAAATTGAGATACAAACAAAATGCAAGAATTTAAACAAATTTGAATTTCTTTAAAAAATGTAGATTATAAACAAATTCCACATGAACTTTCTCTTGAATATTTCTATGAACTAGATTTAAACATTTGCATAGAGGTAGGTTTATTTTGTATATATTTCAGATAACATGTACAATCATTAAGAAAAGTTATAGTCTAAATTTTACTAATATGTTTGAAAAAGAAAAAATTACAGCTTCAATTAGTTAATGTTTATTTTAAGAACTTTCAACAGATATTTCTTTGATGAATACAGATCTACTTTATGAAGGTTTAGTGACTTAAAATGCATACTCTTCACAGTCTATATTATAAAAAACGATAATTAAAACTGAATTCTTGAATTTTTATTTCAGATTCTTGTAATCTGTATAATCATAATTAATGAATTAAAATAAGTATGGTTGGTGATTACAAGTACAAGTATTATAAATTAATCACAATTGAAAGCAATCGTGATTTATTCAACTGTGATTATTAATCTGATTACAAAAATAATTATTTATGCCAAAAGTTGCTTTAGATTAATATTTATAGATTTTGGTGGTAATAAGAACTAAAGGGCAATAGGACCTAATTTTTCATTAAATGAAGTATTAATAAATGTTAAAAATAAATGACAAGATTTCTAAAAAATTACCCAACAAATATCATTAAAAAAAAAAATCTATTTCGCAGCAAACATTTTATTCATCATGAAAATTAACATTATACATAAGAAGCATATTTTCATACAAACTCATATTTATAAATACAAGGTTCAGGCATAATGATAATCCCTTTTTGACATATTAATAAAAGAGATCATGATCATAATAAATTCAGCTAACAGAATAATGCTTGTCTTACTTATTATTACACTGACTATATTTTCAATGAGTTTTTAAAATGATGTAAACAAAATGATTAAAATTACTGACCAAGTATATTATTGAGTAAAGTAATAAGATTTGTGATCATTTTTTTCTTTTTAAAGTTAATTTGCATAAAATGTTTAAGAATAAAACAGAATAAATATTTATTAGAGCTGTACCAAGTAAATGTTTATAATATAGAAATGTCGATGTGCACATGAAATGAGTCTAAAAATGACATGTTTGTGTTTGTATATATACAGTTGAACTCTGATTTTATGTTTCCTACATATAATGCTTTTCTAATTTTTAACATTTTTTCAGCTTAGTCCTACCAATTTCATAAACTAACAATGCAAAAAAATATTGCATTTAAATTCTTATTCAGATATTTTGTCTGCTTTTCATGTCATTTCTTAAATGAAAATTAACAGTTTTTCCAACAATAATTGATCATTTTCAATGAATTCCACATTTTTTTAATCTATATAATTTTGCATTTCATCAAATTGATACTTCTTGTAATCAATCAAAATAAAATGAAATGAAACAATAGATATTTCTCTCATTTTAAAAGACCAAGAATCAAGTATATCAGAAATATATATCTACATACAAAAAATATCTACATACTCAATAAACTTACATTAAGTATTAAAAAATTGTTACTTTTCTTTAAAAAGCATTTTAAAATGTCTTGAATAGTTATAAACGTAACATAAAATTCATACTTTTCAGGGTCAGGATCCAAGAA
Organism: Maratus speculifer; assembly: GCA_964019185.1. NCBI lineage: Eukaryota > Metazoa > Arthropoda > Arachnida > Araneae > Salticidae > Maratus > Maratus speculifer. The sequence continues at coordinate 1,022,188 of OZ025295.1, read as the reverse complement.
GAAATAACCTAATTTTACTGCTTTGTGAACTTCAAAACATAGTTCCCACATAGCATCATCTACTAATTCATCTAAAATGGCCTTATATACTTCATCATATACCCTTTCTTTATCAGCATTGTCAGTTTCATAATCAGTCACCTAAAAACAAACAATACAAACAGAAATGTACATTATATTATTTAAACTATGAAGTACATATGTATTTTTCATGTTATTGATTTTTAAAAATTATGAGAGACAAATGTGTCACACAAAGGACATTTTAAAAACTTGGAGACCTGCTGGTCTGTAAGTCTTTAAAATATTTGGGAAATGTCAATCAAACAGTAAACTTTAATTAATAAAAATTTTAAGCTAAGACTGATTAATTTGAAAACAAGGTTGTAATTTTGACCAGACAAAACTTACTTCAACCAGAAAAGTGATCAAAACTGGTTTTAAAAGGGCTCAAACTTGGTGGAGAAAATGGCTCTGTCTTTTATTCTAACTTTAAGCTGGCTAATATACCAATGCGGCCTGTTGGTTAAATAAAAATAAAACTGAGGGGGTGAGGCATCTGTTAAAATGCAATATACATTTTATACTGGATGCTGAATTAATACATATGTATGAATAATTGTATAGTTATATTAATTAAATCTATTAATACAATTTAGTAAATCTTGTTACATTATTCTCGAATCTAACTTTCCACAATTTGGACAATACCTAAAGTATTATTTTTAAGTGTATAAAATGCATACACTCATTATCTGTTTTATTCCTTCTTTTATCTTACATTAAGAAATTGAGTTTAGATTAATATTGTCAAATTAAATGAAAATTTTTATTATTTTTTCTCTTCTGTTTACATTTTTATCCTCTTTTTACATCCCTAAAGATTAGTGTCTGGTACATATTTTCCGTATCTATCCATTTAAATAATGCTGTTATGATTTATTTTTAATGTTTTTCTAAATATTATTTTGGTTTTATGTGTGCTGGTAACCTCAAATTCATATTATTTTGCTTTTCATGGCTAATGTGAAGATGAAACCATACATTTTATTCGTAGTTCTATAATATTTAAGATCTGATGAGTCTACTATAGTTATGCAAACTCCAAATATTTCTTCCAATTCATTATATATGGGTGATTCTCAAAATAGGGGACAATTTATGTCTTTCGGCATACAAAAAAAATTGAAAGGTTTTCTGTCATGTTTTTATATTCAGATATGTTTGTCTTACTATTTTTCATTATTTGCACTCAAGAATTACTCACTTTTTAGTTAAAAACACCTTAAAATAACGGAATAAATGTTCAAAATGTCATTAGCATGGATGTCCACAGCAGCTGTGCCTTGTGTATGCTAGCATTTTTTAAGAGTTAATATCATGTTTATAAAATAAAACAAATGTTATTCTTTCTTTAAATTAATCAAGGAGAGGATTTATCCAAAAAATTTCTTTTTAAAAATAAAATTATAGTATATAAAAAATGAATTAAAGTTTGTCCTCCATATTCTATTTTCAAAACAAGGTCATATTATAACAGCTGGTTATTAATCAAAATTTCATTTTCACATATGACAATAGTTTGAAAATATAAAGTTTCTCCATGGCAACAAGTAGCCATTTTACCCCAGCCTGAAAATAGAAGCATGTATTGTATTTTAAGAATATAAGTTGAATATTAGGGGCGTACATCAATTGTATGTCATTAGAATGGATAATAATTTTCATGTTTATTTTATAATTAAAATTTTTATTTTACTTATTTGCATAGGACTTTTGTGTTTTAAAAAGCCCCAGAAAGGACTATTGCATTGTGATTATATTATGGTTCATAATCTTATTTAAATTAGAATTTGTCATTAGCATGGACAAATATCAGTGTCATTAGCATGTTTTTTCTGTCCATGCTAAAGACTCCTATTTGCATAAATGTAACCATTGCTTATATTGTATCTTTTATAAAGTTTAATTTTACATATAAATTTAGGTATTACATTTATTATCCCTAAAATATGCATTAAATCTGTTAGAAAATCACTAAGACAGCTTCTTACATTGTTAGTGTCAGAATGTTGCTCATGTAAACAAAGTTTGCTCTTTGATAATGTTTCTATTCTCCTTATATGTATATATGTAAAAATGGAAACCATTTGCTGAAAAGGAAGGCTAATAAATATAGAAAAAAATATTTAAACAGGAAGAAAATTAAAATTTCTTAATATATTTATTTCATGCAATTTGTTTTGTCATTAGCATGGCTCAAAAAATACTAATTATTTTTTTAAGTTAATTTTTAAATATTTAGCTCTGCTGACTACATGTAAAGTATACCTAATACTATATTAACAACACCTATTTTTTTCAGAAATTTTGCTAACAGTAATTTTTTTAAGATTTCACTTTTGAAATTGTCCCCTATTTTGAGAATCACCCATATATATATCACAAAGTTGATTAGATACTGCCTTATGTATCTGAGGTAAATCTTGATCACTGGGGTAGTTCCTGGTCAATTTCTTTTTATCATTCAATTACTTTTTATTATCATATTTAGTGATTTTTTAATTGTTGGCAAATTCTTTTAGCATCAACTGTAAAGTTAACTGTAACCACATTGTTCACCAGGATTGCAAAATATGTCCAATCAGACAATCTAGGATCGAGGGAAATTTATGCCACTTGGGGAAATTTTGCAGAAACATGTACAATTGATTTTGATTTTAATAACAAATTCCATAATTCCCTGAGATAGAAAAAAATCACTATGAATAAAAAGATCCACATGGTGACCTTCAGAAAATCAATCACATGTGCTGTAATTTTGTTCCAAATTTTCAGAAAATTCAAGGCATTCGGTCCCAAAATTTGAAAGAAAATCCAACATCAATCTGAAAGTTCAGATATAAAGTCACCACGAATTTTTTCGATTAATTAAGAAAAAACATGAGTTTCGTCAAATGAATGCAAATTTTATCAAGATTGCAAAATAAACAACCATTTCATAAAAAATCACAGAAAACCTTAAGTTTGAGATTTTTGATCATGAAAGTACCCCAAATTTCATAGAAAGATCACGGAAGGAACAAAATTTTTTTTCAAAAGATTGTAAAAGAACCACATATTTCATCACAAGATCGTGAACAAACTACATATTTCATCAAGATCCCGGAACAATCGCAAATTTTCGTCAAAAGATTGCGAAACAACTAAACTTCGTCAAAAAGGGAAGAAAACCCTACGATTTTCGTCAAAACATGCCGAAAGAACTGCAAATTTTGTCAAATTAACACAAAAAACCCAGCAAATTTCGTCAATAGAACACGAAATTGACACTTCGTTACAAGATCGTGAAACAACAGCACATTTTGTTAAAAAGGAGCGAATTACCGTTTCGTTAAAAGATCGCAAAACAAACGAGAATTTTATGAAAATAGGGCAAAACAGCCTTGTATTTTGTCAAAAGAGGACAAATTGATTGCGAATTGCACCAAAAGGAAAAAGGAATTACCATAAAATTTATCAAAAGATTGCTAAAGAATGCAAATTTCATTAAAGGACAGCGAAAAAAAAACAATGCTGAAAGTGGATTTACTCCTCTTCCCACTCTCTGCTGTAAATTTCAGGATTTTTTTTTTAATTTAATTTTTATTTATTTATTTACTTTTTACCTAGAATCACCCCTGCCAAATATACTCTCTCATAAAATGAGAAATATTCGAAAAATAATTTTTTTATAAGTATGAAATACAGTATTTACCTAAATCAATTTTGGGGCAATTTTAATACGGATTAAGGGAAATGTTGGAAAAAGAAACGTTTTCTGCATCCCTGTTGTTCACTACATTTTAGTTAATTGTAGTTTTTAATAACATAAAGACAGCTGGGGGTAATTCATGGTCACTGAATTTCTAAGATAACTCTTGGTCATTTTCACTTTCCTCATCAAAATAGGGTCAAATCCATGTGAAATCATTCAGACCATGTTGCTCAATATTTTTTATTTTTTTACTAGTTAATTTATTGTACTTTAAGGAGTCTAAAACAAGGATTAAAATTTTTTTAAACCTTTTGAATTTTTTTTGGCATCCATTTTTTTGTCATGTCACAAGCGGTTTTTCATGAAAATAGTACTTAATACAGAATCCTTTATAACTTTTTTATTTCTAAACGTATCAAAATGATTTAAAAACCATTATATTTAGTAATGAATGAACTAAATTTTCATAATAGGTGTTTTTATGATGATTAAAAAAATTGTATAAAAAATAAAATTGTAATTTAAGAAATTACCCCAACCATTTGAAAAATGTTTCACTCGATACATTCATCTATCATTTTAAGCTAAATACCAGTTGTTTTATTGTGTATTATCCGTGCCACTGCTATAAATGACTTTATACATGCTGCAATTTGAAGGTACGGTTCGTTTAAGTTATATCACTCTATTGTCGCCAAGCATAAAAGTTGGCGACGAAAGAAACATTTCAAACTATTTAACATTGTTGGTGCAAAAGTAATCATTATTAAAATACAGCTTTGGCATATATTGTTTGATTTTACAGAGCAGAATTTTGGTGATGGAGGTTTTAAACCAAAATCGATCGCAGCACATGCATCTGTGAATGGGTCCATCAGACATCGAATCAAAAAAGTTTTTTCCCAGTTTTTCCCAAGCCGATTGCTTTTTAGTTTTCTTTTTAGGTGGTGGAAAATCAAGAGTAATAGCTATAACATTTTCCGGCTTGTTAGAATCACTATTGGCACTCAAATTTTCCTGGTTAGAACCGACCGATAGTAAAACGCCATGGCTAGTGGATTGGTCGCCCTGGCGACATGATGTTTTACAATTAATCGGTTCGGCATTAAATTGCTTCCTTTTTCGTGATCGCCTTTCAACACGTAATTGGTTTTCAGCGGCTCAATAATCTTTTGATTTTATCATTTTCTGCATTGAAAGACGTTTTTGCGCCAAACCAAATACAGTATTACTCAGTTATCCCGTCGACCAATTTCGCCAAATGATACGAATCGCCAAACTAATAAGCAACTTATACATGTTGACTAAATTTTTATTTTAAATAGCAAAAGAAGAAATAAAAATCACTTTATGATTGTTTAAGTACGCGTATTGTGTTTAATATCATTGAATGCGATATTCACGTTCATTCATTTCTTTGGCTTCGGCTTTTTCCGTATCTGTTAATTTCCGTCTACCCATTTTTAAATTTGTTAGTTTTCTCCTTTATTACAATGATTTTAACCATTTTAATTTACTATTCAAATAAAAATTCTTCTAAAAGTAAAGAATTTAATTTAAATTCAAATAAAAACTCTTCTAAAAGTAAAGAAATTAATTTAAATTCAAAAGTGACCACATCATTCAAAAGTGGTAACATCATTCAAAAGTGGTAACATCATCGGGTCCATTCTCCCGAAAACAACAACCATTTTTCAAATGGTTAAAAATAAGATTAAATGTATCATTTTTACAGTGAAAAATTGTCTTTTTTGACATAAACATTTTAATAGAAGAAAGTAAAATTCACCTTTACATTTCTTTTTCTGAATATATACCCTAATGAACTATTCTCAGAAGAAACATGAAACATTTAGAGACGCTCCTTTTTCTATAGTTAGTGAAAGTTGGCATCTCAGCATCAAAACACTAAATTTGAAGTTCAATATCTAAAAAAGGACTGGCTAAAAAATATGAAAATTTAGCAGAATAACCTTCTTATGGATTTAAACATGTACCAAAAGTATTATGAGTGATATATGTGTGGTTTTAAAAATATGGAACTTTGAAATTGGCTTGAAAATCACATTTGTTTACACATTTTTTAAAAGAAAAACTACTCCTAAATGCATAATTTATTATTATTATTATTATTTCAAATGCTACTGTTAAAGATATAATACATGTTTTTTCCTACATAGAATACATAATAATTAAATCTACTTTACACTCATAGAAATAATTATCTGGATATTTCATTGCAAAGTGTCTCAGTAATATTGTAGCTGTGTACAATGACTGTAATTAGTTCCAAAGGTGGTTTCTGAAGCATGTTGCGTACAGGAACTGAATCATTTTTAGACAATTGAAAAGAAGTTGTTGGTCTATAGAGTACAGGTGAAAAAAAAGTGAATAAACAGGTCATTGTTTTCTTTACTTAGCTCAAGAATTTTCCCAATCCACCACTTTTTATCATAAATGCACAAAATATAATCATTTACTTTGAATTATAGCAAGCTTTTCCAAATTTTTGAGATATTGTGATCATTATACTGTTCACATATACACTGGTGGACAAAATTAAGAGATGGAAGGCATTTTACCAAATATCTCGAGAAATACTGGATAAAAATAAATGAAAATTGGTATGAATATAACTTATAGTATGACAATAATATGTACAAAGCAAAAATTAAAGTGTCATTCATTGGCAAGAGTTATTGCCAACAGTCCAATGTGGACTGAAATTCATGATGAAAGATGACAATGAAAGTGAGGCTTGTATGGTGTGTGGTCGCCTCTAGTATGGTGTGTGGTCACCTCTGACAGATAGACAGCATGCACAACGAGTATGCATGCTGTTAATAAGAGAGTTAAGGAGTACTTGTGGAAGACTCTCCCAGTCTTCCACCAGAGCAGTTTTTAACTCCGGAATGGTTCTGGGTGGGGGTTGGCGTCTCGCAATAGCCCTTTCAAGAGCATCCCAAGCATGTTCAATGAAGTTAAGGTCAGGAGATTTGGCTGGCCAATCCATTCGATGAATATCCTCGTTTTTCAGACACTCCTCAACCAGGCGAGCCCTATGTGGTCGAGCATTGTCATCCATAAAAACGAATTCAGGGCCAACAGCATCCCTGAAAAGACGCACGTAGGATTGTAGGATCTCCTACCTGCACCTCTGGGCATTCACGGAACCAGTGTCAAACACATGGAGTGGTGTGCGGGTATCTTGCATGATCCCTGCCCAAACCACCAGTCCACCACCAGCATAATGGTCCCTTTCCATGATGTTACTGGGAAGTTATCAGGTCCCAGGTTTCCTCCATATGAATATTCGCCGAGAATCAGGTTGAAGACTGAATCTGGACTCATCTGTGAACAGAACATTAGCCCATTGGAGCTGTGTCCAGTGTTGGTGCTGTCTGCACCATTGTGCACGTTCTCTTTTGTAGAAGGGAGTGAGTGGGATGCAAATAGCGGGCTTCCTGGCATACAACCCTCTTTCACCGAGCCTCCTGGCAACAGTCTTCCTTGAAACTAATGTTCCTGTGGCAGCAGCAAGGTCCCTAGACAGTTGTGTCGGTTGAGGGGTATCTGGAAAGCGAGGATATTCATCAAATGGATTGGCCAGCCAAATCTCCTGACCTTAACCCCATTGAACATGCTTGGGATGTTCTTGGAAGGGCTTTTGCGAGACGCCAACCCCCACCCAGAACCATTCCGGAGTTAAAAACTGCTTTGGTGGAAGATTGGGAGAGTCTTCCACAAGCAATCTTTAACTCTCTTATTAACAGCATGCATACTCGTTGTGCATGCTGTCTACCTGTCAGAGGTGACCACACACACCCCCTACTAGAGGCGACCACACACTATACAAGCCTCACTTTCATTGCCTTTTTTCATCATAAATTTCAGTCCACATTGGACTGTTGTCAATATCTCTCCAATGAATGGCACTTTAATTTTTGCTTTGTACAAATTATTGTCATACTATAAGTTATATCCATACCAATTTTCATTTATTTTTATCCAGTATTTCTCGAGATATTTGAGAAAATGCCTTCCATCTCTTAATTTTGTCCATCAGTGTAGATGTTACAAAGCACCTGATAACACTTTCACTTAATGGTATAAATTGGCGATATGCTCGTGTACCAGGAATTTGTTGGCAGAACAACCTTTAAGACAGAACACAACTGAGTTCTCCTAATGAGAAGCTAAATAAATTCTAGAAATGAACAAGTTAAAGCATGATGCATTTATTCCCTATTCACTGAGTGATCATAACTAAATAGGATAGAACAAGGAAAATTGTTTTCAATCACAAAATCAAGCATGCAACAGTTTAAGTTAAAGTTTAAGACATGATATATTTAAACACTGAATAAATAAAAAACAAAAATGCAAATTTGTTCTAAATTATAAAATGAAGTATGCAGTATTTACAGTTTAAACCACAATATTTTTATGCACTGGCATATTAAAAATAAACAGGACAGGACAGGACAAGAAAACTTGTTCTCAGTCATAGAATTTAACAAAAGAGAATTTGTAAATTTGTTCTTAATCATAAAATTAATACTGACATTCACTTAATCCTGGCTTAAAAATAAATGAAATATTAAGTTTGTGAGCATAAATTAGGTTTTAATATACAGTAGACTTCCTGAAATCCACAACTCTCTAAAATCTGCACATAATTTACAAATGTAAACAATGAGACATTCAGTTCAGATATAGGGACAAAATTTGACTTTTTTAGTTTTGTATCAATTCCATACATTAATTTGTAATTTTTGTTATTATTACTGAATTCATGTTTTTTCTTCAAGGAAGAATAAAATTTATTTCTGAAAGAATCAAGATACTGCTGATATCACAGATAATCCATAATCTTCTTATCAAATATATTTATGTGTTAATCAAACATTTTTGGTTATTAAGTCTGGCTGAACCAGGAATAAAACTGCCTTATTTTATTATTTTGATGTGATTTAATATTCTACATTATTTATGAGGGAAGTTTCATTGAATAACTTAGGAAAAATACATTTCATCTTTATAATGAATAGTTAATCATACATTATTCATTTGATCTTTGCTTTTAATATTTTAAATATTGTCAAAATGTTTATTATTTTAGTTTATTATTTACTGTAATGTTTTAATATATTGAAAGCATTCATTATAATTTTTATTGCAATATTTATTGCATTCAAATTACCGTTTTAAAAATGTAAACAAAGAAATGACCAGAAATCCACAAAATTCTAAAATCTGCACAACCTCTGGTCCCAAGCTTTGCGGATTTCAGGAAGTCTACTGTAATTATATTTATGTAAAAAAGTTATTTATACTTAAAAAAGGGCACATGAAGAAATAAGCAGAATATATTATGCATTATGAGTTCTTCATGGTGTAAAAATATATGTAAACAAATGTGATTTTCAAGCCAATTTCAAAGTTCCATATTTTTAAAACCACATATATATCACTCATAATATTTTTGGTACATGTTTACATCTATAAGAGAGTTATCCTGCTGAATTTTCATATTTTTTTAGCCAGTCCTCTTTTAGATATTGAACTTCAAATTTCACATTTTGATGCTGAGATGCCAACTTTGACTAATTATAGAAAAAGAAGGAGCATCTCTAAATGTTTCATATTTCTTCTGGGAATAGTTCATTAGGGTATATAATCAGAAAAAGAAATGTAAAGGTGAATTTTACTTTCTTCTATTAAAATGTTTATGTCAAAAAAGACAATTTTTCACTGTAAAAAATGATACATTTAATCTTATTTTATGCAATTTTTTTAATCATTATCATAAAAATACCTATTATGAAAATTTAGTTCATTCATTACTAAATATAATGGCTTTTAAATCATTTTGATATGTTTAGAAATAAAAAAGTTATAAAGGATTCTGTAAAGTACTATTTTCATGAAAAACCACTTGTGACATGACAAAAACATGGATGCCAAAAAAAAAAAAAAAAAAAAAAATTCAAAAAGGTTTAAATTTTTTAAAAACTTGTTTTAGACTCCTAAAAGTACAATAAATTAACTGGTAAAAAATAAAATAAAAAATATTGAGCAACATTTTTTTCTTTTTCTGGATGATTTCACATGAATTGACCCAATAACAATCTATCAAACTGTAAAATACCAGAAAGATACTTTGAACTCTTTGCTTTGAAATTATGCTTATCCATTTGATTGAAATTTAATACTGAAAAAACATACAATTGACACCCTCAAATCCGCAACTCTCTAAAATCCTCACATAATTTACAGGTGTAAACAATGAAACATTCAGTTATACATAAAAGGACAAAAATTGACTTTTTTGGCTTTATATCAATTATTTTAATTTGCAATTTTTGTTATTGCTACTGAATTCATGTTTTTCACGAAGGAAAAATGAATTTGTTTCTGAAAGAGTTCAAGATATTGTTGATATCACTGGCATTCACAATCTTCTTACCAAATATATTTATGTATTAATCAAGCTCTTTTGTTTAATAAGTGTGGCTAAACCTGAAATAAAACTTCCTTATTATTTTACGAGTTTGATGAGAATTAGTAAAGTACCTTTATGAAGCAAGTTTCCTTGAATAATTTAGGAAAACTACATTTAATCTTTATAATGAATATTTAATCATACATTATTGATTATTAACTTAACCTATGCTTTTAACTTTTAATAGTTTAATGACTAAAAAATTATTTAAATTTTTATAAGTTTAGTTTATTATTTATTTTAATATTTTATTATATTGTAAGTTTTCATTATAGTTTTGATTGCATCATTAATTACATTCAAATTATGTTTTTAAAAATGTAAACAAGGGAATAACTAGAAATCTGCAAAATTTTAAAATCTGCACAACCTCTGGTCCCAAGCTGTGCAGATTAGAGAGAGTCTTACTGTATATTCAAAACTGAAATTTCTGTAAAACAACATTAATCTTCATTTGTACACATTTTACAAAGATTAGTATCATTCTTAAAATTCTATTTTTATTGTTTCATTTTATTTCAACTATGGCAATCTTAAATAAATATTATAAAATTTTCCTGAATTATATTCAACAGATGAGCAAGTCAAACTAGGCTTATATTTATGAGGTAATTTCTAGTTAGTGTTTTTAATAATGTAATTTTACAATATTTATGCTTATTACTTTATCTATTATAACTGTGCACCCTAAAAATTATTGTCTTGCAACTTTTTTTTTTTTTTAAACCATAAGTATAAAGTAGCATCCTTAATTGTAAATATAATGGATGAAAATAGTAAGGGCTTACAGGATAAAACTATGACTAAACAATTCAGTAAAAATACTGTCTCATCACAAAATGTATAAATAGTGCATATAAATATGCATAATGCAATAAAAGAACCTATTTATTATACTGTGTATTATAGTAAAGATCCATATTGAAGTTTGAGTAAAAGAGCCAGAAACTTCAGTTGGCCTAAGCCACGGGCCTCGCTAAGGGGGGGGGGGGGGGGGGAGCCTCCTTTCCAAACATTTCCAAGCGTTGCTACACTTGGCAAATTTAATTAAAATTTTAATAAAAACTGTAATACATTTCCTATTTTTGATAAAATTTGCAAAAGTTACAACTCTAATTGGGAATATTATAAAACTTTTTACAAATAAGAACTGTATTATATTTTCTAAGTGTGGTAACTTGGCAAAATTATAAAAGGAGTTGGCAAATATGAAAATTTGACTTGGCAATTTAAGGTCTTCTCCCCCACCAATAAAAAGTCTTAGTGATGGCCCTGGCCTAAGCAAGATAAAATCTAAAAGATACACATTCGGTTACACATTTTATGGACCAATAATTTGCAAAATATTAATTAATCCTTTCACAGTGAATAAAAAAGTAATAAACATTGCTTTTAAATGTTAATGTTTTATAAAATGCGCAAGTCTTTTGTACATCAAATAAATTTGTATTTATTCCCAAAATAGTCTATACTTTATTATTTCACAATTATGAGATGAACGAAACTTTTACAGGATTGATTCTACTTATTTTAATACACAGACTTAATAAAATTAATTTTACTACTTTATTTACATTAAAAAGGATGCTAACCGGTAACTACCCCAGAAGTGACCATGAATTATCCAGTTTCCTCGGTTATTCTCGGTCACTTAAAAATTTTAAGTGGATATATATTTAAATAAACATTTTATTATACAGCCATCAAAAGGGGTCTATTTCACAAAAAAAAAAAAAAAAAAAAAAAAAAAAATGGAAACAGCATTTTCATAGTTTTTATATTAATTGGATGGTAATATTTTTTGAACAGGTATTACCCCAATTGACCCTATATAATCATGCACAGTTTAGATTGTATTGACACAATTTTTATTTTATATATACGTGTATAGATTCACCACCACTCGAAAAGTGCGTGTCGAAACTATACAAAATAATTTATATAGTGTCGAAACTACAGAAAATAATTTATATAGAACATTTTCTTTACTAGAGATTTTTGAACATACTTCAGACGAAGAACTACTAGACGGGTGTAGTTCTGAATGTTTATTGACTTCATTTTCCAGCATTATTAAATCTGCACAAACTGCTGGATAAAAATCAAATTCTAGACGATTTAAATACGAAAGAAAGCTAGCCTCATTTCACACAAATCATTTTGATGTAAACAATCAAGTTAAAGACCCCAGACAATTAACATGAATTGTGAGCCAATCATAAGACTTCTCTTATTGAAATCTAAAGATAGATCCTCCTCTTAAAAAATAGACTAATCAGAATCAATCTTCTTCTCTAGCTTCAACAAGGGTTGTGTTCAAAAGCGCAGCTCATGCCGCGCGCGCGCTCAGCAGATTTTGCTTGGAGTAGGTCTATCGAAGAAAGGAATTTTAAAATTATTGTATTATTTTTAAGATGCACTGTAAAAAATATGACTATTTTCCTACATCGTCACTCTCCTGCTTTTATAGAATATCACTCTTTTGGCCAATGAAAATGCTCTATGATAGCCTGAAGTAGTCGACTACTTCAGGCTATCATGGAGCATTCTCATTGGCCAAAAAGAGTGATATTCTATAAGGAAAGCGCAGCACTGTAAACAAACAGCTTGCACAGTTGTGATGTGCAGTAACTCAGGGCAAAACATTACCGAGTTTTCCATGGCGGCCAATGTGTTTTCAGGTATGTCTTCTTTTAATTTATCCGCATATGCAGAAAATTTGAGTCTTCCGGCCAAAGTAAGATATGTGGATAAATTAAATGGAATGCATGTCCATTCATATGAGTTTCCAGACCCATATATTATCCTGAAGTGTGACTGAGGAGATGATATAAATTCATGGCCACATGTGCTGTTTGATGACATATATTCTTATTTGAAAACGTACAATAACAATGTATAAATACTAATCGCATTATAAATACTAAAAAATATTTTTAAATGTGATCACAGATATGCATATTATGAAGTAAAGAATGAAAAATATCATAAGATACATAAATTTATGAAATCTGTCTTTTAAAAAATGTCACAATTAAATCTGCGAAAATATTTTAAAAAGCAGTTACTTTCGCCGTAGGTGAATGCATTCATACAATCATTATTTTTTTTAACTTTGATACAACTCTGCAATCAGAAATTTTTAGTTATTGCTGTAGACAAGAAAGATATAACTATAATTTTTATATATTTTTATACAAACAAACGCTTCAATATTTTCAGATTTTAATCACATTGAATCTTTAAAAAAGGAAAACAACAAAAAATATCAACGCTATATTTCTAAGGGAAAAAAAAAAAAAACATTACGCAATATTTCTAGCTAAAAAAACTATTTTTTCAATATTATTTTTTTTATAATATCCAAAAATAGACATGCAACAAATAATTCTTATTATTATACAATACTACATAAACACAAACACACGTGTCTACAGAATACTAGGTATATTATTTTAATCGCAATAATAATTATTATTCTGGGCTTACCACACTAATTTTAGCAGATAAAATGAAAAATAATGTTTCTTGAGTGCATAGACAGAAAAAAAAATTAATTCTAAAGTAAATATCTTGCATTAAATAACAATTGATTTAACGTTATGAGCTATAGGATTTCCCTATGTTTTGCCCTGAGAAGCTCACGGTTCTTAGAGTTTGTTTACGTGTGACGTCACGTGCGCTTTCCTTATAAAAACGGGGGAGTGACGATGCAGCAAAATAGTTATTAGATCCTTGCATAATTAATTGAAGAAGAAGACCGAGATAATCATTGCAACATTATTTTAATTGACCAGAACAACAACAATCACATCACAGTTAGCGATTTTGCGATGTGTCCGGGAGAGGGAATCCAGTAGAAGGACTTTGGCTTTTTCCTTTTGAGTAAATTTCTACTATTGACTGTATGGATTTGTCGTACTTTCCTGTTTGTGATTGCAGGCCTTTTGAGACTCAATTGATGGATGTGTATGCTTCATAGATATAGGAATAACTAGATTAAGCATTCAATGTTATTCTCCCTATACCTTTTGAATCTGTTGCGGCTCGGTGGCAACATCCATTAGAGTGGCAAAAAGCAAGTGGAACTTGCGATTCTACCATAGTAATGCATAGCAGATATACGTAATTGTAATTGTGATTTCGTTTAATGCGTTATTAAGTAATTCAAAGAATTGGTTTTTGTTTTTCGCTCTTGTTACATCTTAAAATTGAAATGGACAAAAATTATAATTTTTTTAGCAAATTTACTCATTCACACTTTTTATAAAATGTAAATGAACGATTTATTTTTCATTCATACTGTATTCTAAAAACACCAAAGATTTATTTAGAATCTTGGTAAAATATTTCATGCTTTGTCTACCTTTGCTGAACAATGTTTGGCTAAAAAAATAATCTAAAAATTGTGCATTATTAATGCTTTTTTATTTATTTATTTATTTATTTATTTATTTATTTATTTTGACAGACACACACACAAATAAAAAGATATCACAGCTAAAACAAGTAGTTGGAGGCCACCGTATTATTTACCCATCATGGATATGCATATAAAAACAGTGAGTTTCCCGTTTCCAGAGCCGAGTGGCTCCATGCGGTCCACGCAGGGAGGTCACGTGACTTCCAATGAGGAGGAACCAAGTGACGCCCGGCCTCACGACAGCGCCCGCTACCGGCCAGGAAGACAAGCGAGGACACCCGGCCCATGGACATGGCCTCAGCGTCGCGGCCTCGGCCGCTCACCATCCGCAGCCACAGACACGGCACCACCCGCGCCCAACACGCCGATTGGAGGAATCATCCAGGTACCGTAGCAAAAGCTGCCTGAACAACCGCTGATCCAGAGACCCAGCCTTCCGGGAGGACTTACAGGAAAGCGACTCGAATTCTCGTTACGTACAAGGAAAACCCGGAAAACCTTGTATAGTCGCTTCGCCCAAATCGCGCCTACGAGAGGCCTCGGACTCCTCTTAAGCGAGTGTTGCGTTCGAATGATCTGGTAAATCATCATGCGTCCGAAGACTTCGGTCGAGATAGTCGAGAGCTCAATTGGTCCGACGACCAACCCGATCCAGCGTGTTTGTCAAAAGGTCGCCGACGATGTCGACAATACCTTTCCTGCTATAATTGTCAAAGACAAGATCGGTCAGCGTTCGAGTTTGGAAGTTAGACGGGAAACACTTTTACCTGATGGACTTCCACAGGGGGCACTCGTAGACGCAGTGTCTAATCGTACTCACCCCGTTCCCGCAAAAGCACGCAGGGTTGCCTTTAAAGAAGCGGGCTTGATGGTCGCCAAAGGCACCATGTCCCGTTAGGACTTGGTTGAGGAAGAAATCACCATGTATTCTCCGAGTGGAGACCTTCGGGAAGATCTCATACATCGACCGGCCGTCCTCAGATCGGTTCCACCATTGTTGCCAATCCAGAAGATCCTCGCCAAGGAGCTTCCTCTTGACTTGACGTCCTGAGAGAGGAACAAGTATGTCGACCGACGGTCGACACGCAGCTTCCTTCGCAAGGGAATCGGCCAGCTCGTTAAAAGCGTACCCGACATGAGCCTTAACCCAGTGCATATGGACCCTGATTCCTGTATTTTCAACCAAGTTCCTGATCTCAGCTACTGCTTTGTGCCGAGGCATCAAAGAGTAAAGAGCTTGAAGCGCCGATCTCGAATCAGAGTAGATATCGAGTTCACTGAGACCCCTCCGAAGGGCGTCCGCAATCGCTTCCTTGATCGCATGGACCTCGGCCGCGAAGACAGTCGACCCATCAGAGAGACGGAACCTTCCCTCCGCAACAACACCATCCCTAGTGGCGAGGTGGTAGGCACAGCCCACCCTCTCGTCCACCAGCTTGGAACCGTCCGTATAATAAGTATACGGAGACTTCCGGCTGAGTTCCGGCGTCCAAGGTCAACCGAGAAGTCAACCATGTCCGGAAGGGACAGGTCAACATTTCCCAGCTGACTTCCTGTTTGGCGCAACCTGTATCCGTCAGCTGAGGGTCGACGGTTGCCCGTTTGGATGAGTCCAAGCCTCGGGCGTAACCTGGGCTACTCGTCGTAGAGGAACTAGTAGGAGTCCCACCACTCCGCGACGGTGCCTCATTCTCTACTTTACTAGTCAGAGACATAGTGAACAACGAGAATACTCAGGTCAAAACAGAAGACGGGAACACTCGTTTCCGTACTAAAAAGCGCAATGGAAACAGCACAGACACACTGGTCTATAAGCACACTATTCACGTTCTCACTGGGGCAAAAATTGACAACTTGCCTGTCCTGAAATACACTCCGGGCAATTGTTTCAGGCAGTAAGAATAATAGCAAAAACAGTTTCCATCACTTAGATACCGCCCCATGGATATGCATATAATATATGAAAATAAAACATGTGTAAACTATATACAAAATGCATTGCAATTCCAAAACAAAACTTAAACGTATATTTAAATATTTTTAATATGCATAGTAATGCTCTATTAATGAAATGCTGACGAACCAATTTCGACAAAACATATAAAACGCCTAACTACTCAAGTAGTACCGAATTGGTAAAAGAAACATCCTTATAACTCCAAAAATAATAATCATATTAAATAACAATTTTCTGCTTCGATTTAAGTGTCTCATTTCCAATTAAAATATATCTTTGAATTGAAATTTGAATGAAATACAGGGTCATGAAAAATCGAAGAATGTGGAAAACAGGATTATAAATATCTCGGCAACTACGATCGACTTCGTTCTTTATGCAAAATTTGTGTTATTTTATTACCTTTTATGCCCACTCCTTAAAATAAAAATTTCGAAAAATTTTATATACCTTTCATAAGAAGAATTTTTCGAGAGTCCGAAAAAAATAGTTCCGGATAATCGAGGTTGCTGATATTCAATAGGCTTCGTCCCATTCTCACATACTAAGTACATACAAAATTTCAAGTCTCTATCTCCATTTGTTCGGGAGATAGAGCGTTTACAGACACACAGACAGACAAACAGATGGACGGCAATTTTTTTTTTTTTTTTCTACAAATATGTTTTTCGGAATCTCTAGCGTCTGAAACATGTAATTCCGTCAAAAAAATTTTTTTCGATTTTCAAAACGATTGCAAGACTTACCCTATACTACGTATGATGGGTAAGTAATTTTTTTGTATTTACTCTATTGCACTTTTTTTTCGGGGGGGGGGGGGGATGAGTGCGAGATAGATGGAGAGAAAGGAAGGAGAGAAAATATTTTAAACATCTGGAAATTTTGAAATACTGTATGAAGAACAAAACAGAAGTCATTGAATGAAAAAGGGGAGGTTAAAATTTGCAAACTGAGGAAGAATTTAACTTTAAACATTAATATAAACTTCCTAGAAAAAGCAAAGAAAATCATTTAAAATTGTAAATCCATTTTAAAAAATTTTATTTTGCTTAGAAAGAGGGGAAAAAAAAAAAACAAGTTGGAAATTGCACGTAAAGCGTAGCAAATGAGTACGATTCGTTCGTACGATAACGAAGTTTTAAAAATATTCAGATCTTGCTCTTATAGTAAACAGTACTTCGGATACAGTATAGTGGTCGAAATCTTTTTTGTGTTCCTGTAAATATACAGGAAGAAACGTTTATTACACCTCAGCAATGTATATCATATTCATAAAATGTGAAATAGTTTAATATAATTAAAACACATCCCAAACAATATTTCCCCGTATAGCATTATGCAGTGGAATACTTTTGTGTAGCCCTGTAATTTAATGATAAATATTCTTTGTATCACAGATTGTACAGAATGCATATTTTAGCATATATATACTTCATAGGTTCATGTCAATTCTATTATATTCGAAACAGTTTAACATCATTAAAATATAGGGGGAACTGGGGTACATTGATACAGTTTTTTTCTAAGATTTTTTTTGGTGTCAAGAAAGTAGAAAATTCAAGTTTTTTTCCCATGAGGTGACAGCAAAACTTGTGTAGTATGTTATAAAAATGTACAATCATTGTTTTATATAGTATTTTTGCATGTAATTTAAAAAAAATCAAAAAAAGTCATTTGTATCAATGTGCCCCATCCCCGGGGCAGATTGATACGTTTGAGAAAAATGACGACAAAATAATACCAATGCATATTTTTCATAGAAAATTAATTAGAAAACCATTTTATATTTATTTATAAAAATTCAAATCGCCCACAATTTATTTTTAAGCAATATTAAAGCAATCAAAATTAAATATATTATGACCTGATGTTCTGGCTGTTTCTTGTCTGATTGTTGGCTGTAGTAACTTTGTCATATCTAGCACTTCAACCCCAGCATTATCTCCTTTCTTATGAAAGATGAAAAAATTACCAGTTTTTCTGTTTATAAATAGGTTCATAAACAGAAAATAAAGGATAATTATATTAAAAATTCTGTTTATAATATAAGTATCATTTTCTGTTCTGCAGTTTGTTTCTCTTACTTAACATTTCGCATGTCGAAAATACTTTTTTCTCTGGAGAATCGATATAAATTCGAAATTTGCCAGAATGGCGTCCTTTTCTTTTATTAGTTCTACTAGCACTAGATGCTGGGTAAGTTCCTACGTCTTCTGTTTTCAAAAATACTATAAAATGTTCTAATATAAAGAAATTAGAGCTATTTCACTTCAATAAAAACTAATATTAGAAATTTTTCGTGAAAAAAAAGGTTGGATTAAGGAGTGTATGGTAAAAAAAATAATAAAAGATAATGAAAATATGAACTATTAAAGGATTTAGGCTGTATCAATGTGCCCCGTCATAGACTGTATCAATGTGCCCCATACAGCGATTTTGAATAAAATGAGTCTCAAATCCAACACTTCACAATATACCTAACAATAAAAAATGAAGAACTGATAAAGAGTAGCTGTACTTACCAGGGAGAGTATTCATTTTGGTTGAAAATACAGGAACAGTTGTATAATAGCATTTCAATTGTACAACTCATATTTACTTTTGAACAACAAAAACAATAAATCACCCGTCCCATTTCATCAAACTACTGAATCATTCCAAGATTTTCTGTATGTAGTTGAATACACAAGCATCATCTTTTGGAGCTGTTGTGAAACTTCCTGTAACAACCCTGTGAGCGGTAGAGGGGGTGTATCAATGTGCCCCATGTATCAATGTACCCCAGTTCCCCCTACTTGAAACTATTTTTTCATATTGATCGTTATGTAATGGAATACTTTTGGTTGTCCCTCTAATTAAACTATACATCCGATTTTCATAAAATTTGAAATGGCTCGACAAAATTATGTAATAATTACGTATTTTAAATTTGAAACATTTGTAACTTTTTTCCCTATTGACCATAATGTAACGGAATCGTTTGATTGTCTCTGTAATCGATCTATGCATTCTATTTTCGAAAAATTTGAAATGACTCGACAAAATTATGTAATAATTATATATTTTAAATTTCAAACGATTCGGTTGGGTAGTTTTTGCGTTGTTATATGTGGACGGTCGGACAGACTGAACGACAACTATAAGTGCTACGTATTTACGTAATTACGAACACACCTAAAAAAAAACCAATAACTGATTTTGATGCGCATACTGTTTTGTTTAACTTCCAGGTTAAAAGGTATTTAAAGATAGTTGTTAAAAAAAATTCCAATATTCTTATTTATTTTATTCATAAAAATTAAATTCGCGATAAAAATACTAATTGGTGGTTAAAAATCAGATATAAACTTTGCAATATTCACGAAGACTGAAAATATGTACATGTATATAGATATAAATGCATTTTAAGAATGCACATTTTCATACATTGACCACTGATTGCCGGCTATTTGCCACTCTAGTGGAGAAGTATCGTTTGCGCGCGGAGAATCAAGTTTTCTCCCCCGTGTGCGTAATCTAGTTATTCCTACATCTATGGTATGCTTTTGAACATTTCGAATTGAATCTTTTCCCGTTTCGTTCCTGCAAGCTCCGGTGCCCTTGATAAGACTGATGTTTGTTATTAAAGGACTTACGAACTGTTTATATATATATATATATATATATATATATATATATATATATATATATATATATATATGTATATTTCTTTTTTTCACCAGATAAGTTCAGTTTTGTTTATTGCTTATTCTGATTTATATTTTTCACAATATACATATTTAAATACTTGATATATAAAATATAGAATTATTTAAAGGAAATACATTTTTGTTTTAAAGATGACTTGGTTAAAGATACTATATATTACTTTGTTTAACTTTATTATGTTTTTATATTTTCTGTTTATTTTTTATTTTACGAACTAATAAATGTTAATTCTTAAGTTTTTAATTTTGCATGTCATTATTTCTTTTAGTTTAAGTTTATTTATAACTGAACATTCAGTTGGATATTCATTTGGGCCAGGGGCGTCGCCATGGGGGGGGGGGTATGGGGGGGAGCCTCCCCCCCAATATATGTGAAGTTGGGAAATTTGAGCTTAGAGTTGGGAAAATTTAGATTTTTGAAAGACTTTCTTTTTTTTTTGATAATTACAAGAAATATATGAACTTTTTATTCTTTCGGTGACATGGTTTAGCAAACAAGTTAAATTATCAAAAGAAATCAACCAGACTCAATTTGTCATTGTATTTCTCTGTTCTATGAAAACATCATACACTTATTAGACCTAAATGTCTCTGCTCCTGTGTATCAATATCTGACTCTAAACAGCTTTCTCCACTCCTTTGTTTCCTCCAAAACTTTCATTTCTGAAAAATTTCAAATTATAGTCCGTGACTTTTATGTTACTTTCGTATGAAAATCCATAATGGCTCATATACTAGTGCTCATAGTCTGTCCGGGCCTGGGCTTGGTCCAAGGTACTGGAGAGAGATTTAGTCATAATATCAGCAGTTTGTTCTGCTGATGGAACATATTCTAATTTTAAAGTATCTCGTTCAACTTTCTCTCTAATCGAGTGAAAACGCACATCAATGTGCTTCGATCTTCGATGGTGCTGGGGATTTTGGGCAAGTTTTATGGCACTTTGGTTGTCAACATACAAAATGGGAGTGCCATCATATCCTATTAGCTCCTTGAAGAGTAACTTGAGCCAAACAAGCTCATTAGCTGCCTCACTAGCGGCAACATATTCTGCCTCGGTAGAAGAAATTGCGACAGAATGTTGCAATCGAGACCACCATGTTATTGCACCACATGAATTAATGGAAACCATACCAGAAGTTGAGCGTCTCGTCTTTTCATCACCAGCATGATCGGCATCACTAAAAACGGAAAATTCTGTTTTTACATGTGACTTGTACAGAAGACCAACATTGCTTGTGCCTCGTAAATACCTGTAAATTCTTTTCACATGTTTCCAATCTTCTTTTGTTGGTTTGCATAAAGCTCTTGAAACCAAAGCTACAGCAAATGCTATATCAGGTCTAGTAGCAACAGCAAGATACTGTAAACAACCTACTGCTTCTCTGTAGGGAACATCAGCTGTCGATGAATCTCCTTCCTGAGATTTAGCCACCTCACAAGGTGTAGATAGTGGTTTTGAGTTTTCAAGCCTAAATCTTTGCAGTATCTTTTCAGTATACAAAGACTGAGAAATAAAGATGTCACCATTATCTCTATGGTCAATTTTTACTCCTAAGAAAGAATCAAGAGGACTATCAATAATTTTAAACTCTTCTTTCAGGCTGCTAATTAGTTTCTCTATTTCTGAAACACTTGATCCAGCTACAAGTCCATCATCTACATATAATGCCACTATTAGTATAGATGAATCCTTTTTCTTTGTGAATAAACAGGGATCAGCTTGTGACTGTTGAAAATTTAATTTCTGTATTGCTTGAACAAAACGTCGATTCCAACAGCGTGGAGCTTGCTTCAAGCCATAAAGTGAGCGAACTAATCTGCACACACGTCCAGAACCATCATCAAAACCTTCTGGCTGTTTCATGTAGAGCTCTTTATCAAGAAAACCATAAAGGAAAGCTGTTTTCACATCAAATTGATGCAGGTATAGGTTTTGCGAAGCAGCAACACTAAGAACTGTGCGCAAAGTGTCAAATCTGGCTACTGGTGCAAACAAATCATCATAATCATAACCAGCTTTCTGAGAGAATCCTCTTGCCACAAGTCGAGCTTTAGCTTTACAGGGAGAACCATCTGTATTTGTTTTCAATCTATATACCCACTTGTTGTCGAGTATCTTTTTATTTGCTGGAGGTTCTGTGAGCTCCCATGTTCCATTTTCTTCATGAGACTGCAGTTCTTCTCTCATGGCTTCTTTCCACAGCTGAGATTCAGGCGACTTCACTGCTTCATCATAGCAGGCAGGAGTTTCAAAACCTGTAAGTGTACTTACAAACAGTACATAATTTTCTGACAGAAATTGCGGCCTTTTATGTTCTCGTTCAGGATAGCGTCTTCCATGATCAGTTTCATCTTGACATTCATCTTCATCACTCTTTTGGGACATTTCATTTTCTTCCTCTGAATGCACATCACTACTGGTGACTTCAACAGTCAATGGCTCATATGTGAATTCATCACAAAATGTAACATGGCAGCTTCTTTCACTTTGTTTTTGGAAGGTATAAAAACTCTATATCCATCATGAGCTTCATATCCAACAACCAGACCTTCTACTGACTTTTTATCCCACTTTCTGCGTCTTTGTTTTGGTTCATGTACATAGCATTTCGTACCAAATATTCTTAATCGTTTCATGTTGAAATTTTCCGATTTTCCATGCCATAATTCATACGGAGTTTTATCTTCTACTGGAGTTGGACCTGTATGATTCAACACGAAGACAGCAGTATTACATGCTTCAGCCCACAACTTCTTCGGCAATTCTTTTTGGTGAACCATAGCTCTTGCAGCTTCCACAATGATACGGATCTCTCTTTCAGCAGCTCCGTTCTGTTCAGGTGTCTCAACCATTGCCAAACGCAGATTAATACCTCTGTCATTTAAAATCTTCTTCACAGAATAGTTCTCAAACTCTTTTCCAGAATCACAAAGTACCTCTTTAACTGTATGTCCAGCAGTCTTCGCTTCATTAAGGAACGTTTCTATACAACTTGGTACTTCACTCTTGGCTTTCAAGAAAAATACTCTGCGAAATTTTGTATAATCATCTTTGAGAACAAGCATGTAACGTGAACCACCAACTGAATCTTCTTCCATTGGACCAGCAAGATCAGCATTTATTTGTTCAGCAGGCTTCGTAGGTCTAACAGGTCTTGAGTGGAATGACTTTCTTTGAGATTTGCCATACATACATCCTACACAAAAATCAGAATTCTCATTTGATAAAGAAATACCCTGTCTTTTAAGAAATTTAATGCAGTATTTCTTGTTTTGATGTGCCATCCTTTCATGCATTACTTGAAGAGTATCACTAGTACTTGCAATGAGAACAGTTGCAGGTTTTCTAGGATTTATAGCAAACATTTTCATTTCAAATAGATTATTAACTGATTTCTGAGCCATTGCAATAGTTTGATTACCATTTTTCACATAACAAAAATTATTTTTAAAAACAACATTTAGTCCTTTACTTAAAGCATGAGAAATAGAAAATAACTGATATTTCAACTCTGGTACGTACCAAACATCTGTTAGATGATTTTCTTGCCATTTGCCAGCCACAAGAGTTTTCACATTAATATTTCCTGAACCATAAGCAAGAAGTTTCCGACCTCCTGCATCATTGACTACTTCTGGGACAACAAATTTCTTAAAACTTTCAAACACAGAAGAATCAAAAAGTCATATGCTGAGATGCTCCAGAATCTGCAATCCAGCTTTTGTCATCTTGAGAAATTGAACAAGGCATGGCAACACCAGATGAAGAAGAAACTGTTTTGTTTTTATTTTGAGGACAATTTATTCGTTTGTGTCCGGAAAATCCACACTGAAAACACGTAATATTTCCGTTCATGGGTTTCTTATTCTGCCATTTCTTCGGTTTTGGCTTATTTCCTCTTGAATATTTGGCGTTGGCGTCATCTTTTCCATAACTTGGCAACGGCGCTTGCCGATTCGATTGAATTTGCAGAGCGGTAGTTTCAAATTGCTGCTGTTCTATTTGTTGCTCAAAAGCACACAATCGTTCTGTTAAAAGTTCAATCGATCGATCTTTCAACGGAATACCATCCCAAACAGTCTTAAATGCAATGTATTCTTGCGGCAACATCGAAATAATCCGAAAAAGTAACATCGCTCCTGGAACAGCACATTTCAAAATACGTTGCAATTCATCGTTAGCTTCAATGAAAATATTTTGACTTCGACTTATAAATGATGCAATATTTTCACCTTGTTTCCATTCCAGATGAAAAAATTCAGTCCACAAACGATCGAGTCGATGCGTCGAAGATTTATCGTAAATCGCGGTCAACTTTTCATATGCATCTTTTGCCGTTGAGCAGGTTTTAATACAATCAAAGTTCACATCATCCAGCGCCTGGGAAATAAACAAAAGTGCCTTTGCATCTGCCAGTTCAAATTTCTTTCTCGCGTCAGCTAAAGCGGCAGCATCGGCAAATCCATCCGCCATTTCCGGAAAAGTCTTTTCTCCGTTAACATAACTCAATAAATCGTGCGTTTTTAATAACAATGACATGGACATTTTCCATCTTGTCCAGTCTTTTGCCGATTCCAATTTCTCAATCGTGAACTTAAAGTCCATTGGTGCCATTTTTAACTTCTTAATCCGGAGTACACAACGCTACGAAAAAAAATGGCGCGACGCTTAAATTCCAATCACTTAAAGTTCACATAAATACGGCATTTTTCGCATTGGAAACGTTGCTGGAGGCCATAACCTATTGAATTTTTGTAAGTGATGTTAAATAATAATTAATCACTCAATAATCATCTTGATTATGCATTTAATGAAAAATAAAAAGTTGAGAATTATGCCGGCAACAAAACGCACGTCATACCGACATGAGTTACATACGTGTACTGACGAATCGGCGCACAAACCACGCCAAGTAAAAGGAAGGTCGCCAAGCACAACCAGAATTGGCGAGATATCGCTCAAATTCAACACCCTCACATCGCCAGGTCCCCCAAAATGGCTTTCCAGATTGTTTATTACCTTGTTCATAGTCATATAATAACAAACATCTTCATTAATCTCTCACATTTTCTTCCGGAAGTTTTTTTTTTTTTTTGTAATAGAGGCTGCGATCAAAAATGTCTGTTTTCTTGTGGGGGGGGGGGGGGGATGTCTCCCCTGCCCTCCCCAAATGGCTCTCCTGGACTCGGGTTAGGCCGAGGTAAGGATTATTTTTTTCTGCATAGTTGAGTCGGGACGGAACTGGACTTGGTTGCTCTTGGCATGTGTCGGGCGGACAGTTTTGCTTTGCAAAATAAGTAATAATGATAACGAACTTTTGGTAAGGGGAATCATCGGAAATGTATCTTGAGGTGGTTCTCAAATTCCCTGTTGAATAACACAAAACTTTCTGAAACATTTTCTGACTCATTTTTAAAAGAAAATGCATAACATTGACAGGCCTGAAGTGATTGGATTGAAACGATTTCGAATTGAATAGCGTTTTCCATTTTTCGATAAATAAATTACTTATCCAATTACAGGCGATTATTGTCACACAACGACAGTTTTCTCTTCTTTACTTGCTATGACGTTTTGAAAATCGAATCAAAAACTAATATTTGACAGCCTTTTCTGAAATATATGTTGCTTTCATTCCAAGAAAAAAGAAAGCGCCATTCGATAACATTTTTTCTAAATAAGAACATCTGCCAATTTTATGCGTTTCCGAACAAAAGTGAATTGAGAAATGCGCAAGAAAATAATTATTTTAGATTCTTTTTATCAGCATTCTTTAGAAGAATCTTAATTGTACGTTAAGAAAAATCCGAATTTTTTGTAGCTATCAAATTGGGCCGGATCGGGCCTGGTTTAATTGTTTTTTACGCAAGCTGTTCCTGTTTTCAAAGATTTTTGTTCAGGCCGGCCCCTGAACTGTGAAAATATAGATCCGGTTCGAGCCAAAGTTTTAATTTTCAAATCGGGCCGTGCTGGGCCAAAATAGCTTATATGTAGTCGGGAACGTGCTCTGATCTGGAAATTCCAGCCGGAAAAGACATGTATAGCAAAGACAGTAAACAAAAAAGGGAATTTTTAAACTAATGATGGTTGACGAAAGAAAAGAAATCGCAATAGATCTTTAAAAATAAAATTAATAATTCCAATTATAACATATTCTACTGTCAAAATGAAAATAAAACAAGAAAATATTCACATCTTTTCATATTTAACCCGTCGTCGTCGCGTCGCCGGAGAATTTATACAACGGCTTTAGTCGTCAGTCAATTTAAGCTTAAAAATCTGTAAATTTTATTTCAAAATAGCAATCTATTCTAATATTGTAAAAAAAAAATGCAATTTGTATTTCCGTTTTATGCTAATCTCAAATAGTGTTAAAAGAACTTGGGATAAGTAACTTTGAAAAAAAAAAAAATATTAAAAATATTTATTCAGGCGCCAAAAGAAAAAAAAAAAAAAAAAAAAAAAGCACTCCGGGAGTGTCGACAGAAGTGAAAACTTGAACAATTATGTGTGTATTTTTTTAGTCGTCTGGACATATTTTATTGTGCAGAAAATACTTTTAAATGAAGTGTTTTTTATTCATTATTATAAACTACTGCTACAAAAATTATATTACAATTTTCATTTAATACGCTATTGTACATGAAAAATAATGCATATTATTTTACTTGCAAAAATTGCAATCTATTGCTTAAAACATAAATTTACAAATGCATGAAATATGAAATATCGTCAGTTGGTATTCTTTGAAATAAATACCCATAAAACTTATGAATTTTCATCCCCATTTCAACAATTCTTCCATCATCATCATCATCATTATATTCTAGATTTGATATTATAGGTTTATGGTAACTAAAATATATAGCAAACAATTTTGATTCAATTCTATTTAAATATCTTGTAATGACTGCATCAATTGTAATTTTTTATCTCTCTGTGCTAAGATTGCGATGGTTGGTCATTGTTAAATCAAATTTTCTATTTAAAAATTCAATTAATTGAAGATTTTCAACATCCACAAAGTTGATGTTGAAATCCCTACTCAAAATCATCGGCAAATCATCAAATCTCTTTCCAATTCTATCTTGAAGTAATGCAGAAGCCTCTTTAGAACAAATAAATTTTCATACAAAAATTCTCATTTGCACTTAAAGACTTATCCAGTGAAATATAAATGGCAACCAATACAATTAGTTTTTCATTTTCAGAGTGGCAACAACAAACACATATATCACTGATATCAAAAACATTACTACTAAACATACTGGTGTACCTCACATGCACATTCATATGAATTGTGGAAATATATGCCCATTACATCAAACAACCTTTTATAAATAGCTACTCCTGCTGCTGGACGACCGTATCTTCTGAAACTTGCAACAAATTGAATAGTAATCAAACAATATAAGTTGTTAAGCTTTAAATACAATTTTTTAAAAAGTGGTTGGAAAGTGCAGCATAATCGATGCACAATATCATGATTTTTCTTTCTTAACTTTTTATTCCATCTGGTAACAGTATATTTTGTTAAACTTTAAATACAATTAAAATTTTTAAAAATGGTTTTGAAATGTAGCATAATTGATGTGCAATGTCATGTTTTTTCTTTCTTAACTTTTTATTCCATTTGGTATCAATTTATGTTGTTACTATTTAAATACAATCAAAAATTTAAAAAAAAACAGAGAAAAATGGTTGGAAAGTGCAATGTAATCAATGCGCGATGTCATACTTTTTCTTTCTTAACATTTTATTCCCTCTGGTAACAGTATAAGTTGTTAAGGTTTAAATACAATTACAATTTTTAAAATTGGTTGGAAAGTACTGCATAATCAATGTACAATATCATGTCTTTTCTTTCTTATCATTTTATTCCATTTGATAACAATATAAGTTGTTAAACTTTAAAAACAATTGAAAATATATATATAAAAAAAAAGGTTTAAAAGTGCAGCATAATCGATGTGCAATGTCATGTTTTTCTTTCTTAACTTTTTATACCATTTGGTATCAATTTATGTTGTTACTATTTAAATACAATCAAAAATTAAAAAAACTGAAAAAAGTGGTTGGAAAGTGCAGCATAATTGATGCACAATGTCATATTTTTTCTTTCTTAACATTTTATTCCTTCTGGTAACAGTATATGTTGTTAAACTTTAAATACAATTATAATTTTAAAAATTGGCTGAAAAGTGTAGTATAATCGATGAGCAATGTCATGTCTTTTCTTTCTTAACTCTTTATTCAATTTGATAACAATGTAAGTTGTTAAACTTTAAATACAATTGAAAATTTAAGGAATTGAAAAAAATGGTTGGAAAGTGCAGCATAATTGATGTGCAATGTCATGTTTTTTCTTTCTTAACTTTTTATTCCATGTGGTATCAATTTATGTTGTTACTATTTTAATACAATCAAAAATTTAAAAAAAAAGAGAGAAAAATGGTTGGAAAGTGCAATGTAATCAATGCGCGATGTCATACTTTTTCTTTCTTAACATTTTATTCCCTCTGGTTATATATTATAAGTTGTTAAGGTTTAAATACAATTACAATTTTTAAAATTGGTTGGAAAGTACTGCATAATCAATGTACAATATCATGTCTTTTCTTTCTTATCATTTTATTCCATTTGATAACAATATAAGTTGTTAAACTTTAAAAACAATTGAAAATATATATATAAAAAAAAGGTTTAAAAGTGCAGCATAATCGATGTGCAATGTCATGTTTTTCTTTCTTAACTTTTTATACCATTTGGTATCAATTTATGTTGTTACTATTTAAATACAATCAAAAATTTTAAAAACTGAAAAAAGTGGTTGGAAAGTGCAGCATAATTGATGCACAATGTCATATTTTTTCTTTCTTAACATTTTATTCCTTCTGGTAACAGTATATGTTGTTAAACTTTAAATACAATTATAATTTTAAAAATTGGCTGAAAAGTGTAGTATAATCGATGAGCAATGTCATGTCTTTTCTTTCTTAACTCTTTATTCAATTTGATAACAATGTAAGTTGTTAAACTTTAAATACAATTGAAAATTTAAGGAATTGAAAAAAATGGTTGGAAAGTGCAGCATAATTGATGTGCAATGTCATGTTTTTTCTTTCTTAACTTTTTATTCCATGTGGTATCAATTTATGTTGTTACTATTTTAATACAATCAAAAATTTAAAAAAAAAGAGAGAAAAATGGTTGGAAAGTGCAATGTAATCAATGCGCGATGTCATACTTTTTCTTTCTTAACATTTTATTCCCTCTGGTTATATATTATAAGTTGTTAAGGTTTAAATACAATTACAATTTTTAAAATTGGTTGGAAAGTACTGCATAATCAATGTACAATATCATGTCTTTTCTTTCTTATCATTTTATTCCATTTGATAACAATATAAGTTGTTAAACTTTAAAAACAATTGAAAATATATATATAAAAAAAAGGTTTAAAAGTGCAGCATAATCGATGTGCAATGTCATGTTTTTCTTTCTTAACTTTTTATACCATTTGGTATCAATTTATGTTGTTACTATTTAAATACAATCAAAAATTTTAAAAACTGAAAAAAGTGGTTGGAAAGTGCAGCATAATTGATGCACAATGTCATATTTTTTCTTTCTTAACATTTTATTCCTTCTGGTAACAGTATATGTTGTTAAACTTTAAATACAATTATAATTTTAAAAATTGGTTGAAAAGTGTAGTACAATCGATGAGCAATGTCATGTCTTTTCTTTCTTAACTTTTTATTCAATTTGATAACAGTGTAAGTTGTTAAACTTTAAATACAATTGAAAATTTAAGGAATTGAAAAAAATGGTTGGAAAGTGCAGCATAATTGATGTGCAATGTCATGTTTTTTCTTTCTTAACTTTTTATTCCATTTGGTATCAATTTATGTTGTTATTATTTAAATTCAATAAAAAAAATGAAAAAAAGTAGTTGGAAACTGCAGCATAATCAATGCACAATGTCATACTTTTTCTTTCATAACGTTTTATTCCATCTATTAACAGTATAAGTTGTTAATCTTAAATACAATTATAATTTAAAAAAACACACACGGACATTCGCGCAAGCGCCCTGTACCGCCTAAACGGAGCAGCACACTCAGGCACGGTAGAAAGAGTGGGAGATACTAGTTCCTCTCTCTTTCCCTCGATCTTACGCTTTTTCGATCAGCATCACGTGACCCTGACGCGAGTTTGGAAGTTTTTACCCATACAAAAAGTGCTCAGCGCCGCTAAAGAAGTTTTCACTTCAAAAAAAAAGAAAAGCTGGAGTCCTAATTTCTATAATAGTAGCTACACCTGCTATATTACGTAACTGGGCAACAATATCCAATGAGTTTTCGCCAGAAAAAATACTGGTAACCCTTTGTCGTCAAGAAAAAATAATCATTAAAGCAAATGTGATTTCAAAAAATTATTGATTCTGATAAATGTGTTCCTTTTTACTTTGTTTGTGTGCGGATAAAAAAACTGCTATATTTTTACCGGTTTATAAAATATGAAACCAAAGCGATATAAAGTTCAATGTTGTAATTGTAAAGCAGTATGTAACTAGTATTAAAAAATGCTCTGATGAGCACCAAAAATGGTTAATCTATATATATAAAAGAAAGTCTGGATTTCGTATTAATCACAGTAGTAAAAAAACCACCGAATAAAAAATCTTGAAAATCGGGGTAAAAATACTTCTTATAACACCAAGTGCCGCTAAGAAGTGATTTTCGAAAATTCCACCTCTAAGAGGGGTAAAAAAAAAACTAACTTTTAAAAAATTCCTTAAAAATCGGCTTTTGTTGTTATTTTTCAACTGATAACATATTTTAATGTATTTTTTCATGCTGAATCGAATAGTACCAAGCAAATTCTTTTAAATCCAGTAGTTCGTGAGATACTTTACATTTGCCTAATTTGGCGATTCCTTCGGCGCAAAAACCTGAAATTTTCAATCCTTATCTATATATATAAAAGAAAGTCTGGATTTCGTATTAATCACAGTAGAAAAAAATCCACCGAACCAAAAATCTTGAAAATTGGGGTTAAAATACTTCTTATGACACCGAGTGCCGCTATGAAGGAATTTTCGAAAATTCCACCTCTAAGTGGGGTAAAAAAAAAAAAAAAAAAAAAAAAAAACGAACTTTTAAAAAATTCCTTAAAAATCGGTTTTTGTTGTTATTTTTTAACTGATAACATATTTTAGTGTATTTTTTCATGCTGAATCGAATGGTACCAAGCAAATTCTTTTAAATCCTGTAATTTGGGAGATACTTCACATTAATTTGGCGATGCCTTCGGCGCAAAAACCTGAAATTTTCAATCCTTATCTATATATATAAAAGAAAGTCTGGATTTCGTATTAATCACAGTAGTAAAAAAACCACCGAATAAAAATTCTTGAAAATTGGGATACAAATACTTCTTATAACACCAAGTGCCGCTAAGAAGGGATTTTCGAAAATTCCACCTCTAAGTGGGGTAAAAAAAAGAACTAACTTTTAAAAAATTCCTTAAAAATCGGCTTTTGTTGTTATTTTTCAACTGATAACATATTTTAGTGTATTTTTTCATGTTGAATCGAATGGTACCAAGCAAATTCTTTTAAATCCAGTAGTTCGTGGTATACTTTACATTTTCCTAATTTGGCGATTCCTTCGGCGCAAAAACCTGAAATTTTCAATCCTTATCTATATATATAAAAGAAAGTCTGGATTTCGTATTAATCACAGTAGAAAAAAATCCACCGAACCAAAAATCTTGAAAATTGGGGTTAAAATACTTCTTATGACACTGAGTGCCGCTAAGAAGGGATTTTCGAAAATTCCACCTCTAAGTGGGGTAAAAAAAAAGAACGAACTTTTAAAAAATTCCTTAAAAATCGGATTTTGTACTTATTTTTTCATCTGATAACATATTTTAGTTATGGAGATATTTTAAATCAGATGAACCCAATCACAAATGGTTGGCTTTATTTTAAAGGTTCCCCTGAATTTAATTTTATGTGATTAAAAGTGTTAACACGTTGGACGTAACGATATTCATCGGTGATAATCCTTGGACTTTCCGTTTAGATGATTGACTTTTCACCCATGACAGACATTCTAAAATATGATATAACACTAAAAATTAATATGATATAAAAATTTCGTTTCATTCAAAGTTTGTTTAGAAAAACTGACCAGCGAAGTGGGTGAAGTCTGCTAGTATGTTTTTAAGTATGAAAAATTATTTGACAAGTGCTTCTGTTAATTATTGAGCATGAGGAAGGACAAGGGATCCCTTCTTGGCTACAGCTCACTTCAATGCCAACTTTGAAAAAATCATATTTGCGCTTTTTCCGTGAAAACAAATCAGTCGCAGTTACTACAAAAATGTGTAGTGTAAAGACGTAACCAATAAAGATGCAGATTAATTAGACATAAATGTAAGCGAAGGTGACATAGCACCAAAAACCTAGTTCCTGCAGGTATCACATTCATACACTGCCACCAAGCATGCCCGCAGAGTGTAATTGCACAGTAAATTGATTTGTAGTATAGTGCAGAGTGAACAGTGCTGTTAACATCTGGAATGTAGTGGAGGCTATACGCCGTATATCTTCTGAACTTTTTAATAGAACACCATATACCCCCTGTTTCTCAAGAAAGCTATAGTATACATATTCTAGGGTATCCCTTTGCTTAGACCATATATCCTCAGTTATTTTTACGACTACACCCCTGGTTAACATCTAAAGCACGGTGGGAAGTTCTACTGAAGTACCGCAAATTTCTTTTATTTGGAAAAAGCGCAAATATGATTTTTTCAAAGTTGGCATTGAAGTGAGCTGTAGCCAAGAAGGGATCCCTTGTCCTTCTTCATGCTCAATAATTAACAGAAGCACTTGTCAAATTCTTTTTCATACTTAAAAACATATTAACCATTTTTGGTGCTCATCAGAGCATTTTTTAATACTAGTCATTTAAATTTTTTAATAAAAACTGAAGATTTTCTAATATCTTAAACAGAAAAATAATTGCTGCAGTCAAAATTCATAAAATGATAACATCAGCATAAATATCAGCATTAGAATAATTAAAAAAAGTCATTGCATTGCCATATAAAATGCATGATATGAAAAATAAACCATAGAGTCGAACGAAAAAAGTACAGTGTGTTCACAACTTTATTAAAAGAATTGAAAGCCATACCAATTAAATACATTCAAGGTACTTTCTCGAATGAAACATTCACAACAAGAAAAATTCTAGAAATTGAATAACAATTAACATAAGAATATTCCAATAATAATTAAACACAAAAGCATTTCTAAACAAAATGAACTTACAACCAACGGGATTTGAACTTTCTACCCGCTGCTGAGCAGCCAAATGCCTTACCTCGTGAGTCCTAGTTTAATACCAGAGATGCTGCAAATTTTGCTATAGTACATATATAAATACCAGTATAAGTCTTGTGACTGTCATCAACAGCTCCGGTCTGATTGTTTTATTTTTATATGCCCCGGCGGCTATTTTGCTACTTTTATTTTAGCTATGCGAAACAATCGCCAAATAGGTTTCCTTCGCCATAATTTCATTTTAAATATAAAGCTGTCACTAGCTTTATTTAAAATACACGACTTTAATTAAAAAACACACAAGTTAAAAATACATATATCATATACATTTAATTTGCACGTTTTTCTTTCATTTTATTAAAAGTACTATAAGGAAATAAATAAAGGTACTTTTTCAATAGTTGTACATAACGAAAAGTTCTTGGCGGGAAAAGAAGTTTGGCAACGTATATTTTGGCAACCTATTTACTATTTCATATACACAAGCATTTTTTTCTCGTGCGATAACAATGTATTTAAGATACTACTTAATTATTCCGTCGATCAAAGAACGATAGACAAACTGTAAGATTATATGCCAATAATGGATGAACATAAATGTTACACTTACTTGACATTAAACCCGCTACACTTGTTTATTAAGTGATCAAATGATTTTAAATTCGATGATTTATTTATATTTTTATTAATGTTTTACTAATTTATTTGTTCTTTTGTTATTTAAAATAAATTTTATGCCAATAAACGAATAGCTCTTGATATTAAGTGAGAAAAATATAATATATTTTATTAATGTTATTGTATGGTTATATCCGCCGACATTTTTTGACTAAATAAAAAGCATTTAACCCCTTGAGCTCTGCTGGTAGAATTTTCTACCACATATTTTAATTCCGAAATGATACAATGGCACCAGAAAATTCGACCAAAGTTACTTCAAATAGGTTTATTGCATTTTTTCGTGTTTATCGTTAACCGGTTTTTTTCTTTGCAAAATATCGGTGCCAATGTGACATTTGGAATTTTGAAGAAATTTACACCCCAGAGCTCAAAGGGTTAACTCCTTACAAACTTCCGCTAACATTGATGTGTTTTATGTCCCTTAATAAATTCTATAAATGAATTTAAAATACTTTAATGTTATTCACAAATGCGATATCTCAAAAATATCTCTTTATGGATTGATTTAATAAATTCTGGATTAAATTATGAAAACTTTTATTAGTATTATTTTATTCGAAATCATCTAAATAAATCAAATTTTATATTTGGTACATCTGTATGTCATAAGAAAACGTCATCATTAAAATAACCCCTTTCGTTAGTGATTTTTTTTTTAAGCTAAATTCATTAATTTTCTAAACTTAAAATTTTAGAATGGCAACATTTTTCCTTTTGAGTAAATTGGCGAAAAGTTTGGCGATTTCTATAAATTGATGAAATTGGTCAACCTGATAATCAAGTAGCATCGTATGTAATGTAAATAAACCAAGTACGCATTTTTGGCACACATATCATATACGCACCACGTTGGCGTGATTTCTGCTAATATCATATACGTATCATCGAGGTATTTAACTGGTGCCAGAGTGTCGTTATTTTGATTGATATGGTAGCGCGGATGTTGTTGTTTATTTATTAATAAATTGGGTACTACTTAGTATCCCATCGACCAATTTCGCCAAATTATACAAATCGCTAAACTAATAGCCAAATTTTGCTTATTTGCATAATTTTTAACTTAAATAACGAAAGAACAAATACATTAGTAAAACATTGATAAAAATACAAATAAAAAGTCGAAATAAAAATCACTTAATGACGTTTTAAACATACATTTCGTGACAAATATTATTCAATGTGACATTCACGCTCAACCATTATTAGCATTTAATATTGTCATTTGGCGATAGTTTTTTGGTCGACGGGGTAACCAAGTAGGACCATAAATTGTTTATTTACTTTTATTTCTTTTTTAAATTAAATAAATTGTTTTGTTCAATAGTTATTAAATAAACTTTTTTTATTTATTGTTATTCCCTCTTTAAAAATATATATGTAACTGACATTCTAAAACGATATTTTCGTCAAACTGGCGACAGAAAAAAAAACGCGCCAATGCGGTTCCTTTATGACATTTGTGCCGCACTTTTTTTTTTCCTTATAGAAGCAGAAGTAATTTATACGAAACAAAATAAAAAGTTCATCAGGTTTTTTTTCAGAACTATTTATATATTTTGGCCTTTTATCCTCCCTTTTTGAAGTTAGAATAGTACCAAGCTTTGGCAAATGGATGAGTATTAATCTGATCCTCATAACATTAGTAATAATTGATCTAGAATCATCTAACGTACCTTCAAAAAAAGCTGACACATTCTCACATCCAAATCATCTGGGAGTGCACCGCTCTTGTGTCGCGCCAAACCGGATATATTACCGGTACTTCCTTCCCTTACGTCACAAAGGCTCAAATATACGTTTATAAAAATTTACAACCATACTTTTACGCTTCTTAAAAAAATCTGCTAAATGGTCTTTCGGCGCCAATTTGTATTTATTCGCCTAACGCACCAACAGAAAAGAAATAATGAACACTTTCTTCCCTTAAATGTTGCCCTGATCGCTTAAATTTATTGATTTCGTTATGTGAACCTTCAGATTTAGTAAGATGCGCAAGTAAATAAAATTATGAATAAAGAATCATATTGCAATGCTGAGCATAAATTTAAGGGAGATAGGGAATACGATACATGAAAATAACAACAAATTAGTATTTTTTCACGTGATTCATCTAATCTATTTATTTATGTTACATACATAGCAATTTTTATGTTCATTTAAACTTACGTGCAACAATTACAAGAAGAAACAAATATAATAAAAAGACGATGTTCAGCTGGAAATTTCAGACAAAAATTCAATTTTCTCAGCAACCGTCAAAAATACAAAGATGAAAAAAAAAAACTGTTCTAAGTTTTATCAAGACGATAAAAATAAGCCAAAAACGAAGTTAATCCATCCATAAGATCGCTAGCTATCGCTTGTTGAACTTTTCGTCTTAATTTTTTCGTTAAAAGTTAAATAAAAAACTATTGTAAGTTGCAGTAATTTTTTGAATGCTATCATTTTATTCGTCTCGTCGAGTTCTATCTTTTAAAAAAAATTTCACTGCCGTACATCATCTGGTTCGCCCGAAATTTTAGAAAGTTGTTTGCACTTTCTATTTCTTAAACATATTATACCAAACGCTACCGCGTTTGCTATGATAATGACTATAAATCTCAGCATGAAAAAAACAATCATAATGGGAATAGAGTTTCTGTGCAGGAAATTGGAGCCCCTAAAAATCCATTCGATGCTTCAGTACGTAAAAGGAAAAAAGTGGACGATGTGAAATCGGAACAAATATATGGATATGACAGCAGTCCGTCAAATGAAGAAATAATCAGCATAAGTTGTAATACTGATGTGTTGAACTTAAATAAAAAGTCTGAAGAAATAAAAGATTTTTCTTTTCCTATAAACTACACCGAGAGCGAAGATCAACTTCTTCAACAGTGTAATTTGGATTTTTCAAAAGAAAGTGAATTTCTACATGAAGCTACGAATTCCAAAACTCAAAACCAATCTGAAATGGATAATGAATTTCAAAACGAGACTGCAAGCTTCACAAATGAAAACCAAACTAAAGAAGAAAATGAAAATAAGTCGGACTGGGTGTCTTTTATGGGAAAATTTTCTTTTATTCTCGAAAAATTAACTGAGAGCAAAACTATTTTTTCTCAATATAATGAATCTGGCATAGTTAACGAGAAATTGGCAATAACTGAGATTGTTAACTTTATCTCTTCAATTAAAGAAACCTGTGATATAGTTCTTGAAGAGGGGTGCAGAGTATTGAATAAACTGAATAATGAGTTAGAATTTTCAATTGAAGACGGTGGAAGTGCCTCTGAAATAGTAAATCATGATCCTGGTCTACGTCCAGATACTTTAAATGAAAATCAGAAAAATTATTTAATTCATTTAGGTCCACATCAACCTAAATTAGCATGTTTTCCTTCTGATGGAAAAAACCGGTTTAATCCCCACTGGTATACAGAATTTGAATATTTAGAGTACAGTACAGCAAAGCATGCTGCTTTTTGCTTTGTATGTTGTCTTTTTCCTGTTGGTATAGGTCGTGAAAAAAGAGAAGATGCTTGGACTTCAACCGGAGTAAAAGTATGGGGTAAAATGAAAAGTTGCGGAAAAGATAAATTAGGGAAGCTCCAACAACATTTCTCATCTCAAGCTCATAAGTCTGCTCTATATGATTTTTGTAATTTTCTTGTAAAGAAAAAAACATATTGATGTCTTAATTGACAAATCAAAAAGACAAGTTTTAATTCAGGAAGAAAAAGTTCGAATGCACAACAGAGAAGTTATCAAAATTTTAATGGATACTTGTAAAACATTCGGAAAGCAAGGATTAGCATTTCGAGAGTCAAACACCGATGATATTAATAAAGGAAATTTTTGCGAAGTGATACAGCTTATCTCAAGGCACAATACTACAATGAAATGTTGGTTTGAAGATAAAAAATTGAGACCATATCATGTTACATATATGAGTCCAGAATCTCCAAATGAAATGATAAATTTAATAGCATCTGAAATTCGTCAGGTAATCACTTCTGAAATAAAAAATAGTTTATGTTTTGCAGTTTTGGCCGACACAACTGCAGATCTGTCACACAAAGATATAATGTTTATTGTTATCCGAAGTGTAAGTAATGAAGGTGAAATTAGGGAAAGATTGGTCAAAACAATTGAATGTAGTGACAAAACTGGAAAGGGAATGGCAGATTTAATTTTACAGTGCTTAAATGAAATAGAAATTGATTATTCGAAGCTTGCATTCCAGTCTTATGATTTTGCTCAAAATATGTCTGGGAGGTTCAATGGTGTACAAAAACATATATCTGAGATTGTCGGTCACAGTGTTCCTTACATACCTTGTCAAGATCACCGCCCTAATACTGCTCTAGAACATGCTTGCAACGTTAGCATATTAATTCAAGATTTGTTTAACATCCTTGAAGAGCTCTATGTCTTTTTCACATCAAGTACAAAAAGATTTAAGCATTATCAGTCAAGTGTAGAGAACATTGATAAAGTAATTCAACTTAAAAATCTATCAAAAACCAGATGGACCGCAAGAGCTGAATCGGTCAAAGCCTTAACTCAATCGTTTGAAATGGTAATAGAACTATTAGAAAATATTTTCAATGAAAAGACTTTTGATTCCTCTACTAGAACAAAAGCATTTGGAATTTATAAAAAAATGAAAACTTTTGATTTTATTGCATCTTTTTTTTTCATGAAAAACATCTTAAGCAAAATAAAAATTTTAACTGAAATGCACCACTAGCATTTCTTACGTCAAAAAACGTCACGATGGATTATAGCTAATCAGCTTCTCCATTTATCCCACAAGCATTCACCAAAAGCCAATCACGTACTGTAACGCTTGTGGGAAACATCACAAGCTCCTCCCAGTGCTAGTGGTCAATTCTGGAGACATCTGATTTTAACGTCATTGACTGCATTGCGATAATAAAAAGTACTGTCCAAAGCTTACAAGCAATTAGTGATGATTCCACTGGAATGAATAATCTTATAAAAAGTTCAATTGTATTCGCTGAAAAAATGGGGATAGATGTTGAATCAGACTTCCGAAAACACCATAGAAAAAAGGTTCCACCTAAAAAAATTGATGAAAACAATAGAACAGCAATGGACATAGATTTAAATACTTTTTACAGGAAAGAATTCAAAGAAGTTTTGGACACATTAATAATGTGTTTCAATGACAATGTTTTATATATCAAAGATACTATTGAACCGATACATTCGATTTTTAAGCTACCCTTCACCAAAGCAAATTTGAGCATAAGTAATCTAGAAAAAGTTATTAACATGTTTCCTCCTGGATCTGATAAACCTGACATACACGACTTGCAGAGTCAAATGGAAATACTTTTTGACTTGTGTTCAACCAATAATGTTGACTCTCTTAACGGACTTTTCGTTCATGCCAAAAAATTCAAAAATTATTTAGGTCAAGCCTTCAAACTGTGCATTTTAACATTCACAGCAGCTTATGGTGTTGCGTCAAATGAAAGGACATTTAGTCAGCTAAAAATTATAAAAAATGAATTACGAACTACCATGAACGATGACAGACTGGATAGCTAAATGCTTTTGAAATGTGAAAATAAAATAGCGGACTTACTTAAACTGGACGATGTGATCATTAGGTGGGCTTCTTTGAAGAACAGAAGGATCAGTGTTAAATGAAAAAAATTACAATGTAAGTGTTCATTAGCAATCGTTACAATTTTTCTTTATGTAACATTTTTTGTTTCATATTTCATATATTTATATAATTTTTTTTTAATGTATGCAATGTCTCTAACTTTGAATCTTACATTTATTGCATTATTTGAAATTGTTTCTTTAACCTTTGTGGTAAAAGTATAATCTTTATCTCTTTTTCTTCTGATCTTTATTTTCATGCTGAAAAAATAGCAATAAATCTAGTTTTTTTTTTTTTTTTTTGTTTTTTTTTTTTGGAAAAGAAATTATTTTTAATGCATAAGTATTGTTATCATTATAAGCACATTGCATTGTATAATTTTAATTGGAAATTAGAACAATATTTTTCAAGTTGGGAAATTTTTAAATTCTCCCCCCCAAAAAAATATCTGTAGCTACGCCTCTGATTTGGGCCAAGGCCGTATCTAGAAGTGTACGATAGGGGGGGGGGGGGCTCATATTTTTTTGTTCTCTCTCTAATGCAGGAAGATAAATTAGTGCATATTCACATTGTAGGTACTATGTTTCTCATTAAACTGTTGTAATAACTTCATTTTATGCTAAGAAAAACATATGATGATGAAAATTTTGAGAGTATAACTGGTGCAAAATTAAACATCCTGTTAGCTTCATATGAACCAATAGGATGAGGGAATGCTGAAACACTTATTTTAGATACAATTTAGTAACTCTGCAAAACTGTGAAA
This sequence comes from Maratus speculifer, assembly GCA_964019185.1. NCBI lineage: Eukaryota > Metazoa > Arthropoda > Arachnida > Araneae > Salticidae > Maratus > Maratus speculifer. The sequence continues at coordinate 981,410 of OZ025295.1, read as the reverse complement.
GGGTCTCAAAACTAAATTAGATTTTTGAACAGAATTTCATTTGAATTTTCGGAACATTTAGTGACCTTGGAACTTTTTCCAGGGGGGGGGGCTCAAAATATTTTAGGGGGGGGGGCTGAGCCGCCCATAGCGCCCCTTAGCTACGGTCCTGATTTGGGCATTTCGTTAGAAATTATTTAAAGAAAATAAATTTAATTACTTATGGGGTTACATAAAATCAGCTTAGGCTTTCACTGTTTTAATGCGACTCTGCTAAATATTTAACCCCGATGGGATTATGTTCTAATCCCATCAATAATATGTGAAAAAAGAATATAATACATTAACACCTGCAAAGAGCGAAACTCAACTATAAAGCATTTTTTCGTTTCTGTGCGATTTCATCTGAGAATATTTTAATATGTAGCATTTTTCTTTAAGCCTCCAGTATCATAGCAAACGCGGTAGCGTTTGGTATAATATGTTTAAGAAATAGAAAATGCGAACGTCTTTTTGAAATTTCTGGCGAACCAGTTGACGTACAACAGTGATTTTGTTTTCAAAAGATAGAATTCGATGAGACGAGTAAAATGATAGCATTAAAAAATATATCGCAGTTTACTGTAGTTTTTTATTTAACTTTTAACGAAAAAATGAAGACGAAAAATTCAACAAGCAATAACTAACGTTATTATGGATGGATTAACTTCATTTTTGGTTTATTTTTACCGTATTGATAAAACTTAGAACAGTCTTTTTTTCATCTTTGTATGTTTGATGGTTTCTGAGAAAATCGAATTTATGTCTTAAACCTCCAGTAGAATATTGTCTTTTGCTGTTGCGATTGTAGTTTTTTTTATTCATTGCCACCAAATTTAATGCAAAAAAATTGTTATGTATGTATCATAATTCATTCAAATTAAACAAATCACGTGAAAAACATGGTTATTTGTTTTTAACGCGAAGCTTTTAGTTTCAGTTCTCTAAATAATAAAGTTGTGAACGCAGTGTTATTTTTTTTTATATTTTTTAAAATTTGAATCCATGGTTAATTTATCAAATAAAATGCATTTTATATGACCATGGGATGATTTTCTCGAGTGTCCTAACATTTTGAATTTTACTAGTAGAAAAAAATGGGAAAAAAACAAAATCGAAAAAAAAGTATCTGGGAAAACCAAAATTTCTTTTCAGGAACGAAATGTAAGATTTTTTAATTATGATCATATAACGTCCTAATTTACATAAGGAAAAGATCTAGACTAAAACAAAAACTTCACATTCTGTCCATATCTTAAATAGCATTCAATTGCTTTTAAATAGGGATGTGATGTCAAATACGCATTAGGGTACCTAATTGGCACGAAAATTTTGCTATTTTGTCTGATATGATAACCGGGCTAATGTTTATTAAAAAAATATATTTATTTACCTTTATTTAATTTTGTTACATTTTATAAATCATTTCATTCTGTTGTTATTAATTAAACTTTTCAATACTACTTGATTATCCCGTCGACCAATTTCGCCAAATTGTACAAATCATCAATTTATTCACCATGTAATTCATATTGGCATAATTTTTATTTTAAATAACGAAAGAAGAAATAAATTAGTAAAACATCAATAAAAGTACAAATAAAAAGTTGAATTCAAAATCACATTGTGGCATTACAAACATGGGTAACCTATTTAATGTAAACTGAATGTAACATTTATGATAATCTGTTATTGGCATTTAATTTTATAATTTGGCGATAATTTTTTGGTCGAAGGTCGTGGTTTTAATCAATTATCACCGGTTTTTAGTCATTATTATTTTCTTTTGAAAACAATAGAAAACTAGCTGCACCCGTCGAAACTCGACGGAAAAGAATATATATTAGGTATGATATATATCAATCTTATATAGACAGTAAAATACTGAGCGAAATAAATAATTGCCATCTCTTAAAATAGGAATAACATAGCTTTTCATGATGAAGATACACAAACTTCAGAAAATAACAAAAAATAAGGAAAACAACTCATAAATTATTATGTTGAACTTAACTTCAGCTACAAATCTTTTTTTTTCTAATGTGGTTGCTAAACCTTAAATATTATTTAAATGCCAAATTACTTAGGAAGTTAATATCATACCCCGGAAGACGAATTCAAAAATATCTGCATAGTTTATTTTTTCTCCGTTTAAATATCGCTTGATAACTGTACGATAATTATAATATCAATGAAACATTTTAAATATAATAGAAACAGGGACTTACTAAGCAGCCTAACCAACTCACTACATATTTACAGCACTTGCAATAAATTTAATTTATCTATTGGTTTGTTTCCTCCATGAACTTGTAAAAATTAATTTTATTGTTCAATGTTGAATGGCAACGAAAAAACGATATCTCTATTCTTGGAGGAATCATGGAACTGGGAGGAATGAGATAGGTGGAGGGGATGCTAAAAATGTAACCCTACATTAAGTCACATTAAGTCCAAACAAAATCACGTGCTTTGACACGCCTATCAGGTTTAAACCCGTATTTTTTTTTGCTATTATTTTTTAAAAAGAACTTGTAGCGGTTAACTGCAACCAAACTGTTTATATAAACTTGATACAGGAACTCTATTTTTTAATTTAATCTGAAATCTTCAACTCTGTTATGTTTTCTACAACTCAACTCTATGTTATGTTTTCTACAACTCAACTCTATGTTATGTTTTCTACAACTCAACTCTATGTTATGTTTTTCTACAGCTCAACTCTATGTTATGTTTTTCCTACAACTCAACCCTGTGTAACCAGGATACCTTTTGCCTGTAACCGTAGTGATGCTCACTCTGTTTCAGAGCTGCTAGAGCCTCGGCTAGAGCGTACCAACTTAATGCTGGAATCTGTCGTAAGCAAAAGGCGGGGTCAAGGCATATGCCATCTAGCGGCAGGGGTGCATAACTAGAGGATGACGTGGGTTTGACGTCATATATGCGCAGATGTTTATTATCTCCATATCTTTTGCGCATATTTTCGGAATTTTCTTTCAGTCATGAAAAATTAATCAAGTCTACGAGGTTTATTGCAAAACATTTTTGTTATAGTTTGTTTCGATAAAGTCATGTACATTTAAAAAAATAGTCACAATCATTTTAATTTTATTTTGGGAGAAAAAGTACTAATTAGTACTCATAAGTACCATATCATGCTAAGAAAAATATTGACTTTTACCCTAAAATTAAAATAATAATGAGACTTTTTTTAAATACACATATTTTTAATTAAAAAGATCTGTGTTTTTAAAAAAAGTCTCATTGTCATTTTAATTTTAGGGTAAAAGTCAATATTTTTCGTAGCATTATATGGTACTTATGACTACTAAGTTGGTACTTTTTCTCCCAAAATTAAAATGATATTGTGATTATTTTTTTAAATGTACATGACTTTACCGAATCAAACTATAGCAAAAATATTTTGCAATAAACCTCGTAGACTTGATTAATCTATCTGTCATGATTGAGAGAATAGCTTGAAATTTATGAATGAATTTTTAATATGAACTCTCAAAATAACTTTGTCTGTTTAAAAAAAAAAAAAAAAAAAAAAAAAGTCTAAGCAACGATTTTAGAAAAATTATTGTCTAGAACGTTAAATATTTAAACAAATAAGTTAACAATATTTCTTTGTTTAACAAAACAACATTTAATACATACATTTAAAATTAAAGTTATTCCGAATATACGTATAATAAAATAGGTTTTTAAATTAAAAGAATGAAAAGTTTGCAAGTTAAATAATAAAAGTCGATACGACCAAGAAAACATTGGATTTTTATCGTCTGAAATTGGTAAATAAAAAATGCAGCTTGTTGTAAATAAAAGTTGAATATTTTATTTAGTATTAAATTCTATACATTTCTAAATATTGATAAATATTATATTATCATATGAAATACTACGGTGTATATCATTTTGTATAATTTAGCTCATCAAAAAATTACTAAAATGTGACACTATTTCAAAATTCTGCATTTATATAATCAGTACTTACAAAATTTAATGAGTCATCTTTCATTACATTAAAAGCGTAATTAAAATCGAACATATTTTAATCAGCGATATTTGTATCGCATAGTTAAATGATATTTCATCTTAGTATATTTTATGTTAATATTTAGTCGTACTACACTTATTTATTCTATATTTATTTACAATATTTCAAACCTAAAACTTATTCTACGAAATATTTTGAAGTAACATTTTATAGAAACAAAAAAGTTTTGTTGCCATTCACACAAAAGAAACTGCCATAATCCTCTACTTAATAATCCTCTAGTTATGCACCCCTGCCGCTAGATGGCATATGCCTTGACCCCGCCTTTAATCTTGCGGACAGCTCTTCCATAGAAGTTGGAACGCTTGAAATATATGCAGTTTTGCTCTGTTTTTCCCGCTTACCTGATGTCGCCTGGAGCTTGGAGCTCTGCTTGTCAACCTTTTTTTTGAGTATTAATATAATATGTTTTAAGTTTAGTTTTGTCCTGGATTTTATTTTATGTGCACCTACAGCAGCTAACACCTCTTCATCTACCAGCATTTCGTACAAAAAGATGTGGCTATCTCGAGCTATCTTACTTAGCCACCAAAGTGGTGACTCTGAAAATGAAACGCGCCTGCTGATTGGATCCGCTCGCTAATCTTACTCCATCATTGAGCGGAGGCCTAGGAACTACGGAAATGCAACATTGTTAGTTCCTCAAGATATCCTTTTGGCCATCTGTGGTCATATTATCATAAAATAAATAATTTTACCGCACTTGTGTACGTAATGTGCAGGATCTTGCGTCAAGGTGTCGGTGCACCGTAATTCTATCGTGATGACCGGTAAGTCCCATTATTCATAATATCTTGTAATCATGTTAATTTTCTATAGTAGCAAAAAATTTTTTTATGTCAATCATGCTAATTTCTGAATTAAATTCTTTCGCTCTGTCACTGGTGCTCTAATTCGGCTCAATCCTATAGCGTGTAGTAACAATTTTTCCCCTCTCAATGCATTGTATATAATTTATTTTGTGTTTCTATTTTGTGTATTTATATATATTCTCAATCATGCCAGACGATACTTTTAACGAAAGTGCTAGTCAGGTATCTCATGTAGGCGTTAAACCACCTCCTTTCTGGAAGACGAATCCATCATTATGGTTTTTTCGCCTCGAAGCCCAATTTGCATTGGCTAAAATCACTTGTGAAGTTACAAAATTTAACCACGTGGTCGCAGCTGTTGACGCCGATATTTTGATCTCCGTGAGTGATATTATTACTAACCCTCCGGGCGATCGACCTTACGAGGCGTTAAAAAAACGATTGATCGATTCGCATTCAGAGAGTGAGGAATCGCGGATCCGCACATCGTTGCAGAGGGTAGGGATCGGCGACTTACGCCCATCTCAGTTGCTGGCTCGCATGAGGACCCTGGCTGGCACTACCGTAGGAGAACCACTCTTAAAATCACTGTGGCTTTCACGTTTGCCCACGACTACACGCAGTATTGTGGGTGCGCTGAATGAGGATTTAGCAAAACTGGCTCCTGTTGCTGATAAAATTCATGACTTAGCTATATTTCCCCAAATAAACTCAGCCTCTAATGTTCCAAGCACCTCAAATGCTCATACTTCGTCCCTTGAGTTACAAATTGCACAGTTAACTCAACAAGTTAGTGAGTTAACAACAAAAATTAATCAGCGGGGTCGCCCAAGAGAGAATTTTCAATCCCGTGATAGGAATTTTCGGCGCATCCAGAAGTCGCTACAAAGAACCTGCCAATAATCATTGTTTTTATCATCCAAATTTTGGCTCTAAAGCTAGAAAATGCTCAGCTCCCTGTTCTTTTCGCACGGAAAACTAGACCGGCGATCGCATCAGGGCCATAATCGCGACCGCCATGTTAATCGCATTCTTTTGGCCGACCCTACCTCAAAATTAAATTTCCTCGTCGACACTGGGGCTGATATTTCAGTTTTGCCAGCAAATTATCTTAAACATAGTACTATTGATGAGGGTTTAGTACTTTATGCTGCAAACGGAACAAAAATTCAAACATTTGGCACAAAACGTTTGACCCTGGATTTAAATTTGCGAAGAAATTTTACTTGGTCTTTCGTCATTGCAAAAGTGAATCAACCAATCATTGGTGTTGATTTCCTCAAAAATTTCAATTTACTTGTTGACGCCAAGAACAATTGCATAATTGATGCAGAAACTCTGTTGTCATCACATGGGAAATTTGCCAAAGTTTTACCTGGGAGTAGTACCTTAAGCGTACTTCTCGGCCCTACCAAATTTGATAAAATTTTATCCGAATACTCTGATTTGACTAATCCTTCACGTGCAAGCAAGGAAAATAAAGCCCCGCATATTTATCATCATATAGAGACTAAAGGTGCCCCTGTCTTTTCTAAACCGCGTCGATTATCGCCGGAACTCTTCAAAGCAGCTCGTCAAGAGTTTGAGTTTCTAATGGCACAGGGCATTGTACGACCATCAAATAGCCCGTGGGCAAGCCCCCTACATATGGTTTCCAAAGCTGATGGTAGCTGCGCCCATGTGGAGATTACCGTCGTCTGAACGCTTCCACTATCCCTGATAGCTACCCATTACCCCACATTCAGGACTGTACGCAGCTATTTCATGGGAAGCAAATTTTTAGCACATTAGATTTGGCTCGTGCTTACCATCAAATTCCCGTTTATCTCGAGGATATCCCAAAAACCGCACTAACAACCCCCTTCGGCCTTTTTGAATTTGTATGTACCCCTTTTGGTTTAAAAAATGCTGGCCAGTCTTGCCAACGTTATATCCACGAAGTTTTAAAAGGATTAGATTTTTGCATTCCATACTTAGATGACATCCTCATTGCGTCCAACAATGAGGAGGAACATGAATGCCATCTCCGACAGGTCCTTGATCGCTTGAGTCAACATGGGCTAAAATTAAATCCGGCAAAGTGCATTTTAGGAAAAACTTCCGTTTCTTTCCTTGGTTGTCTCATAACACCTTCTGGTGTTCAACCACTCCCCCAGAAAACTCAACCTATAGTAGACTTCCCTAAGCCTCAAACAATTGTTGATTTAAGGCGATTTTTAGCTATGATAAATTTTTATAGACGTTTCATCCCTCATGCTGCCCGTACCCAAGCCCCTTTACACGAACTGTTAAAAGATTCTAAAAGGAATGACAAACGTCCTGTGCCGTGGAATGATATTTTGACGCAGGCTTTTGAAACTTGTAAAAAAGACCTGATAAACTGTGCAACTCTTGCGTACCATGCCCCGCATCAACAGCTGACCTTAAGTGCTGACGCTTCGGATATTGCTATTGGTGCAGTGTTAAACGTTGTAGATGATAACAAGTTATTACCTCTCGCCTTCTTTTCACGTAAATTGAGCGCAACGGAGCAAAATTACAGCACCTATGACAGAGAGCTCCTTGCAATTTATTCGGCTGTTAAACATTTTAGGCATACATTGCAAGGAAGGCATTTTACAATTTACACCGATCATCGTCCATTAACATTTGCATTTTCTAAAATGTCGGACTCGAGTTCCCCTCGTCAGCTCAGACACCTAGATTACATTTCTCAATTTTCGGCATATCTCCGGATCCCAAAATATCGTGCCCGACACCTTATCCCGCATAAGTGAGATAAAATTGTCCTCAGCAGACTTTGCTTCCATGGCCGAAGAACAGGCCAATGACACTGAATTGACAGAATTATTGTCCAATCTTGACACATCTCTTAAGTTTGAAAAGCTGCATGTTTCTCCAGAAACTACTTTATACTGTGATATCAGTACTGGAAAGATACGTCCATACGTACCACAGAAATTTCGCCGCATAGTATTTCAAAGTCTCCATGATTTATCGCATCCTGGCATCAAAGCCTCCCAAAAACTTATTCAGCAAAAATTTGTTTGGCAAAGTATGGCCAAAGATATTGCTAATTGGGCACGCTCTTGCATGAGCTGTCAGAAATCAAAAGTCCAACGGCACACACATAGTCCACTACAACAATTTCCTGCAACATCTGAGAGGTTTGCACATGTCCATCTTGACATAGTGGGACCGTTGCCACCTTCAGAAGGGAACAGCTATTTGGTCACATTTGTTGACCGTTTTTCCCGCTGGCCAGAGGCTATACCTGTGCAAGACATTACCGCTGATACCATTGCCAGAACCTTCGTAAACCATTGGATTGCAAGGTTTGGTGTTCCAAAGAGCCTGACCACTGATCAGGGACGTCAATTTGAGTCCCTCTTGTTTTCGTCTCTTAGAAAAATCTTGGGCATTCATCGTATCAGAACGTCCCCATACCATCCAGCGAGTAATGGCCTTGTCGAGCGTTTCCATCGCAGTTTGAAGCAAGCTTTGAAATGCCATAACCAAGCCCGATGGACAGAATCCCTACCAATTGTGCTTCTAGGTATCCGCACCTCATTCAAGGAAGACCTTAAAGGTACCTGTGCCGAAATGCTGTATAGATCTACACTATCTCTACCTGGTGAATTTTTGCAACCTTCAAATCCCTCAGAACTGTCACGCGTTGATCCTGCAACTTTTCTCCAGACTCTGTGTGACACCATGCACCAGTTAACTCTAGTTCCCACATCTGCACATACCAGAAAAACTCCTTTTGTACACCCTTCTCTGGAAACTTGCACACATGTCTTGGTGCGCAATGATTCCGTGAAAGCTCCACTAACACAGCCATACAATGGACCTTTTCGAATAACCAATTGCACTGCTAAACATTTTACTGTGCTTATTAATGGTAGAGACGCTGTAATTAGCGTTGATCGCCTCAAACCGGCATTCATTCTTCAAGAGGATGTCACACCTGCATCTCCAGTGACCATTCGTAGAAACCCGCCAGCTCAGAGTGTAACTCATGACGACCCTGTTGCAGTGACACCACCTGCGCCTTCTACAACTACAACTCGTTCCGGTAGAACTGTGCGGTTTAATCCCCGCTACCTGTGAAAGTGTCAGTACCTATGGTACTTGGGGGGGGGGGATAATGTAGCGGTTAACTGCAACCAAACTGTTTATATAAACTTGATACAGGAACTCTATTTTCTAATTTAATCTGAAATCTTCAACTCTGTTATGTTTTCTACAACTCAACTCTATGTTATGTTTTCTACAACTCAACTCTATGTTATGTTTTTCTACAACTCAACTCTATGTTATGTTTTTCCTACAACTCAACCCTGTGTAACCAGGATACCTTTTGCCTGTAACCGTAGTGATGCTCACTCTGTTTTTCCCGCTTACCTGATGTCGCCTGGAGCTTGGAGCTCTGCTTGTCAACCTTTTTTTTGAGTATTAATATAATTAAACAAAAACATAATTTGCAGAACAAATTAAAAAACAAAATTTATTTCCTGCTCTATTTAAGCCCGAGAAGGGACAGATATTAAGATATTTTATTTTTTATTTCGACATTTAGTATTAAATTTTTGTATCAAATAATTTAAATTATGTGAATATTAAAAAAAATAAAAATTAAATTCAAACAATATGATACTTAAAAACCCTAAATCTTAGATTCTGTTCAAACGAAATTGAAATAAATCTTAGACCTTTTTCTGAACATTTGCTTTTGAGATGCGTCTATTCTTTTTATCTATACCTACCGTAAGCATTATACAAAATCTGTAAAACAAATATTTGCAAGTTAAGTTTGTAAAAAAGTCTAAGATTTATTTCAATTTCGTTTGAACAGAATCTAAGATTTAGGGTTTTTAAGTATCATATTGTTTGAATTTCATTTTTATTTTTTTAATATTCACATAATTTAAATTATTTGATACAAAAATTTAATACTAAATGTCGAAATAAAAAAATAAAATATCTTAATATCTGTCCCTTCTCGGGCTTAAATAGAGCAGGAAATAAATTTTGTTTTTTAATTTGTTCTGCAAATTATGTTTTTGTTTAATATCTCAAATTTTTTAATAACTATTGCATTCAGATGAGCTCATTTCAAAATGAATTGAGGGTACCATCATCAGGACTTCCTTTATGTGGTATCGTATCGCAATTACTGATGTAATTTACCCAGGGACATAGCTAGAAGTGAACTATGGGGGGGGGATGTACACTCAAGAGAACGTCTGAGGTGCTGTCTCTCTCTTCCTCTGACGCAAAAAATATATTAGTGCATATTCACATTGTAAGTTCCATGTTTCTTTTTAAATTGTTGTAATAGCTCCATTTTATGCTAAAAAAAGAATATGGTGATGAAAAATATTTAGTGTATATCTAGTTCAAGATTAAACATCATGTTGGCTTCATATGTGCAAGCAGGATGAGAGAATGTTGAAGCACTTTAGTTACAATTTAGCAATTCTGCAAAACTGTGAAAGGGCCTCAAAATTAAATTAGATTTTTGAAAAAAATTTTATTTGATGAAATACTAACTATTACGTCCCCCCTACGTAGGAATTTCTGATTTATTTTTCCAGATCTATACCGATCATGATACCTAGACTCCAAAACCACCCTCAATTAAAAACTCTATTTATCTATCTCCGCGGTATCTTACGTAGATTTTCATTTCTCCATTGGGTTTTGCACAGATTTTCATTGATCCATTTCCAAATCGTTAGCTTTTTTTGTTTTATATCTAGAACTGAATTCTATACATGCTTCCTGTCTTGATACCAAATATTTCAAAATCTCTCTTTCATTTCCAATATGACGTCATAAATGTGTGCTTTTTAGCTCACAGGCTATCATAGCCTATGAGAGCTTCTGTGCCCGCCCGTTCTGTATGTACGTTCGTACGTGCGTAACGCGATAACTCATGATAAAAGTATCCTATTCACTTGAAATTTGGTATACAGGTATATCCTGATAAGGCGCTTCTCTGATTAGTTTTTGGAGTTCATTCGATAAGTGTAAGAGGGGGAACGGGGGCTCATGCACCTCCCCTTAATTAATATAAGTGGGTTTTTCTTGCAGAATAATCAGATTTCATTCAAATCTCTGAATAGTTTTGGAAGTTTAATGGTTAAGTATAAAAGAGAAGGGGATAACTCTTCTTAAATTATATAAATGGGTTTTTATTAAGAATTTTCAGATTTGCTCTGAATTTTGGATATAGATTTTTTATATGATAAAGCATGTCCCTGATTAGTTTAGGGTGTTCAATGATTAAGTATAAAAGGGGGAAAGGGGAAGCTGTTTCCCCTCCTTTGATTTTTTTTTTCGATCGGAAATAACCTTTGAAAATATAAGGCTGTAATGTGCAATTAGTATGCGTAGCCTGTGAGCTTAATGCCACCAGTTTAACTGGGCAATATTCTTTTTATTAATTCTTAAAATCAATTTCACTTTTTACGATGGAATCACGCAAAAATCAGATATTACTTTTTTCTTTGGCGAATTCTTTTCTTTTGAATCATGAAGTCAAATTCGGCAGAAAAATCTCTTCTGCATGAAACTGATATTTATACTTAACAATCAGCATTGATACATTGCGTCAGAAGTATAGTTCTAGACATTCACCTCTAGACAGTATATTCCTCCAACAATACCTAAAGACATAGTATCAATAAAATGCATTTATTTTTTTATTTTTTATATTACGTCATATTTATTTATATTCTGTATTTCTTCACTTAGAAGATTCTTGATAAATTAATTAATGTTTGAATTAAAATTCTGCCCAAAATTGAAATTTAACTTCGACAGAACTTCAAACCGCTATCGGAGCTCTGGGCAGGGTTCAGCGTAGAAAAGTTGGGGATAGATGTCATATATGCAACACATTGGCGCGATTGGAACAAAATGGATATTATATGCATCACATGCCAACCTGGCTATCGTTATTTATTTACTAATAAATCAGGGGCGTGCCGACCCAGTGTGCAAAGTGTGCGGCACACACAGGCGCCGAAGAAATAAAGGCGCCAAAAGATTTCAGTTAAGTAGCAAAAACCTAAAAAAAATCCTTAATTTAGTTATACTAAAATGTATTATATTTTCTTGACATCTGAATTATCTTTTGTAAATTTTATCTTTTGTAGACCTTATATAAACTTATTTAATAATTGTCAATTCTGTGTTGAAAAATTAATTTCATTTTATTCTACTTATACGTTCTCTAATAAGTCATTTAGACAAGAATTGCCCAACCTTTATAAACAATGGCGCACTTCACATAATTGTACACAATGAAAGGGGCCGTGATTCACACAGCTGAAAATAACCAACCAGTGTTAAATTCAGACACTTTTCTCCGTATTTCTGCATGGGATTGCAGAGTTTCGAGGGTGGGGGATTGCACTTTTTTGCCATTGAATGTCAAAAATTGAGCCATAAAATCTCAAATCTTTCTTGGGGACATCTCATTCCTCTGTGAGGCATGTTCCTCTTGGACCACCTCCTGAAATCAACATTATATACAACACTTTTATCTCACGGTAGTGGAAAAGCATAGTGTACAGTTTTATTAACATAGGGGCTAAATTCCACCTGTTTTTTATTTTTAAATAGCAATTGTCACCTTGTTTCAGAAATTGTCATAAATAAGAAGAAAATTACTGTTCGGAAATGCTGGTAAAAGTTGCCCCTACAGCAGACTATGACTAGAGGTAGACTTATACGTTAGAAACGTCTTGTATGATGCACGTATATCTCATAGTGATAGTTATAAGTCCTCTATGATTCAGAAACTATTTTCAAATTTGCAGCAATAATTTAATTCAGAATAAATTTAAAATTAGAATTTCAGAGTGGCAGTCTAATTTCAAAAGTTTTTTTTTTTAATGAAGTAGCTAGATACCTTAATTTATGAGTAATAACTTAATAGCATCAAATAATTAAAACTAATTTAAGGTCATTGATAACTATTAAATGAAGCCCATTCAAATATTTTCTATTTTTAAAATTGTATTCTGTAAAATGAATTTTTTATTTTTTAAATATAGCTTGTAAGAGGAAACATTCGAATGCGCGCCAAGAAAACCGCTAAGGGCGCAATCACGGCGACCGCGGGGGGACGCGTTGAAGAATCCCGAATAGAGAAACAATGTGAAAAAGAACTTGGGCGCTAAGCATATATAACGTTATCCCGTTAGGGGTGAGGGGGAGGGGGTGGCATATGATATTGAAAGATATCTCTAATGTGTGTGGTGGGGATAGGGAGTATTTTGATATATTTATCATTTTTGAATGATACAACCAAAGTTTTCTCCGTTTCTTTGTAATTTATTTTTTACTTCAGAATTTTCTCTTTTTACTTATAACTTGTTCGTTATATTTTCAGTTTCGTCCCAATTTTAAAATGCAGAAAAAAATTGAACGTTACATTTTTAGCCAGTGGGAAGGACTGTTTAAAATTTGGGGAAGCACAAAAGCATGATCTCTTTGATAAATGAGAAGCTCGCCATTTTGGAATGATCATTAAGGGCTTTAAAATAACATTTCGGTTAGTTAACAAAAAATAAAAATTTGGGTCTCAAGTGCACCTACCATCATCTATCCTTATCAAATTTTCAGATTTCTACGTGTGATAGATTTTCTTAGCCATCGCCAATACATGAAAAGTCAAAACAAACTTCTTTCTTTTAGATGCAATTTATTGTTGTTGCATTGAATTATTTTCTCCGGGATAATGAAATTTCACCGTTACGAAGGATTCTGATGGAGAATGCTTCCATTTTCACAGGTTTTACTGTGTTACGTTACGACTTTTATTTACATAGCTGCTATTTTTCTTTATTTTTCAAGTAATTTAAGTATGTTTGGAACAAGAAATTTTATTTCATATATGAAATAAAATACGAACTGTAAAGAAACAAGACACATTTTATTAAATAATTTTTCTGATTCAAAAAACTTTATTTGAACTGGTAAAAAAACCCAAAAGAATGCTAACTATTTATTTATAGATATTCATAGTTTTTTTCTGATAAAGTTTTATTTTCGCAGGTGAGGGAATGGGGGAGGGTTAGGGAGCCAAATGATGTTCTGCACACAGGCGCCGAATGCTGCTGGCACGCCCCTGTAATAAATTCTTTATTTTCTATTACTTTTACTTAAAAAAATTATGTAGATCGTTTTGTTCTTAGTTATTAATAAACTTTTTTTTTATTTATCACTATTTCCCTTTTTAAATATTAGAAAATAATTTAAAAATATATGTGTGATATGTATTTGAAAACGAAATTTTCGCCAAATTGGCGTCAGAAAAAAATTGCGCCAACATGGTAAGTATTAGACATCTGTGCATAAAGGTAACGCATTATGAATATTTCAAATGTGCTTAAATTTTATTATCTCATAGATAAGAGTGAATCAAAAGAGTTTTATAAAAATGTTAACTTAAAGTAAAAAAAACAGCTATTTTTCAACAGAAACTCTTTGCGGTACTTTAAAAATTAAATCGTGTAGTGTTTTATCATATTAAAATAATCGGAATAATGAATTTAATACAAGTTAATTCGGTATTTGGTTATCCCGTCAACCAATTCCGCCAAATTGTATAAGGCCCCCAAACTAATAGCCAAATTATTCTATAACAAAAGTACAAATAAATGGGTAAAATACTAGTAAAAAGTGGAAATAAAATCATTTGATGACATTTCTAAATAAGTATAGGTATTTAATGTCATTGAATATGACATTCACGATCATCCATTACTGGCATTTAATCTTGTAGTTTGGGGATAGTTTTTTGGTCGACGACGGGATAACCAAGAAGTACCGTTGATTTAAAATTGATTTTATCCAATGATTAATTATTTGTAAAATTACAAATTTAAGCACGATTTAAAAAAACACCAAATCGGGAATTAAAAAAATATATATGTAAACATTATTGTTTATACTTGTTTACATTGGATTTGAATATTTAGGTTGATAGAATTGGCGATTTTATTGCAGTGCCGAAAAGTCTTACACCAAGTAGTTGACAATTCTGCGGTTTAGCCTTAAAAAATTGCAATGTTTGAAGACCCAGTTCTGCAGATTTACTAGCTTCATTACATACCAAGGATTAAATACTATTATTATAATCAAATACTATTATTTTTGAAAATTTTTATTCACCTAAATTTATTTTGATTTTCTTCGAACATATAAGACGAAGAATTTTTTAAAAATGTGGAATAAGTATAAATCTCGGCGCAAATGTCACATACGCACTGGGTTTGGTGCATTTTTTTTCTGATGCCAATGTGTCAAAAAACTCGCTTTCAAATACCAGTTACATATATATATTTAAGTTATTTTCTATTATTTTGCAGAGACAATAGGTAGAAAAAAGTTTAATTTGCTTTTTTTCTATATTTCTTCAGTTAGAAGCTTCTTGATCAATGTTTGAAAATGTCCTTCTATTTTAAAAATCATGCTTTATTTTGCTTTCTGTTGACGATTCCTGTATTTGTACGAAATGTTTGCAAATCTCCGTTTCATTTCTAATATGACGTCGTAAATATACCATTTTTAATTCTTACAAAAATAAATAAATAAATAAATTTTATTTTTTATTTATCACGTAAAAATGATTAATTGCTACAGGAAATATGTCCATTGACCTCTGTATATTTTTTTGATTGGAGGGAATTATTTTTTTAACAATTAGATATTTTGAAGAAAATTTGTGGAAGCGCGTACAAAATGTGGGAAAATGTCTAGTAAATAACTCGTTCAATGTTAAATTCCGTATTAAAATAACATTACGGAGTCACACTGGAAATAAATAAAGCATAGCACTGCCGTGCTATGCTTTAATATGTTTTAAGTTTAGTTTTGTCCTGGATTTTATTTTATGTGCACCTACAGCAGCTAACACCTCTTCATCTACCAGCATTTCGTACAAAAAGATGTGGCTATCTCGAGCTATCTTACTTAGCCACCAAAAACTAGTATATGGATTCACCGGTAAGAATTTATTAATTATTTTATCATATGTGTTTTAAATATCAATATAGAAAATTATTTTAACGTATTGCTTGAAAATATAACATTCTTTTGTTAATATCTTAAAATCGTCTGCAGTCAAAAATCTAATATTTTAGATTAATATTTATTATTTAAGTTTTCATACATGATTTTAAAAGAATGTTTTCATCATTATATTTTAAATATTTATTTACATGCAATTATTAAGTCATAAACATTTTTCATCTACGTTATAAAGTATTTAAAATTACATTAAATTAGGAAACTTTTAGTAATTCGCGTTTGTAATGACCGAAAGGTGGCGTTGTATAGACCTGATAATCGTTTGTTTACGTAGTGCTGTTTGTTCCATGCTGTAGCATAGCGAAACCCGTTTAAAGAGCTATTTAAAATGCAGTTTTTTATATTTTTTATTTAATTATGGGAGATAAATTACAAATATCGACAATTTTAGAATTTCTAGATGCTGGAAAATCTAGTAATTGCTTTAGAGAAGCTGAAGCAATTATTGATTCAAAGAGATTAGTAATGTGCGGCATTAAAGATTGCAAAGAAGAAGAAATAGAGATTGTAGGCTCGTGTTTACAAACAAGCCAAACAAAAGGAAATCCCCATATTATTTCAGGTTTGCTAGTAAAGGAAAACAAAAATTTGAAAATAAAAATTTTTTCTTGCTCTTCCAAAGCTGGAGCAAGCGAATCATGCAAGCATTGTGTTGCTGTCATGTTATTTTGCCATGAGTAAGTCAAATGTACTTTTTATATTATAGATCTAAACTTTGTGTATAAAATTTTGATTTTAGATAATTTTAATACAAAGAACCCAACGTTGCATGCGTTATAGAACTGTTTATTTATTTATTTATTATAGAACTGTTTATTTATTTATCGGCCTTTTAAACACTGATTTCAGCGGAAGATGCTCACGGTATCAGTTCTATTTCGTTTCAGACTTTTTCCGCGAGAGGGCGTCTATTTCATTTCAAACGCGAATACAATTTTTAGTTCGCATCAAATGTTTTCAATTTGACATTTAATTATTGCTAATTTTCCAATTTCTTTTATTTTAAAAGCGAACATTTATTTTAATAAATAATAATAGAACAAAGACCATTTTAAAAATTTGCTATTTCTTCTTAAAATATCCCACACAGCACATATGTAGATATTACGTCTATTTTGAGCTCTTTACTTCCAGAATACATCCATGTACATCAAACTGATGTCCATTCTAATACGTAAACTGGATTGTTCAGCACATGACATCCATCAAATGTTTATATTCCAACATAATATAGACCAACACAATATGGACATAGAACTTACGTCTATTGTAAAACATAAACTAGATCATCGTAAGTATACGTACAGAATACGTCTATATCCCAACAATTTATAGACTAACATAATATGGAGGTAAATTAGAGTTAAATATTTTATTTCTGATACATTTTTTCTTGTGGCAACATCAACTTTGTGTTGTTTTGTAAACAGAACACACCGACGCCATTATTGAAATTTTTGTTTTTAGCAGTTTTTTAGTTCGTTTAAATCAAACTATCAAAGATAGTTTATTCTTATTTTTATGAATTTTTAGTTGTATTAAGAAGAAGATTTAAATTTGTTTATTTAAAACAATTAGAATTTACAACAACCACTGAATATAACAATAAAATTTTGTGATGTTTATAATTTAGATGCATGATACAGTGTGACATTTGGATTAAATATCGAGCTGGATTGCATGTAAGTAAATCCTTTGAGTTATTTTTTACTGTGCATCTTTATTTGACATTATATTTTAGTAGTTTTTTCTTTTATGATTTTAAACTTTATTTTTAAATAACTATAAACAAATTTTTAATCATGAAATTGATTTTGAATTAAATTTTCAAATTTTTTGATATTCTCTTGACATATTATAATAGTAGAGTGATTTTTTTTTACTTAACTTACATGGTTACTCATTGATTTGACATTTTAAATGTTTTAATTTTATAGTGAATCTTAATTTCGTACAAAAAACTATACAAAGTGTTTGGATTATATTTAATTTCTTATTCCCTTTCTCCCATACTCCTCAAACTCTGTCTAATTCAAATGCTACTAAATATTATTTTGTATAAATACAGGACAAAAACTTTCCGGGATCAATAGTTTGTTTTTTTAAAAAAAAAGTTAACAAAACAATAAAAACTTTCAAACAGTGAATTTCTCTTGAATAAAAGGAAATAACGCTATCAAATGAAAACAAGTATAAATTTGCTTGATAATAAATAATTTTCGAACATTAAAAAAAACTTATCTCTTTATTATGTTATTAAATTATTTCATTAAAAAATTGTTTCATAAAAAAGTTTCTTAATCTCAAAAGTTGTCGATACCATGGTTCGTACGCTCTGGAAAAAATAGAAAAAGTGCTGGAAAAAAAAGTCCTCATTTTCAAGGAATGAAAAGTGCTGGAAAAAGAGAGATTCATTTTCAAGGAATGAAAAGTGCTGGAAAAATTAGAAATAATAAATATTAGTCCTTAAGTTTTAAAATTTCTAAAAAAGTAAAAAAAAAAAAAACCTTTATACACTTTATTTTAGAACAATTTATTTCAATTGTATATTTGCTTTCTCAATGATTGAGTCACTTGCAGCCAAAAATTTCCTTCTCTGTTCCTAACAACCCTGTTGGCATCTTTCCTTGGCTGTAAAAATCGGATGCATGCGGAAACCGTCGGGGGAAAAAAATAGAACGCAGATTGTGACCCGACGAAATTGTTACTATGCACGCGCTGTTCCGTCTAAGCTGTCGGTAATGCATTTTTTCTATAATAGCCAGGAGTGTGATTTTTCGCCAATGTGCTTCTCCTGCCAGATGAGAGGAGAGAGGCAGACGCTTACGTCACTGTTTACTATACATTAGCAGCTGGAAAGTCCGACTCGGGACAACGAACTGCGTTCGAAATCCTTGGTGGTCCGCTGGTTCGAGACCACCGATAATTCAATCGGACCCCTAATTTGAAAAATTTAGTGGTCCGCAGGACCAGTGCCTTTTTTCAGGCCCTGAGAGAACCGCAACCGATCGCACATAAGATTTTTTTTTTTATCAGCGATGCCGCGGACGCGCTTATAACACGTAAATTACGCAAAAAATCGGCGATAAGGACGCAAAAAATAGCTCTTATGCGTCCCACAAGACGCGTAATTTCGTTAAAGGATCGCGAAAAAACGGCAAATTTCGTTAAATAATCGCGAAATAACGACTGATTTCCGGCAAATTTTTTCAAACAATTCTCGAAAAAATGGCTAATTTCATTCCAAAACCCGAAAAAAGGGCAGATTTCTTCAAAAGATCGCGAAAAAACGGCAAATTTCGCCCAAAATAGCGATAAAATGTCAAAATTTGTCAAAAAATCACAAAAAGCGACAAATTTTGTTAAAAAAATCGCTAAATAACGGCTGATTCCCGGCAAATATCATAAAAAAATTCGCAAAAATATGGATAATTTCACCCTGAAACCCGAAAAAACGACAGATTTCTTCAATAGATCGCAAAAAAACCCGGCAAATTTCGTCCAAAAATCGCGATAAAACGGCAAATTTTGTCAAAAAATATCACGAAAAACGGTATATTTTGTCAATAAATCCCGAAAAAACAAAAGATTTCGTCAAAATAACGCGAAAAACGGAAAATTCGGCGAAAAAGCACGAATAAATGAATAAATAAATAAAAATAAATAAATAAGTGAAGCCGGGAGAGAATTTTTCTGTTTTAAAAACTAATTTTCATGCTTCAAAATTGTTGTTGCTGCTCCAAAAACTGATTTTCCTGCTTCCCAATCGTTTTTTTTTGGGGGGGGGAGGGGGGGCTCCAAATCTTTTTGAGTGAATGTGACTCCTGAAATCACCATTTCATTAAGCATCATTTGAGTATGTACCATTTATGCAACAAAAATATCCTTTTTTTCAGCAAAAATGTCTTTTTCAGTAAACCTGTCTTGTCCCATTTTAAAATGGGGCAGACAATAGTGATACTTGTTATCTTCTACACTCAAATAAGCATTATTTTATAATTAAATTTGTATTTTGAACATTCTTTAAAAAGCACAGAAAATTTCTCTTAAATTAATATTGGTTTTAATTATTTATTATTATTAAAACAATTATTGCAGTTTATTTTTCTTGTGGAAATGAACAAGTGCAATTTTTGCGTCGAAAAATATGACTTATTATTAGTGGGGACCCGCTTCTGTAGAAAAGGGACCCAGAATTTTTCAAGTCCAGCTGCATATCACTGACACTAGCTACAATTCCACCATTCTGGCTAAAATCTGGAGAAAAATCTAAAAAAATGTGCATTAAACCTTAGTCAGTTGAAATAAATAATGGCAAATAAAATATCTAATTAATAATTTGGTAGTTTTTCTTTACATACTGTTTATTTAATTTTTAGCAAATTAAAATTTTACATTTTATTATGCTGAAAATTTTGGATAAATGCAAAGTAAGATTGGTTTATTTTCCAGGGAGGGGGGGAGGGGAGAGGCCACTCTAAGTGTTAAAATTATTTAATGGAATTATATGTACTGGACCAGTGATGAAGTCTGCGAACCAGTAAATTCTCATGCTTACTGGTCCTTGGGACCAGTGACTTTTTTTAAGGAATTCTAATGCTGACGAATCAGAATGCATTAGCTTCGGAATAACTTCACTTATTCAAAGGGAAGGTATGTTTGCTTTTCCGCGCGCACTGGAGACTTTTTGCTGAGTCGATGTAATTGGCTCTCGTTAGTCATGCTTTCCGGATTTTTGACGTCAACAATTTTGTGCTTTTTACAAGTCTCCGTTAGTTTTTGTTTCGCACGCTTCTTTGTTTAATGTGATCTATTCCGTGATTTTACAATATGATTTTTACGATCGGTTTTATTTTTTAATTTCTTTCATCAGTCATATAAACAGTAAAGAAATATGGCAGGAAAGTGCGTTTCCAATGATTTATGGATTGAAAAACCGGAATACAGTGAAACCTCCAAATAAGGGACACCTATGGGACCGGAACTTTTGTCCCTTAAATAGAGGTGTCCCTTATTCGGAGTTTTTATATTATTTTTTATTAATCGTTCTGAAGGATATAAAAATAGCAAAACATTAAAGATGATGCCCCTTAAATGACCCAAAGTGTATAAATTATGTTAATTAGACAAAAGGAAGAAAAGAGAATTATTAATTAAAATTTTCAGTTAATTACAAAATCATTAAATGCTTTGTAGAATTGATTTGTATTTTTTATGCAAACTATGTACATGTAGCAAAAAGTATAAAAACATTTGATAAAATTTTACTTGAAGTAACAATCAAAAGGAATTGTTTTACAAATTTCAATTTTTCAGTGTAAATCTTTCAAATGTTCATTTACCATACTTATCAATTTTAGTTCTCCATTACCAGCAGTATTTACCAAAGAAAATAAAAGTATTCAACTGTTTTGCACGTTTTAAGGCTACAAATCTCTCAACTGCCTTACTTAGCAAGCAGAAAACATTTTGGCGCATTTACAAATTATTTTTTTATTTGAAAGGTATAAAATTGGAATGCTTGTCTATGAAAGCGATTTGCAATTGAACTGTATTTTCAATTTTTAAAAAAATAAATTACCTGTTGAGTAATAAGATGTTGAGATTTTGATCATGTGACAAAGACATTTTTTACCCTTTCTTGAGTAATTATTTTTCTTTCACGTGGAATTTCGGTTCAAAATGTCCACATTGATATTTTCTGAAAGATCTATTGCATTTGCAAAAAAAAAAAAAAAAAAATGGAAAAAACTGGTCGATTACGTTTTTTCCGAACAACAGCGATTGCTAGTTTTAGGCATTTCCGGATAAAAATTAATTAAAACATGTCTTAAAAGTTGCCTTTGGATTTGAAAACAGCTTAAAAATATATGTAAACTTCTTTATTTCACAATTTTCTTTTATTCTCCACTTTCAGAATCATCCAGACAATTTTCCTCATTGCTTTCAATGTGGGTAAAAGCACTAATGTTGAATCAGAATTGTGGGTAAATAAATGGCTGTTAATTATGTCATATGCCTCTGTATCAGCATGACTGTCTGTCTGTTTGTTAAGTTTACAAAAATGTTTATTTTCATTTTCATCACAGACTACTTCATTATCTGAAATGCAAAAACCAGTCCCTTTAATCTCATTTTCAAGTGTCCCTTATTCAGAGGTAAATACATTATACGTCCTATACTAAGGGACTGGGACCAGAAGTTTTGTCCCTTAAATAGAGGTGTCCCTTATTCGGAGTGTCCCTTATTTGGAGGTTTCACTGTATAACTGATTTTGCTGAATTCTCACCAGAGAATTCAAGAATTGATGAATTATTTTTTAAAACAATGAATAACAGCAAATTTCAAAATTTGTGGAAAGTTGTTGAAATGCTATTACTTCTTAGTCATGGACAGGCTACTGTTGAAAGGTGGTTCAGTATTAATAAAAAAATTGAGATTGAAAACATGAAGGAACAGTCTTATATTTCCCAGAGACTTATATGTGATAACCTAAATGAATGCGGCAATATTCATGATGTAAAAATATCAAATTCAATGCACACTTTTGTTTCCAATGCCAGACAACAATATATGAGCTACTTGCAAAACCAAAAATCAACATCTACAAAGAAAAGAAAAGAAACCTCTGAAGATATAAGGGAATTGGTGGTTAAAAAAAGATGTCTGGAAAATGAAATCAAATGTCTAATTAAATCTGCAGATGAATTTGCAGAAAAAGCAGAAGAAAACAATGACCTTCAATCCCTTTGCAAATCCAATAATTTAAGATCTCCTAAAGAAAAAGAAGAAAAGATGCAGGATGTTATTAATCCTTTAAAAGATTTACAAAGCATTTAACTCAAATTGACTTTGGGCTTATATTTTACTAAGTTTTATTAGCCAAGGACAATTTTTTCCCCTTTAGACTTTACATTTAATCTTAATTTACTTTTTAATTAATATTTTTTATCCTTTAGACTTTACATTTTAATTTAAATTTACATTTAATCTTAATTTACTTTTTAATTAATATTTTTTATCCTTTTTCTCTTTTTATATTTCATAAATAAAACTTCATTAGATGAAAATTTAGAAAGTATCTTTATTAACGAATAATTAAACGCACATTTAAATACACAGGTAACATGGTGACTATTTCCTTTATGATATATTATTCTAGAGCCATTTTAATGCATGTATTAAAACAGTCCTTGAAAAGTCCTTGAAAAGTGCTTGAATTTTATTTGTTCTCAAGTGTATGAACCATGGATACAAGTATGTATCGATTTATCTTACAGCATAAGTCATCAGTTTAAAAGTATTTGTTAAATTAAAAATTTACTTTTTTTTTTTTTTTTTTTTTTTTTTTCGAAAAAGCACTTACTTATTATTCATACTTTTTTGAAGATGAAATTCATTATCAAAATTCAAAAGTAAAATGCTGTCTATGGAAAATTCTTTGATTTGAGTCTTTGTGTTTGAATGTATAATAAATATTTAGTTTAATCATGAATTCTATAGATTCAATGGTCAAAATGTTAAAAGTAATGAGAAAAAGTCCTAGTTTTGTCGTTGCTTGTAGTGTAATATGCATTTTTAGAACATATAATTAAGCGAGTAATGTATTTAAAAAAAGAAAGAAAACTAGTTTGTAGAGAGCGTCAATATTATTTTTTATGTTATGTCAAGAAACAATATCTCAATTAATACAAAACGTATGCCAGTGGAGATAAACACCTGACAGATCTTACTTCAAATTTGAATGCTTTCAAAAGATCACAGGTGTGTAGTTTTCTTATATAATAAGCAACTATCACTAGTGATCTTTTGCGAGCAACTGGGATTTATGTGGTGATGAATTGATGGTGCCCTTGGTCTGTATACTGCCATTGCGAGGAGTAAGGATTCATCTTCGCATTGAAGATTTTATAAAAGAAAACTAAGAAATTTGTGAGTATGGTGGAATTCCTACTGCTGTGTCAAAAGTGATATAATAAAGTAAGTATACTAAAGTAGCATAAAATATAATATTGGTGCTCTGTACAAACTAGTTTTTTTTGTTTATATTGATGGACTTATTATCGTCCGAACAATTAATATTTGTGCTTTTTACCAATAATTTTAACTTTTTAAAATCTGAAACTTTCATGTATAATATTTTTTGAAATTTAAAAAAACAAGATGGCAGAAGTGTCTAGTATGCGCATACAGTTCCATATTACATAGATATGATGTACATATATATGTACATACTACATGGACATGATGTATATATATGTACACATTACGTAGATATGATGTATATACATGTACATATTATGTAGATATGATGTTTATACATGTACATATTATGTAGATATGATGTATATATACATACATATAACGTAGATATTATGTTTAGAAAATGAACTACATGGACATAGACATCCGTTTTACATAGATATTACGTCAATCTGGATGTCCACTGCACATTATATGGATGTATTCGGAGAGACATCTGATGGTAATATCTACGTAGATACTACGTAATATGAAACTCCTTGGATGAATTCTAGACATGGTATATAGATGTAATTTACGTTATATGGATGTCATATTTACCAATTTGTGCTGTGTGGGATGCTTCAGTTGTAATTCATTTCTTTCAATTCGTATTACTAGCAAAAGCCATGCTTTGTTTGGATTCGCGAAGCATTATTTCATTAGTTATTTATTGAAAAGTAAACGTTGTCTTTATATTATTTGGTACTACTTGATTATCTTGTCGACCAAATAGGTACCTCCAAACTAAAAAATTAAATGCTAATGATGATGGTAATAAGTATCACATTCACATAACATTAAACTCGTATCACGTGTTCGTTATGTCATCAAGTTATTTTTATTATGAAGTTTTATTTCTATTCTTAGTAATGTTTCATTAATTTATTTGTTCTTTTGTTATTTAAAATAAAAATTATGTCGATCTGTTTAATTTGGCCAATTGTTTGGCGATTTGTATAATTTGGCGAATTTGATTGACGGGATAATCAAGTAGTACCTTAATTCGACTTTTTATTTGGATTTTTATTAATGTTTTACTAATTTATTTGATCTTTCGTTATTTAAAAAAATGCGTCAATTTGTGCAAGTGTGCTAATAGTTTGGCTATTTGTATTATTTGACGAAATTGGTCGACGGGATAACCAAATAGTACCCGAATTAAAAATCACTTGATGACATAACAATCACGTGTATTATGTTTAATGCCATGTAATGTGACATTTATGATAATCCATTATTGGCATTTAATCCTGAAATTTCGAATTATATTTTTGGTCAACGGGATAATCAAGTAGTACCCAAAAATGTACTGTGTTATAGTATCTATGAAAAGAGGTAATAAAGTACAAAATCCTATAATATCTTGATGAAAATTAATAATTTGCCCACTGTATTCAAGCTGACTACTTTTAATGCAATAAACAGTAATAACTGGACGAACTTGGGCAATTAATTTCTCCTCGACGAAAGTTAAGCCCTTTAATATTTAGGGATGTGGAGCAGAATCCATATTATTAGCTAAAGAAAAAATATTTATTTCATTATTTATTATACATTTATGGCAAGTCTTTTGAGATCCGTCAGAGTGAATGCCAAGCCAACGATGATGAAAAATTTTACAAAAATGTAATTTAAAATTTTTTTGTGCATCTTTGAAATTTAAAGCATTTTTCCGAGCACATGCATTCTCTATCAGAAGAGATTCGTCATGTCGTCCTTTTGGCACAGATGTCATATACGCACCACATTGGCGCTATTTTTTTTCAGACGCCAATGTCATATATGCACCGGAGTACTTAATTGGCGACAAAGTGCAGTTATTTTGCTTGACATGGTAACCCGGATGTTGTTTATTTATTAATAAATTGTTTATTTACTTTTATTTTCTTTTTTTTAAATTATATAAATTGTTTTGTTCCACAGGTATTAATTAAATTTTTAAAATTTATTGTTATCCCCTTTTTAAAATATATGGTACTACTAGGTTATCCCGTCAACTGAAAAATTATCGCCAAACTATAAGATTAAATGCCAATAATCGATGATCGTGAATGCCACATTCAATGACTGTAAATACGATTCACGTGTTTAAAATGTTATTAAGTGATTTTTATTTAGACTTTTTATTAATATTTTTATTAATATTCTATTAATTATTTGTTTTTTTTTGTTATTTAAAATAAAAATTATGTCAACATGTATAATTTGGCTATTAGTTTGGCGATTTGTGTAATTTGGCGAAATTGGTCGACGGGATAACAGAGTACTACCAAATATATTTATGGTAACTAGTATTCGAAAACCAGGTTTTTGCCAAATTGGCGTCGGAAAAATCGCGCCGATATGGTGTGTATATGACATCTATGCCGTAGTTTTTTACGCTGGTATCTAATCTCTTGCCTTAAAGCTATAACATATTCGCATTTTTTTGACATTCACATTCTATGACTATTCACATTCAATGACTTTAAATACGATTCACGTGTTTAAAATGTCATTAAGTGATTTTTATTTCGACTTTTTATTAATATTTTTATTAATATTCTACTAATTATTTGTTTTTCGTTATTTAAAATAAAAATTATGTCAACATGTATAATTTGGCTATTAGTTTGGCGATTTGTGTAATTTGGCGAAATTGGTCGACGGGATAACAGAGTAGTACCAAATATATTTATGGTAACTGGTATTCGAAAACCAGGTGTTTGCCTAATTGGCGTCGGGAAAATCGCGCCGATATGATGTGTATATGATATCTATGCCGTCGTTTTTTACGCTGGTATCTAACCTCTTGCCTTAAAGCTATATCATATTCACCTTCTTTTCATCCAGTAAGTATATGTTTCCTTGGCATTTTTTATAATAGAACTAATACATTCTATAAATTGTCTTTAAACGGCAAACTATTTAATAATAGTACTACATATACCAAAATAATAATATGTATGTTTCATTTGGTTTAATTTTCAATCTTCGAATTCAAATAACTCTTTATATAATGAATTGAGTTGAGTTGAGTTTGAGTGAACAATGCTTTGAGGTCTATAGCTACAAATGGCTGTTACCTCGAATGATCCATAAACCACAGAAACAAATACAGAACACTTTTATAATGAATTTAAAAATTAATTTTATTTGTTTACAATTTTTTTGTTGCCACTTTACGAAAAAAAATAAAACACAATATAATTCTTTTAATATGCTTAAGTGACATCAGCGTAAATGATTTTGTCGGAATAAAGAAAATGCATTTTATTTCTTTAATTAATCATGATTCTATCTACAATTGTTAACTCCATGAATTACTTATTCTTCTGAAAATATGCATGTTTTATTTCTTATTTCTGAAAATGCGTCAGTAATGGAAAAATATGTAAAATAAATTAATTAAAATAATAATTTTTTTTTAAGTTATTCTGTAAAAAAATTATATTGTGCAAATCTACAGATCATAATTTATATTTGTCTTTAATTTCAAATCAAAATATTGAATAGTTTTTTGTAAAGCGTACGACAAAATGTAATTTGAGTGGGCTAGTAGAGGATTCGCTTCGCTCATCCTAATAATACAAAATTCCTTTCACGTCCTTTTGTTTGGAACATTAAAATTTGAGCGATAAATGGAATTGCAAACCTTTTTTTGAGCCTTACCTCCACCTATCTCAATCCTCCATGATCTCTATTATTAAAAAGAATAAAATTTTTGTATTTGTTGCTGAAATGCAGAATTTTTTTTTTTTTTTTTTTTTTTTTTTTTTTTTTTTTTAACAATAACTTAATTCAATGAAATTATTTTTTTATATTATGTAAGATAGAAATATAGTAATACCGGCATATCACAGGTTTTAATATTTTTTTCCTAATATGACATTATTTACACATTCAGAAATACTCATCTCTTCTTAATTAAAAGCGTGATTTATGCAGTTATTTAAGAATTCTTTAGTTTCATAAAATATTCATTATAATTAAATAGAAATGGCGCAGTTTATAGAAATATTTTTATTTGTGCACACCACGGACCTTTAAATGAATAGAAGTTCACTTTATTTAGGTGCAGGATTTAAAGTCAGTGAATATGACATCATCACTGACACAACTATAACAATGTATATTATAGTAGTATTAAAAAATGCTCTGACGAGCACCAAAAAAGGTTAATATGTTTTAAAGTATGAAAAAGCGTTTGACAAGTGCTTCTAATTGAGAATGAGGAAGGACAAGGGGTCCCTTCTTGGCTGCAACTCACGGTCAATGCCAAATTTGAAAAAAATCATATTTGCGCTTTTTCCATATAAAAGTAATTTGCGTAAAACTTTTTTTCTTTACTTTTTAGTAAAACTTTCAATCGTGCTTTACATGTTAACTGCATTGTCGACTCACACTGCAACTGCACTACAAATCAGTTTTCTGTTCAGTTTTACACTGCGACAGTTCATGGTGGGACTGCGTGAATGTGATATGCTGCAGGCAGTGTTGAATTCAGGAGGTGGGCCGGGCAAACATTCCCTCCCGGAACAATAAAATTCCCCCTCCAAGGAAATTTGAGATTTTGTGTTTTTAATCGCATAACGCCCCCCCCCCCTCAGATTCTCTATTGTGCCCCCCCCCCCCCCCGAAGCCGCAGAAGATCCTACCGGAGAAAATTGTCTGAATTCAACACTGACTGCAGGAACTATGATTTTTGGTACTTTTTCTCTTTACATTCATGTTTAATCACGCTGTGTCTTTTCTAACTATGACTTTACACTACACAATTTTATCGCAACTGTGACTGATTTCTTTTATATGGAAAAAGCGTAAATATGATTTTTTTCAAATTTGGCATTGACAGTGAGTTGCAGCCAAGAAGGGACCCCTTATCCTTCCTCATTCTCAATTAGAAGCACTTGTCAAACGCTTTTTCATACTTTAAAACATATTAACCTTTTTTGGTGCTCGTCAGAGCATTTTTTAATACTAGTCATTTAAATTTTTTGATAATTATACATTGGATATAAGAAAACCTCTCTTGCTTTTAAATATTCCCAGTACTTTTTCTTATTTTTCTCAATATTAAACTATTTAATTTAAGTAATACTCACTATTTTAATCGATTCAGGGTTTTTTTTTAATTGAATTTACATTATTTTTAAAGTATTTTATTACTATTTCTTTAAAATTAGCATTTTTTGAGTTTATTACATACAAACAGGATCAAGATCACCCTGCAAGGGAACCAACCAAAAATGGCACAGGGAAGAACCCCTGACAGAAAAGTACCCTCTGCGACCTGCAAAGCCATAGACAGGGAAAACACCACAAAAATACAATGTGAAATAATAAAATAAAATACTGAAAGAGCACTCTGGCGCTAGAAAATGTGTAAAACTAAAGCAAAGTATTAAAAGCCAATTACACTAATAATAGATGACTGATAATGGCAATAGAAACCAGAAAATATTACAAATTTTGAAGTCATTCACAGTTTTGACATATGACTATATTAACATTAACTCAACTGGAAATAAAATTTAAAATGATCTACAATTAAAAAAATGACTATGAATGTTGAAAAGTCAAAGGTAATTCAAGTTATCCGTACTAGTTAATAAGAGTAACGGAAAAAATGCTTAACATAAAACAAAAAGGATAAAGTAACGAAACCAAATACCACAGTGGAATGTCTTAATTTCAAATGTAAAATACTGTAAATTTTCAAGTATACCATCTCAAAAATCAAAATTTATATTTTATAAATGAAAAATGTTTATTAAGCTCGTTGTAAATAAGTCTGAGTTTGTTGTAGTTTGATTTAGAAAACAATATGTTACGCATATTCCAGCTAAGAGTCCGGTTACGAATAAAGTTAAATGAAATAGGCATCAGTGTACACTTTCCAAACAGATAATGTTTGGCATCACCAATGTTTCCACATAGGCATTTATCAGTTAGGCATTTTCCAATTTTATGAAGATAACTAGGAAATGCTCCATGTGCATGGATAAAATAGGCACTGACTTGCGAGAAACACAGAAAAGAGGTATCCACTGTTTTAATAATACGATGCATGTCTCTTCCTTTATCACTATAGGACGAAATGTTCTGCTAATTCTTAATAATATTCCCTTTGTAGAACTGCTTCACAAATGAATTTGGAATTGGGATATCCATTTCAGCATCGAATAAACCAGTTTGAATGACTGATTTGGCGAGGTAATCTGCGCACTCATTTCCAACGAAACCAGCATGGGATTTAATCCAACCAATATTAATAATTTTATTTTGCAATAGTCGTAAGTTAGTGTAAATATTAAAAAGAATTTCATCCGTAGGAAAGAGATTTTGAAGCGCTTGAACCGAAGACAAACTGTCTGTATGAAAGTGGAATACACTGTAAGTGGAGTTCCTACACCACTCAGTTGCAGAATCTAAGGCAGTAAGTTTAGCCTGATAAACCGTATTAAAAGATTTAAGTCTAATTCTCTTCTCGAAAATAATATTTTCTTTTAACAATGCCACAAATGCTGCTCCAACACTTGTTGACATTTTAAAACCATCTGTATATAAAACTGGGTAGTTGTACAAGGGGACTCTCTCTGTAATAGCACGTATGAAATTGGTATAATGATCATAACAAAAGTAGGGATAGTTAAAAGTATGGACTTTTTTCATTAATACATCTGTTGAAACATAAATATCTTCTGTCCAATCAGAACGATCATTTTTCAAAACATTATAACATAAAGCCAGTTCTTTTAATTCAATTTCAATTGGAGGAACTCCCGAAAGAACACAAAGCGCCTGCGTTGATATTGTTCGATAAGCACGAATGATAGTTAAAAGATATAGCCTTTGGCATGATGACAAACGCTTAATTCCAGGGCTCTGTAAATCGTTAAACCAAACTTCATAACCATAAGTAATTGGTTTCTTTAGCACTGAATTGTAACAAATTTTTAGAAATTCAATTGGTAATCCTTTATCTCGAATTCTTGCCTCGTGGAAATTACAACTAAAGTCTTTTATTTTATCACGGATCATATCGTTATGATCAAACCAATGGAATCTACTGTCAAGGTAAAAACCTAAGTAAAATAAATTATCCTTAACAGAGATGCTATTACCTTGAAGTTTAAAAATAGGTCATCGCTTACTTGACATATGTTTTCCGAAAAGCATTGAAGTAGACTTTTCAACACTAATAGACAGATGTAAATCACTACAGACTGAACCAAAGTGGAAAATACTAGCATTGACGGTATTCTCAAGTGCAGGTCTTGAATCACTGCCTTCAACAATAACAGTGTCATCAGCATAAGAAATAATTTTTTGACTGTGTCGCCTATAACTTTTGATAATTTTGTCAGCAAGTTGTAAAAATTAACTCATTCTGAGATAAAGATTTTTTCAGATGAATTTGTATAAACTTTCGAAAGCACTGCCTGTCTTTTCAGAAAAACCTACCCAGGCAGAACGCTTAGCTTTCTCAGATTTCGTTTATACATTCTTCTGTTACAGTTAAATACATTTCTTTATACTGTAAATTATCGATGTTTTTCTTATATCGTTTGTACAAAGCATTAACCTTATTACTTTCTTTTCTAAGAGAACAGTCGTACCAAGTAACAGTAGGAGTATGTTATATGACACCACGCTTAAAGCATCTCATCAAAAGATCTTGTAACAAATCATTAAAATTCTTCATCCAAACATCAAAAGAAGAACAATTTAAAATTCTTGCCAACGAATGTGACAGAACTGACAATTTGACAGTAAAAAAACTATTAATTTTTTTCATATTCTTGTTTTTTGTCTTAAATCTGCCAAAACTTATCTGTAACGGAGTGGAAAACAGAGTAAATCGGATATATCGGTGATCACTGTACGAAAAGTTTTTATCATCAATTGTCCAGTTATCAAGTAACGAGAGAACATCCAAACCTGTAAGGGTCAAAGCCGGATGACTTTTCCTGTCATCTTGTACGTAAGTGTGTTCTGAGTCAGGTGAATTCATAATTGACATGTTCGTAATCATCAGGTACTTTAGAAGGACCTCCGTGCGGTCAGATTTTCTTGAGTAACCCAGTGAAAGCAATGGTACATTGAAATCACCACTGGTAAGCACTCTGTCACAGTCAGAATAATGATGACACCAGGTTCTGAAGTCAGCTTCAATCGTTTGAAGGTGCGCAATAAAGCGAAGCAATTATAAAGTAACCATTCTCAAATGTGACATTTATGAACACACTGTTTTCTAAACAAAGACTCTTCAGACATGCATAGGTTTTAAAAGGACATACAATAGCAGCAGAATAAGAAGACAAAAAACAAAGCCAGTCTGGAGGTAAGCTAACAAAAGAACCATTAAAAATATATGGATCTTGACAGAGAACAAAGTGGATGTTAAATTTAACTATATAGTGAATAAGAGCATCTGTTGCATCAGAGCAAAGGTGCAGATTGATCTGAACAAGTGCAGACAAAGACTGTGAAGAACACAAGACAACTATCACAATCGTTTAGCAAATTGTTCAGCACGATACGCCTTAAACTGTGGAAATCCGGGCTCTCCGCTCTATGATCAGCATCCAAATCCATTTCTGTAACAGCCATACAATTGACACACATTTCAGTAGACACATTACAATTTTTAATTGTGAGGTCTCCAGCACATTTAACACACTTGGCTGTGCTCTCACACTTAGAAGCAACGTCACCAAAAGCCTGACAATTATAACATCGTATCATCGGAACAAAACCAACTACATGGTATCTTTCTAAGTCTATAATAACGAATTGGGAGACTTCCTTACTAAACTCAATCAGCCAGTTAGTTTTCCCGGTCCTTATTGTAATACGTCTGATAATATCCATATCCCTATCCGAATCTCCCAGCTCATAACTACTAGCCTCATTCACCAATTTATTCGGCGATTTCCAAACCATTTCTTCTTTCACTTCCGAATCGACACTTTTAATGAAAATCCTATCGAGCCTTCTTCTTGGAACAGGAACCTTAACTCTGTCCTTCAAATAATCAGATCTATTAAAACCTCTTTCAACCTCTATGAATCCAACCTTATTTTTACTTTTAGAATGAGTTGACCAGCCTTGGTAATCACGGCATCATCAGGCACCGGTACATCAGATTTTGAGCGGCAAATATCCTTAATATTCCTTTTAATAGTGTCCGACGAATCCTTCTTAGAAGAAGTAACTATCACTATAAAAACAGACTCACTTGTCAACTTTGGACTCAAAACAGCAGCATGTCGTGAAACATCCAGCTGACTAGTTGGTCTTGATCTGGAAAATTTATCAGCTAGAGCCTCATATGCCTTATTATGCGTTATCAATGTCTTTAATTTAGTCTCACTTGACACACATTCACGATGTGCTTTAACAAGGCAAATAGCGATAAAATCCATACATTTCTTCATCGTACCCATTATTTCGGCTGTAACTTTGCCACTCTTACTCCTCTGAGACTCAGGCATTTCATATATATAAGAATTTATCTTACTGACAGCAGCCGGAAACTCCAAAACAGCAGCCTCATCCAACACCTCCTTCGTCGCTTTCTCCAGCTTACCCATACCTAACACAATATAACTCAAAAAACAATGCAGCAACCAGTCACCAACAACAAAAATATTACAGAAAAAACCTCAAAAATGTGAATATAAACAACTGCAAAATAAATTCAAAAGCAAAGATTTACAATTTACATCGATTTCTAAGAGACTGGTTACAGTTGGAACATATTTTCAGCATATATAAGAGCCCTATCTACTGGATAGGAAAAAAAAAAATCCTATAAAGAAAAGAAAATGTAGGGGGCTAAATTAAAGGTTTAAACAATTAAATATGTAAGCGCCACTTATGCTGATCAAAACACAACCGCCGCTTAATAGAATCAAAATAACTAGATACCGCTTAACTCAGGACACATGACATATCCACAAAGCACAACTAAAAGTAACCTAGCGACCAAGAACATAAACAAATTCTCACTAATATCCGAAAATAACCCGCACCCAAAAAGATTCCACAAAAACAAAACTCCTCAATAATCAAAAATACAAATAATCTGCAGAAGGAACAGAACCACTCAATTATGACATATTAGACAAGATGGCAACGTAAACAATAAAAAAAAACGCGATATTTAAAACAAATAGCGATAAAATCCATACATTTCTTCATCGTACCCATTATTTCGGCTGTAACTTTGCCACTCTTACTCCTCTGAGACTCAAGCATTTCATATATATAAGAATTTTTCTTACTGACAGCAGCCGGAAACTCCAAAACAGCAGCCTCATCCAACACCTCCTTCGTCGCTTTCTCCAGCTTACCCATACCTAACACAATATTACTCAAAAAACAATGCAGCAACCAGTCACCAACAACAAAAATATTACAGAAAAAACCTCAAAAATGTGAATATAAACAACTGCAAAATAAATTCAAAAGCAAAGATTTACAATTTACATCGATTTCTAAGAGACTGGTTACAGTTGGAACATATTTTCAGCATATATAAGAGCCCTATCTACTGGATAGGAAAAGAAAAAAAAATCCTATAAAGAAAAGAAAATGTAGGGGGCTAAATTAAAGGTTTAAACAATTAAATATGTAAGCGCCACTTATGCTGATCAAAACACAACCGCCGCTTAATAGAATCAAAATAACTAGATACCGCTTAACTCAGGACACATGACATATCCACAAAGTACAACTAAAAGTAACCTAGCGACCAAGAACATAAACAAATTCTCACTAATATCCGAAAATAACCCGCACCCAAAAAGATTCCACAAAAACAAAACTCCTCAATAATCAAAAATACAAATAATCTGCAGAAGGAACAGAACCACTCAATTATGACATGTTAGACAAGATGGCAACGTAAACAATAAAAAAAAAACGCGGAAACATTCAAAACAAAATTCACTAGAAAAAGGTAAATAATCTCAAAAATACATTAAACCTTTGAAATAGAGCACAGGAGTTAAGGTAAGAGCAACAACAGTACTTATATATGAAAATAAGGGAAATAATACTATATAAAAAGTTTATAAGATATCGCACAATGTCTAAAAGATGAAAACATGAGCTGTCGGAGTCATGAAAATTTCAAAGTCCGATTAAGACAAAAATAAGCAAACAATACTAAAAATAATTACGTAAAATAAAGAGAAAGTATAATAGAAACACTATGCATGTTCTACTAGGTCAAAAAAATACTTATTACCACTTTAAATGTAAATGTAACAGGAGCTTGCAAAAACACCTACACATTCCACCAATGCAGACGAGTACGAGAGCTTACATACAAACAAATGAAAGCAGTTTCATATCATCGCGTTCTTACAGTTCTGACAATGACAGCTTAATCTTTTGTTATAATATCTTTTCTAAGATAAGCATGTAGATATTTTCCAGGTTTGGAATAAATCTGATTCTGGACTTCTGGAAGCCGCACTTTTGATCATCTATCAAAATCCAGGTATTGCTTTCTGTTCTGATCCAGCACGGTAATGACCAGAGCTCAACTGTTCACCTACATGAACAACTGCACCAATAGTTCTAAAATCTGTACCATAAATTTTTATTTTATTAGCATTAAACTCTGTAATTTTACGATTTTGTTTTCGAACAGCTTGTGCAACATTACCGACAACATTGATATCAAACAAATTTAACATTAGAACCAAATAATATTGATCTATTTTAAATTCAACAAAACTATGCTCCTTTACTACAGAATACTGCCCACACTCTTGACACATTCGCATGAATTTGTTTTCCCTGTTAAATAAATTTTTAAAAGAATGGTTTCCATTAAAAGGGTTCAGACGCAGTTCTAAGTTGTTTTCAACTCTTTCTTCAATTAGATGACCGCGTTGAATACACGTCACTCTAGTTTTTTCAGTAAATTCAAATAATTGCTTGACTCTTCTTTTTTCTAGCAAAGCATGCTAAAACTCGTGAGCATCTTGCTGCTCCTGTTGCTTAAACTGCTCGTGAACTAACTTTCTTAATTGTAGTAAACTCACTAAAGAATTCGATTTGTTTTTATGTAAATCAAACACTCGTTTTAATTCTATCATCAACTGGTCACATTCGTTAGAATTCGCGGTTTGTTCAAGGATTGTTTCGTACACACGTGGCATTCTTAATAAAATTTGTATAACAGCGTTTGCGTAGCAAGAAACACCATCAGTGTTTGACAGTTTTAAGCATTGGAACTTGCTTAAAATATTATTGCATTCAAATTGAGCTTTAGGTAATTTTTTTGTAGGGGAACACAATCTTCTTTCTTTTAAAGAAGGTTCAGCGTGGTCAAAATTAACTACTGCTTGAAAGGATTTACGCTTAGTATTTCTATCGCTACTGTAAGGCTCTGGCAAAGTGTTGTAAATTGAGTATTTTGGCAAATTAAAAGACACACGCAATCTGTTGTATTCCTCAACAGCCTTTTTTTTGCAAGAAATTGCACAAGGATCAAAATCAATCAAGTGCACTTTTGACAATTGACGAGCACGAGATAAAGCCACATAAACCATGCCGTCTTCGAAACAGGCTGAGCTGGCATCAACTAGAATGTCATCTAGAGTTAATCCTTGTAACTTGTGTACTGTGATGGAGTAAGCCAAATACAGTGGAAATTGAGATAGTTGTATTGTAATGCCTGGCGATAAAATAAAATCTGCGCAAACTTTTTCAACATTACATACGTTTTTCAAAAAATCAAATTTTACTACAATATATTTTACTTTTTTACTTCCAACATGCCTTACAATGTCAACAACAGTGCCTAATGACCCATTTACAAGACCTTCCTCAATAACTAAATTTCTTCGCAGCATCACTCTCGCATTTATTCCGATCTTCAATGTTTCTTCTAATCCAGCAGTTTCTGATGTTTTTTTGAGCTTCTTTTCCATTTGTACAGATTTTTTCAATTAATTCAAATTGACGATTTTTCGCTTGCCGTCTTCAGTTCGAGTATCTGTACAGGATATCTCAATAACTTCGATTTTTTCATATTCAAGCAAAAATTTATTAAATTCGTTGACTTTGTCATTTCTTGGCAACAAACAAATGCAGTTTGTTTGCTTGCGAAGTAAGTTTTCACTGAAGTATTTAGCAGGGGCCTCGCTAAGGGGGGGGGATGGGGGGGGGAGCCTCTCCCCCCCAAAACATTTGTGAATGTTGTTACACTTGGCAAATTCACAAACTTAGTTGGCAAATTTTCTTTAAAATTTTAATAAAAATTATAATGCATTTTCAATTTTTGAAAGAATTGGCAAAAATTACCAAACTAATTGGGAATATTATTAAACTTTTAACAAATAAGGGCTATAATTCATTTTCTAATTGTGGTAAGTTGGCAAAATTGTAAAATGAATTGGCAAATATTGAAATTTGACTTGGCAATTTTAGGTCCTCTCCCCTCCCAATAAAAAGTCTTAGCAATGGCCCTGGTATTTAGCTGCTTCTTCAATCGTACTTCGACTCCCATCAGTTCTAATCATTCTTGCCTTTAAAGCATTAATGTCAGCTAAAGTGGGTACTCCAATACGAATTCTAGATAGCATTTCAGCATAAACTAAATCATCGGACTGCCGCATATTCATAGTTAGCTCACTGTATTCAAATTCATACCAAAAGTTGTATGTACCAACACCACCAAATAGTTGTTTTACTTTGTTTAAAGGCAGTTCTTGAAAACAAAATTGGGCATTTAAGGGTGCTAACTGCAATAAATCTCCAAATAGAAGAATGTTTTTTCCCCCAAAACTATAATCTCGCTTGTTTTTACAACATTCGCCTAATCGTAAGTTGATCATCGTCAAAGTAGCATTTGAAACCATACTGCATTCATCAATAATTATTAAATCCAATGGCTTCCACTGTTGTTTAAATAATTTCAAATCGTCAGTATTAAGCTTAAAATATTCGGCTTCATTTGTATGTTGAACGGGCAATTTCAAAAACGTGTGTATTGTACGTCCTCCAATGTTGAAAGCAGCAATTCCCGTTGGCGCTAGTACTGCAGCAGCATTATGATTGTGATTACTCATTAAACGAACTTTCTGACTGAGTAATTCAATTAGAAAGCTTTTTCCTGTACCAGCAACTCCGCTTACAATCAGCTTTACAGGTGGATAAAATGGATCTTTTTTTTTGTTTTTCTATGTGCTTTATAACTGATTCAAATATTTTCCTTTGGTCAGCATTCATCTTTCCCATTTTCTTGTTCAATATATCTTCATTAATAACAATTTTTTGGTGAATTTCAATGTTATCGAAATCTGCAGCTATCATATCGATCTCTTCATTTGTTTCTTCGATATTTACAAATTGGTCATGCAAATCAGCTTCTTGTTGCAACTTTTTAGATAAGTCGATTGCAGCTTGTATTAGTCGTTGCTTTGTTTCATGACATTCTTCCATCTCTGGAAAATTTTTCACATTGTGCTTGAAGGATTCACGGTAGTCTTTAAATTCTCCCAATAAGTCTTCTTCATTTCGCCAAGGCTTGAACAACATCAGCAATGAATGATAGTATAATTCAATTCCAGCGTCCGTTTTCGTGTTATGATAAGGCGTTTTTAAAACAACTGGTTTCAAACGCTTTCTGAACCAGCCGAGGTTTTTTTTTAATTCGTGATATTCTACAGACTTTGGTTTATGTCGTTCGTATTGGTACCAAGTGGCCAATTCGTATAAACACATGTTTTCCAATTTGTCATGTCTATTCGGGTAATAATCATAAATCAAATTCCGGCAGTAAATTTCAGTAGATTGTGCATCCTTTTTTGCTAATAAAACCAAATCATGGTGACTTTTTAATTTTCTTCGTCGATCTTTTTTCATGCTGGTACTTAAATATTGCACAGCATCTGATGAATAAAAACATTTATGGCCAAGAATTTTGTCTACAGCTTCGTAACTTCTAGTTTCTCGACTAATCAAGTTTTGTCTGGCAAAAGCACGTAATCTGGCACCAAGACTTTTGTTTTCATCAATGCCTTCCAAATCTCTTCACTACGGTTTTTTTTCGGTTTGGTTATATAACGCGTAATGTAACGATTTAATACCAAACTAGGTTCCCCAACAAACTGGATGTCAATATTGGCAGCCCACATGGACAAAATCGCAGGATTGTAATCATTGATCCATGTTTGTTTTTCTGATCGTTTTAAATCATATAATTTTGTAATATGGTGCCCAGCTTTTCGAGATAAAATGCAATCTTTAACGGAATTTAAAGTAGTTTTTTCAGAAATCTTGCGAGGAAATCCATGCCTACAACGTTTTAAGAAGTTTTTCTTTTTATCTTTAACTAAACGCATGCAACTCGCACTACAAGTATGTATTTGGAAACGAGTCACCAGATCGTGCAAACGAGGACTACAATCGCTAGAAGGAACACTGCAACTGATGTGGTCATTGATGAATTGTACAATTTCTTCATCCGAGTTTCTTCCAATAACAGGTGCATCTTTGATCCATATTTTACAATGCACATGAGGAACACCACGAGCTTGATATTCAACACGCACAAAGTAATGTGTGACTTTGCCCAGTGGTCCATCTTCTTTCAACAGCACATTATACATAAAAGATTTTAAGCGGCGCTTGAATTGCAAACTCACCGAAACCGGATCATTCGCACAAAGGTAGCCGATTCGTTTCATTTTAACAACTTAACCGTCTGCCCCGAGATAAGTCGGGGGTAAAAGCACTATTTCCCCATACCCTTCGCCGGTTAAGTGGTTAACAAGTTCATCATCACTATTCATGAATTCTAGATATTCACGCATATCTGGCCAAGAATATTCAGCACAACTCAGTGTTAAAAACCAAGTAGCTGGTCCAAATTTCTCATCCATTGCTTGTAAATCACTGTTTTTTTGAGCCCAGTATTCCTTAAACCCACGACATTTTGAAAACAGCATTGATAAATTGGTATTCAATTGTTGGTCTTTTTCATCAATTTTTCGAACAAGGTTGGCAGCAGTCATGCAACTATTAGAAGTTTTCATAACAGCATACATGCCATGTTCAATTGCTCGGTCATCATACCTGCCATGTTCAAAAAACAAATATTGAATGTTCCTTCGAAATCTGGGGTCTCTATGATGGAATCTTTGCTTTAAAAATTTAGGTGGTTTTACAATAACTTCTCTTTCACTGTACATACCACCACATCCAGTTGGATACAATTCAGGATAGCAGTACAAATCTAATTTTTCATACTTCAAATAAAGTGGCTTTGCTGTTATTTTCATTGTCCTAAATGCTTCAAATTCATCAAATTCTTCTGGTTCAAGTACTGCAACTGGTTGGACAGTCACGTATGTGTACGGATCACACTCGTCATTGTGCTTAAGCATTGAGGGAAGATTTTCCTTTGTCAACAAAACACTTCGATTTTCATCATTCGTAATTGTAATGGGCAAGTTTTTTTCGTTCAATTTGTCGACCTCATCTTTGTCAATTTTAACATCATTGTAAAGCGGATTAATTTGTTTCATTTTATTCAAGGCGTTGTATACTTTATCTAAACTTACCAATGATCGCCAAATCAAATTCTTCTTGTTCGGGCAACTATCAACAATTATTTCAACATTTTCAATTGAAGGGAGCTTTTCTTGAATATAGGTATGGGTCGCTTGTAAAGGAAGTGGTAAATGAGCTGCTCCACCTTTTACTGCATGAACCCAATCACCAGTAGTTTTGACAACGCTTAGTGGCTGCAATCGGACTATAGTTTGAAACGTTTTGGCCAGCTTAATTAACATAAGCTCAAACATAATTAGACAAGCAATTTCTTCTGGTACAGGATCCAAGCCCATATTATTTACTTCTGAAAGTTCGGGAAGTCTATCTGTAGCCAGTGATTTACAACATTTGTTACATAGCTTGACAGGCAATTCTGTGTTGCTTGCTCGGAAATGATGTATAATGCGATTCGTATTTCCATGTAAATAACCTCGAAATTCGTCAAAAGTGCAGAAAATTTTGAGTTTCTTTTTAATGGTCCAAACTTTGCAAATGTTGCAATATTCTTTTGGAAAATTGAAGCAACTGTCTGTAAAAACTTGCCATAATTTGCCATATTTTTGAAAAACATAATCATCAGTATTGGTTGCAGCTTCTTCGTTGTCAACAACGTTTTCTAGTTTTAAGATTGAGGATTTTTGTTCGTCATCCAAGAGTTTACGCAAAGCCTCAAAGTTATTATTGAAGAGGATTGCATCTCCCAGGAAAAAAAATCAGCAAAAAACCTTTAAAAAAAATTCAGGTAAAATACCGGTATTTGGAACTAAGGTTTTTTGAAGGTAGAAAACCTGAATTTTCCCTGAAAGTAAAATATTCAGGTATTTTGCCGGTATTTGGAACTAAGGTTTCTTGAAGGTAAAAAACCCGCATTTTCCCTGAAAAAACAATATCAGGTATTTTACAGGTACTTGGAACTAAGGTTTCTTGAAGGTAAAAAACCTGCAATTTCCCTGCATATGTGTGAAAACAAAGATTTAAATGGCACATTTCTCAATTGCACTCAAAATAAACAATAACCTCTCCTCCCCCAATTTAGAAGTCGTAGGTATAGGAACCCAGCGAAAAAGAATAAATATTAATTAATTAATGAGATAATTAGAAATTAGTGTTTTACGGCTGGATGAATAGTACGGTGAGTGCGGCGTAATCATGCCGACCACCGGTAAAAACAAAAATGCCGTACTAAAAAAAAATAATAATTTTAAAGAAAATTAATTAAAATCGTTAATTTTATGTAATAATTAGTCAATTTCCCAGTTTTTATCTAAAAATTCGAAAAAAAATATTTTTGCGAAAAAATGAAAAAAAAAGTCGAAAAATATTCTAAATTTAGAAATTAAATCATTAAAAATGGAGAAAATAGTTAAAGTTTTTTATATAAATGCATATAATTACAATATATAAATATAATTACAACATATAATTACTGGGTACATTTGAGGCCAGTGTATTGTCTTGAAGTTTTTTAATCTTAAAATTTTTTTCAAAGTTCAGAAATTCCACGTGGTCGCTACGGGGTCTGAATTGCTGCCGGCAGGGGTGAACGGGAAGCTATTTTGTGGATATATATCTTAATACTTATCCCCATTAGGCTGAACTTAGCGTTATTTAGCTCGAATTCGAACACGTGGTTCTAGATTAATTTGGAAGAAATAACAATAAAACTTTAATTACTGCGAGAATTTTCACGAGAAATTTTTTATAAACTAATCTTGATTGAAAATTAGACTATGGAGATGATTTTTAGATGATTTGAGAATTTTTAATTAAGAGTTTAAGCAATTAAATACTTAGAATTGTGGAACTTAGTATGTGTAAGCGCCGATAGAATTAACTGGCAAAGGGATGTGATAATTAATTACTTATAATTTAATTAATAATTGTCATAAAAACATGCAACTTACCTCAAAATGTAGCTGAGATATTAACGCATCTAAATCAATAGAATGTTCCTGTCCCGCGGGCCGTGGGTCGCGCCTATTCTTGTATTTTGAAGAGCATTTATGGGACACGTCCTCACGTAACAAAACGAAGGCTTGAACTAAGAAATTGTAAATATTCACTAAGTCATTAAGTCACTAAAGGTAAATTGAAGTCTTCAAAATACCTGAAGTACACTTATCAAAAAATCAGCTAAGTTACTAAAGGTAAATTGAAAGCCATTAACTTGCTGATAAAAGCCTCTATACAACTTTTAAAAATCTGTGCATTTTGTTTCAGTTTTCAATTTCCTTCAAAATACATGAAGTGACCTTCAAAATACCCGATTAGTAATTTGGAGGCCAGCTAAATGCCTGCATAAAATCTTTTGATTAACAGTAAATTCCCTCAAATAAACCTGCGCTTTTAATTTGCCTTCAAAATCCCTGTAGAAACCTTCAAAATCCCTGTAAAATCTTATTTTTTCTAAAGGGTTTTTGCTGATATTTTTACCTGGGCTGTTTCAAGCAATTTTCTGTTGATTTTTCGTAAGCTGTAGATTTTTCGAAGCAATGTTCGAATTCCAGCAAAGTGAGGGAAAAGTTTTCTTAAAAGCCTTAATTTATCCCTACAAGCATTTCCTAATGCACATTCCTTGTCATTAATTGACTTGCAATAAGAGCATTTATCAAAATTCGAAATTTCAAAATGTAAATTCGCCAAGTTTTCTACAGTTGTTAGATCCGTCCTGGTCAAATTCGCCAGACTTTGATGTAAATGTGTGTCTTTTAGATCTGTTTTAACTATTGAGGTTTGTGACTGCAATACTTTAATAGCACAATTAGAATTAGCTTTGAAAGATTTTAGCAAATCTTGCAACGGTATATATTCCACACTACTAGGATCAAAACCATACTCTTCATGGTTTGCTGAATGGTAACGGCTGCCCCCATAAAGTTGTTCAATAGCTGTGTTGTACAGTATAGAATCGTGATAACTTTTAGCAAGTTCGTCTACTTTGCGGTGTGTATTCCGGATTTTACTTAATGCACAATACAAACTTTTTATTACATTTTTTTTAAACTAATAAATTTTTCAATGTACCTTTTAATCAAAAATCGAAATGCATTTACTTTTTTAATGCTAGTTTTATGATTTTTTCGTTTGTATTCATATATAAACCTATTAAAAACCATGTTCTTCCAACGCCACAACTTTGTTTGCTGCCACATAATGGTATTTTTTTTCATAAAACCTTTTCGTTCTTTACCATTTTTGCGCTTCACATAATAACTTTTCATTCTTTGAGATTCTCTTCCTTTTAACTTTGCTTTAACTTCCTGCAAAAATAATATGAATTCATGATAAAATACAAATAAGTTTTTAAAAAAAGTCAATATAAAACAATTTTACGCCACTCGCTGGAATGTAAAAAAATTGTCAGTTAGGTATCACTTATAGCTTCAAGCAAATGCAGAGACATGGAATCAAGCCAAAAAATGCCAAAGTAATATAAAACGACAATGGTTGCGTATATTCTCTATAACTTTTTAAAAACTTTATACAAATCAATTTATAATGCCCAAAAATTGCATGAGTAATGAAACATTTCACAAAGACTTTGTTGAGTACATTGTCGGTTATTATGTATTATGTCGGTATTATCCTT
This sequence comes from Maratus speculifer, assembly GCA_964019185.1. Classification (NCBI taxonomy): domain Eukaryota; kingdom Metazoa; phylum Arthropoda; class Arachnida; order Araneae; family Salticidae; genus Maratus; species Maratus speculifer. Next base: position 937,231 of record OZ025295.1, on the reverse strand, counting down.
CATCTTCGTAACAGATTCTGAATTAAGGCTGTATTTCGAAAAATTGAAGCACAAATTTCTGGTTATTTTTTCAACGGGTAATAAGCTAGTCGCAATTTTTTTCACATCGGTATTATTAAATAATGGACAAAAAGCGTGAAAAAACGAAATTAATTTTAATTTGTTCGTACAGAAATTGACCTATTCAATTAATTTTAGATAATACATATTTTGTAAAAAAAAATTATGCGAATAGAAATTTTTATTCGTTTCGCATAGGAATCGCGGCATTCTTATCTACTTGTTTTAAAAGCCAGATGTTATAAAGGAGAAATATTTTCGCTCTTAGCGCGATTTTTGTGATCATGGCACCCAAAGGTCACCAAACAAAATTTTATAGTTAATGCACAGAAAAACGAAATTTCCCACTTAAATTTTAAAAAAATAAGTTAAATATTTTTGCTTCTCCTTCCCGATATCTATTGGAATAGCTTATTCCACTTATTGAATAATATTCTACGACATTTTCAGGGAAATTCTAGGTTAAATTATCTTCCTTCGAGAGAGTCGCTCGAAATGCAGCCTTAATAGATTTACGTCAAAACAAGGATGAAAATGTACTAAAAATTCATTTCTAGTATTGTTTGTAAAATTGACATTGAAATCACTAGCTATAATTAAATTTTTATATAATACTAGCGGACCCGACAGACGTTGTCCTGTCACCGACAGACATTGTCCTTCCTGGCACCGACACCAGAAAATCAAATAAATGTACTTATATAGTAATACGCACGATAAACACTACGCTCTTAATTTAATTTCTTATTACAATTATGTAAGGGAATTATTTTTCACTCGTCAGTATTTTTTGAAAACGGTTTAATTTTTGATAGAAAAGTTTATTTTTCTCTTTTTTGTTAAAAGTTAACGATTTTCTGAAGTCAGTTAATCAAAAATATAATACAGGCTACATTACTGTAAAGCATACACGTTTGACAGGAGCGGGGTTCGAACACGCGATCTCTTTCTTAGAGAAGCAAAGCTTATATCTGGCGCCTTAGACCGCTCGGGCATTCCGTCCGCACTCTATTCATCAAACTTATTCAACACTTTTAATTAGCGAAAAATCACTAACTATTAGTTTTTGCCTAGTTACTAAAAAAGTACTGAATCAATTTCGATGAAATGTGAATCTAAACCATTCTCGAATCCACTGGAACACACACGCAAAGTTCCATTAAAATTGGTCCAGTCGTTTAGGAGGAGTTCAGTGACATACATACGCACAGAAGATTTATATATATAAAGATAAGGATTCAAAATGTCAGGTGTTTGCGCCGAAGACATCACCAAATTAGGAAAATGTGAATTATCTCACGAACTACTGGATTTAAGCGAATTTGCTTAGTACCATTCGATTCAGAATAAAAAAATGCACTTAAAATATGTTATCAGTTGAAAAATAAATACAAAAGCCGATTTTTAAGGAATTTTTTAAAAGTTCGCTCTTTTTTCTACTCCTCTTAGGGGTGGAATTTTCGAAAATCCTTTTAGCGGCACTCGATGTTATAAGAAGTATTTTTACCCCAATTTTCAAGATTTTTGGATCGGTAGATTTTTTTGTGCTATGATTAATACGAAACCCTGACTTTTTTTAATATATATAGCACTTTTAATTAGCGAAAAATCACTAACTATTAGTTTTTGCCTAATTACTAAAAAAGTACTGAATCAATTTCGACGAAATGTGAATCTAAACCATTCTCGAATCTACTGGAACGCACACACAAAATTTCATCAAAATCGGTCCAGTCGTTTAGGAGGAGTTCAATTACATACACACGCACAGAAGATTTTTATATATAGAGATACAGTGGAACCTCAGTTCACAATCATAACCCATTCTTGTATCTGACTTTCTGTATGTGACATAATTTTTTTGGACGCACTCTCTCAAGAACTGTAGTGCATGGAATTAAAACATATATATATGGTAGTACTCTGTTATCCCGTCGACCAAAATACTATCGCCAAATTATATGATTAAATACCAATAATGGATGATCATGAATGTCAATTCAATGACATTAAACACGACACACGTGTTTAAAACGTCACTAAGTGATTTTTATTTCCACTTTTTATTTTTATTAATACTAGCTTTCCGCCCGCGGCTTCGCCCGCGTGGAATTCGGTTATATTGCGGTATAAGGCACAACTATAAGAAAACTTCTCATTTCCACGGAAAAATGTAAGAAACGCGATGTAACGCTGGATACGATTAGTTGTTAAACCAAAACTGAATGGTACACTATATTATATGTTTTCCCATGTGGAGCAAAAACATGCTGATTTTGGGCACTGGAAACCCGGGAACACGCTACATAGAGCTGACCATGCTGACGTTGAGCCTGTTGCGATAAACGGACTTGAGTACGAATATCATTCTCAGAAGCCCTCAAAGAAGCTTGGCGAGCGGCTTGCTCCTCAAGTCTTTGCTGGCGCTGAGATGGTAGCTCAGCAGCTCTCGAAGTAGCCTGACGCTCTGCTTGCTCGCGCCTTCTTAATTCAGCATGGAGAGACGATTCTTGAGAGCGGGCAATTTTCATTGCCCGAGCTTTAGATGAGGTGTTCGACAAATTAGATTTATGTTTGCGAGGCATTGTGAAAATATCAGTAAACTATAAACCTAAACTAAACTAAAATCCCAAACTAAACTATAACAATCTAAACGACGAACAAAGCGACGTAATTTCCTATTGAAAAAACAATAACTACTTTAGATATCTACCTAGAAAAAAAGCACTAAACTAACCTAACCTAACTATTATACAGTTACTGCACATTGTTACCACGTTTTAAAAACACCCAGCGCCATCTATCGCATACCTCAAGAACTAAATAACGTAACTAATACTTATACCAATTAGTAATTCGTTGACTTATAGTTATTTCAGGATAAGTAGATATAAAAAAAAAACATTTTAGACGATAAAACAAATAGTGCGTCATCCCTCGGGAAATCCTCATTTTCGAGGATTCATTATCGTATCATTTAGCTTCTAAATTTACATGTTCATATTCGTTTGCAATATATAAGTAGATGTAAAAAACAGTTTAGACGATAAAACAAATTGTACGTCATCCCTCGGGAATCCCTCATTTTCGGGGATTCGTTATCGTATCATTTAGCTTCTAAATTTACATGTTTATATTCGTTTGCAATATTTTATCTTGTTTTAAACGGCACACGGCGCCATCTCCAATCCATCCATCAACCAAACTATATTTTTGTTTTCCCTCGGGAATATCAATTTTTTCCGGGATAAAAAGTACCCTATTATTTAATCCGGACTTCTAACTTTACGTCTGCAAAATTTCAAAGCAATCGGTTCAGTAGTTACGGCGTGAAAGCGGAACAAACAAACAAACTCACTTTCCGATTTATAATATTAGTAAGGATTGGCATGATCATAGAATTCCCATGTGAAATCTAAGCCCGTCATAATTTTCATCGTCTCAAAATTTACATACGCACTTCTCATAGCATTTTAATTTTATCATTTAAAATCACTTGCTTTCTTTTATACAAAAAAAAAAAAAAAAAAAGAAAAGAAAAGAAAAAGAAAAAAAAAGAAAGAAAGAAAAAAAGTTATTTACATCCGCTAAAAGCATTTCATTTTTAAGAATCCAGTACTAAACAACATTTATAGAAAAGTAGCCATTTGACGTCATTAGGAGGGAATATTACACAAACACAGCAAAAACAATATTCAAGACACTCGGCAAAACAAATCGGATATCTGATGATTCACAAATCTTCACTTCTTTATTTATAATAGCTCCATGTTTTATCAGAAATTATTCATTTGTATTTTTTTTTCAAAATTTGGAAAATATTATTACATGGATAAATAAAATTGCTCATGTTTAGCTTTTTGATACGAACTGAGTAAATGCGTTGAAGTCAGTGAAATACAGTAAAACCTCCATAACGGACACTCCCGAATAGCGGACACCTCTATTTAACGGACAGTTTTCAAATCCCCACTCCCAAACCTTTAATTTTTGTATGTTTAACCTCTGAATAACGGACATTCCGAATAGCGGACAGTAATTTTCGCAAAAAAGAATACAGCTCATATTCAAAATATTAGAATAATTACCTTTTTTTTAGAAATTGAAAATATCGATTGGTAATTTAATGTCTTTTAATGAAAATATGCAAACGATATTTTTATTAAGAACTTATTGTTGATTAAACTTACTTGTTAACTTAAATTTAATATCATTTTTGAAAAGATTAATTGCAAAAAAAATTATTTTGAAAAGTCAAAATCTATACTAATAAAGAGAGAAAGATGTTTGTCTGTCAGCACTGTTCTGAAGAGACTGCTGCACGTAGAGTTACAAAATTTGGAAGGAAGGTACTTTTTAACCGACTTCAAAAAGGAGAGGAGGTTATCAATTCGACGCGTATGTTTTTTTTTTTTTTATGTATGTACACCGATTACTCCGAAACTATGCAGCCGATTAATTTGGTTTTGGTGTTAAATTAAAGAGCTTACTCTCGGATTGGTACCACTTCCATTTCATAGAAATTGGTTCAGTAGTTTTTTAGTAATTAAGCAAAAACTATTAAAATTAGTGTTTTTTTTGCTAATTAAAACTGTTGAATTAGTTCCTACAATCGAGTGAAGTCAGGATGGCCGAGCGGTTTAAAGCACCTGATTTAAGCTCTGGTTCTCGAAAGTGACAATGGGTTCGAACCCCACTTCTGACATACGTGTGTCCAATAACTTTCCGTATTATAATTTTTACATATATATTTTACAAATTAAATACTAATTATGTTATTAAGAATATTTTTAACCGACTTCAAAAAGTAGAGGAGGTTATCAATTCGACGCGTATGTATTTTTTTTTTTTATGTATGTTCACCGATTACTACGAAACTATGCAGCCGATTAATTTGGTTTTGTTGTTAAATTAAAGAGCTTACTCTCGGATTTTTGCCACTTCCATTTCATAAAAATTGGTTCAGTAGTTTTTTAGTAATTAAGCAAAAATTATTAAAATTAGTGATTTTTCGCTAATTAAAACTGTTGAATTAGTTCCTACACTTGAGTGAAGTCAGGATGGCCGAGCGGTTTAAAGCGCCTGATTTAAGCTCTGGTTCTCAAAAGTGACAATGGGTTCGAACGCCACTCCTGACATACGTGTGTACAATACCTTTCCGTATTATAATTTTTACATATATATTTTACAAATTAAATACTAATTATGCTATTAAGAATATTTTGTATTTAACCGTTAGCCCAGAGTATTTGAGAAATTTTACCAACTCAATACTTTATCAGTGAAAGAGTGCTAAAATAATAGACTTGCGAGAAATAATATGGCGTTAAATAAGTTCACCGCGTTGATTGTAGTCAAGATAGTCGAGCGGTCTAATGCGCCTGATTTAAGCTTTGGTTCTCGAAATAGAGCGGGGGTTCGAACCCCACTCCTGACGTGCATGTATACAATAACCTTTTTCCGCATTATAATTTTTACACATATATTTTACAAATTAAATACTAATTATGTTATTAAGAATATTTTTAATTAACCGACTTCAAAAAGGAGAGGAGGTTATCAATTCGACGCGTATGTATTTTTTTTTTATGTATGTTCACCGATTACTCCGAAACTATGAAGCCGATTAATTTGGTTTTGGTGTTAAATTAAAGAGATTACTCTCGGATTGGTACCATATCCATTTCATAGAAATTGGTTCAGTAGTTTTTTAGTAATTAAGCAAAAATTATTAAAATTAGTGTTTTTTCGGTAATTAAAACTGTTGAATTAGTTCCTGCAATTGAGTGAAGCAAGGATGGCCAAGCGGTTTGAAGCGCCTGATTTAAGATCTGGTTCTCGAAAGTGACAATGGGTTCGAACCCCACTCCTGACATACGTGTGTACAATAATTTTCCGTATTATAATTTTTACATATATATTTTACAAATTAAATACTAATTATGCTATTAAGAATATTTTGTATTTAACAGTTAGCACAGAGTATCAGAGATCTTTTATCAACTCAATATTTTACCAGTGAAAGAGTGCTAAAATAATTGACTTGCAAAAAGTAACATGACATTGAATAAGTTTCCGAACCTATTCCGTATTATAATTTTTACATATATATTTTACAAATTAAATACTAATTATGCTATTAAGAATATTTTAACCGACTTCAAGAAGGAGAGGAAGTTATCAATTCATCGCGTATGTATTTTTTTAATGTATGTTCACCGATTACGTCGAAACTAGCCAACTGATTAATTTGCTTTTGGTGTTAAATTAAAGAACTTACTCTCGGATTAGTACCACTTCCATTTCATAGAAATTGGTTCAGTAATTTTTTAGTAAACGGGCAAAAACTATTAAAATTAGTGATTTTTCGCTAATTAAAACTGTTGAATTAATTCCTACCATGGAGTGCAGTCAGGATGGCCGAGCGGTCTAAGGCGCCTGATTTAAGTTTTTGTTCTCGAAAGAGGGCGTGGGTTCGAACCCCACTTCCGACATACATGTATACAACAACCTATTCCGTATTATAATTTTTTACAAATATATTTTGCAAATTAAATACTAATTAACCGACTTCAAAAAGGAGAGGAGGTTATCAATTCGACGCGTATTTTTTTTTTTATGTATGTACACCGATTACTCCGAAACTATGCAGCCGATTAATTTGGTTTTGGTGTTAAATTAAAGAGCTTACTCTCGGATTGGTACCACTTCCATTTCATAGAAATTGGTTCAGTAGTTTTTTAGTAATTAAGCAAAAACTATTAAAATTAGTGTTTTTTTTGCTAATTAAAACTGTTGAATTAGTTCCTACAATCGAGTGAAGTCAGGATGGCCGAGCGGTTTAAAGCGCCTGATTTAAGCTCTGGTTCTCGAAAGTGACAATGGGTTCGAACCCCACTCCTGACATACGTGTGTCCAATAACTTTCCGTATTATAATTTTTACATATATATTTTACAAATTAAATACTAATTATGTTATTAAGAATATTTTTAACCGACTTCAAAAAGTAGAGGAGGTTATCAATTCGACGCGTATGTATTTTTTTTTTTATGTATGTTCACCGATTACTCCGAAACTATGCAGCCGATTAATTTGGTTTTGTTGTTAAATTAAAGAGCTTACTCTCGGATTTTTGCCACTTCCATTTCATAAAAATTGGTTCAGTAGTTTTTTAGTAATTAAGCAAAAATTATTAAAATTAGTGATTTTTCGCTAATTAAAACTGTTGAATTAGTTCCTACACTTGAGTGAAGTCAGGATGGCCGAGCGGTTTAAAGCGCCTGATTTAAGCTCTGGTTCTCAAAAGTGACAATGGGTTCGAACGCCACTCCTGACATACGTGTGTACAATACCTTTCCGTATTATAATTTTTACATATATATTTTACAAATTAAATACTAATTATGCTATTAAGAATATTTTGTATTTAACCGTTAGCCCAGAGTATTTGAGAAATTTTACCAACTCAATACTTTATCAGTGAAAGAGTGCTAAAATAATAGACTTGCGAGAAATAATATGGCGTTAAATAAGTTCACCGCGTTGATTGTAGTCAAGATAGTCGAGCGGTCTAATGCGCCTGATTTAAGCTTTGGTTCTCGAAATAGAGCGGGGGTTCGAACCCCACTCCTGACGTGCATGTATACAATAACCTTTTTCCGCATTATAATTTTTACACATATATTTTACAAATTAAATACTAATTATGTTATTAAGAATATTTTTAATTAACCGACTTCAAAAAGGAGAGGAGGTTATCAATTCGACGCGTATGTATTTTTTTTTTTATGTATGTTCACCGATTACTCCGAAACTATGAAGCCGATTAATTTGGTTTTGGTGTTAAATTAAAGAGATTACTCTCGGATTGGTACCATATCCATTTCATAGAAATTGGTTCAGTAGTTTTTTAGTAATTAAGCAAAAATTATTAAAATTAGTGTTTTTTCGGTAATTAAAACTGTTGAATTAGTTCCTGCAATTGAGTGAAGCAAGGATGGCCAAGCGGTTTGAAGCGCCTGATTTAAGATCTGGTTCTCGAAAGTGACAATGGGTTCGAACGCCACTCCTGACATACGTGTGTACAATAATTTTCCGTATTATAATTTTTACATATACATTTTACAAATTAAATACTAATTATGCTATTAAGAATATTTTGTATTTAACAGTTAGCACAGAGTATCAGAGATCTTTTATCAACTCAATATTTTACCAGTGAAAGAGTGCTAAAATAATTGACTTGATAAAAGTAACATGACATTGAATAAGTTTCCGAACCTATTCCGTATTATAATTTTTACATATATATTTTACAAATTAAATACTAATTATGCTATCAAGAATATTTTAACCGGCTTCAAGAAGGAGAGGAAGTTATCAATTCATCGCGTATGTATTTTTTTAATGTATGTTCACCGATTACGTCGAAACTAGCCAACTGATTAATTTGGTTTTGGTGTTAAATTAAAGAACTTACTCTCGGATTAGTACCACTTCCATTTCATAGAAATTGGTTCAGTAATTTTTTAGTAAACGGGCAAAAACTATTAAAATTAGTGATTTTTCGCTAATTAAAACTGTTGAATTAATTCCTACCATGGAGTGCAGTCAGGATGGCCGAGCGGTCTAAGGCGCCTGATTTAAGTTTTTGTTCTCGAAAGAGGGCGTGGGTTCGAACCCCACTTCCGACATACATGTATACAACAACCTATTCCGTATTATAATTTTTTACAAATATATTTTGCAAATTAAATACTAATTATGCTATTAAGAATATTTTGTATTTAACCGTTAGCACAGAGTATCAGAGATATTTTACCAACTCAATACTTTATCAGTGAGAGAGTGCTAAAATATAGACTTGCGAAAAGTAATATGACGTTGAATAAGTTCACCGAATAGATTGTAGTCAAGATCGCCGAGCGGTCTAAGGCGCCTGATTTAAGCTTTGGTTCTCGAAAGAGAGTGGGAGTTCGAACCCCACTCCTGACATGCATGTATACAATAACCTTTTTCCGCATTATAATTTTTACACATATATTTTACAAATTAAATACTAATTGTGTTATTAAGAATATTTTTTATTTAACCGTTAGCGCAGAGAATTAGAGATCTTTTATCTCCTCAGTACTTTATCAGTGAAAGAGTGCTAAATTAATAGACTTGCGAAAAATAACATGACCTTGAATAAGTTCCCTGAGTTGATTGCAATCAGGATAGCCGAGAGGTCTAATGCGATTAATTTAAGCTCCGGTTCTAGAAAGAGAACGTGGGTTCGAACCCCACTCCTGACATACATATATACAAAAGCTTTTTCCGTATTATTCTTTTTAAAAATTAAATACTAATTATGCTATTAAGAATATTTTGTTTTTAATCGTTAGTACAGAGTATCAGAGATTTTTTACCAACTCTGTACTTTATCAGTGAAAGTGTGCTAAAATAATAGACTTGCGAAAAGTAATATGGCGTTGTTCACAATTTAGACTACAGTTAGGATAGCCGAGCGGTCTAAGGCGCCCGATTTAAACTTTGCTTCTCGAAAGAGATCGTGGGTTAGAACCCCATTCCTGACATCCATGTGTAACATGCAGTACTTTTCCGTATTATAATTTCTTTAACTGACTTGAAAAAGGAGAGAATGTTATCATCAATTCGACCGCGTATGTACTTTTCTTTTTATATATGTTCACCGATTACACCGCAACTATCCAACCGATTAAACTAAATATTACGGTATAAATAACTAAAAAGTAAGAAATAAAATAAACTTTTTCAAAAAAAAAAATATAACCGACTTCAATCAACGCTCTAAAAAGAGTTAAATAATTCTTTAAAATACCCTAATGATGAATTGTTATCTAATAACCACACATCAGATATCATGTACCGACAAAAAAATGGTTATAAGTTTAATACATAGAACTTAATATCCAGCAAACATGGTTTTTCGACAGAATATTTTTTACAAGAAATTAATTTACATATTTTTGATTTAATTTATGAATATATACATATAAAAAGTAATGAATTACTTTTTGAAGTTGGTGCCAAACTATTATAAGTATAGTAAGAATTGTGGTTATATTATGCCGAATACTATAAATAAAATTGTAAAAACCATTATTGATTGTGATCGTTTGGCACCAACTTCAAAAAGTAATTCATTACTTTTTATATGTATATATTCATAAATTAAATCAAAAATATGTAAATTAATTTCTTGTAAAAAATATTCTGTCGAAAAACCATGTTTGCTGGATATTAAGTTCTATGTATTAAACTTATAACCATTTTTTTGTCGGTACATGATATCTGATGTGTGGTTATTAGATAACAATTCATCATTAGGGTATTTTAAAGAATTATTTAACTCTTTTTAGAGCGTTGATTGAAGTCGGTTATATTTTTTTTTTTTGAAAAAGTTTATTTTATTTACATGTAGTTTTGCACCTCGAAGCCCGATTTTCGATTTTTTGTTATAATTTTTTTAGGCGATTTTTAGCGTTATTTTTGCGGTTTTATCCAACTAGTGAATAGAATACGGTTTCATTCTTTTAACCCAAAATAGCATTTTTTTTTCTCTTTTCAACAAAGTTTATTCGGAATTTGTACAGCGATTTTTGAATTTTTAACGAATTTTTAATGCGATTTTTAGTGTTTTTTTCTCATTTTGCGGCTATTTTTGAGATTGATAAAAAGAAAATCATTTTAAACTTTTAGCATAATGCCCTAAATTTTGTGTTTGTTACGATTTTTAGATTTTAACGATTTTTAATATGATTTTTAACGTTTTTTAAAGATTTTTGCGTTTAACATCTATTTTTTTCATAGTTGTTCTATCAAAAACTTGAGCTGTTGAGAATGCAATAAGTAGTATTTTTTGTGAAATCTACCTAAAATGTCAAAAATTTAGGTACCACTATTTTCGAATAGCAATTTCATAAAATATCTTAAATTCTTGCTTAAGACCGATACCCCCTCGAGTAATATATCACATGATAGGTTGTTTAACAGAGTATCGTTTTGATAAAGTTTTTGAAGAATAGAGTGCGCTAGCTGGTGGTAAAAGTTGGAACTTACTGAACGCGATTTTGTTAAAATTTGGAAATATAACAATGTGATTTATTTTAAATTTTAAAATGGTTTATAACACATGATAAAAAATGTAAACAAAGAATGGTGTGATGCATTTCAGGGTGCGTGAAAGGAGGGGCACGAACAAAATTAGGAAATATAATAAGGAGATCTGTTTTACACTTTAAGGTAGTTTATAATGCATGTTAAAATTTTTAAAGTACTGGCGATGCTCTGGAGAGACCGCTGCACGAAGTTATGTATGAATTTTTACACCTTAAAGGCCGATTTTCAGTTTTTTTTTTTTTTTTTTTTTAATTTAATTTATATGTGAATTTTAGTGGGTTTCGAGGCGATTTTTCCACATTAGCGAAAAGGAAAGCGGTTTCATTCTTTCGACCTAAATTAGTGAATTTTGTTCTCTTTTCAATATAATTTATTTGTATTTCGTAAAACGATGTTTGGATTTTTAGTGAATTATTTAATGTAAATTTTGCCGCTATTATTCGACATTAGTAAAAGGAATTTTGCTTAAAACTTTTAGGCTGATGTATTAAAATTTAGCTGTTAAGATTTATGAATTTCAGCGAATTTTAATGCGATTTTTCGAGATTTTTTGCGTTTGATGTCGGATTTTTGTCATTGTTGAGATATTTCCAATTACAACGTTTTACCTTATTAGAGTAAATTTTGACCCCTGTGATTTTTTAATATTAGTGATTTTTAATGCACTTTTCAATGCAATTTTTAGAAATTTTTCGAGTTTTATGGTGATTTTTTGATATTCGGAAGTAAAAAATTATTTCAAACTTTTAATCTAATGCAATTTTAGAAATTTTTAACGCTATTTTTCAAGAATTGCTGTGTTCCGTGTCGATTTTTTATCTATAAAGGATTTCCTTTTACTACGTGATTATCCTGTCGACCAATTTCGCCAAATTATATCAATCGTGAAACAAGCCAAATTATGCAAATAGATGTAATTTTTATGTTAAATAATGAAAGAAGAGATAATTTAGAAAAACATTAACACAAATATATATAAAAACTAGCGCACCCGACAGACGTTGTCCTGTCACTGACAGACGTTGTCCTGTCACCGACAGACGTTGTCCTTCTTGGCACCGACTCCAGAAAATCAAATAAATGTACGTAAATATGGTAATACGCAGAAAAAACACTACGCTCTTAATTTAATTTCTTATTACAATTATGTAAGTAAATTATTTTTTACTCTTCATTAGTTTTTGAAGTCGGTTCAATTTTTGATAGAAAAGTTTATTTTTCTCTTTTTAGTTAAAAGTTAACGATTGTCTGAAGTCGGTTAACAAAATTATAATACAGGAAATATTATTGTAAAGCATACACATTTGTCAGCAGTGGGGTTCAAACACGCGATCTCTTTCTTCAAGAAACTGAGCTTAAATCTGGCGCCTTTGACCGCACCGACATTCCGTCCGCACTTCATTCATCGAACTTATTCAACACTTTTAATTAGCGAAAAATCACTAACTATTAGTTTTTGCCTAGTTACAAAAAAAGTACTGAATCAAATTCGATGAAATGTGAATCTAAACCATTCTCAAATCCACTGGAACACACACACAAAATTTCATCAAAATCGGTCCAGTCGTTAAGGAGGAGTTCAATTACATACACACGCACAGAAGATTTTTATATATAAAGATAAGAAGTAAAAAACACTTGATGACATAACAAACATATGTAACATGTTTAATGTCAAGTGAATATGGAATTTACGATCCGCCATTATTATAGTTTAATCTTATGGTTTGACCCAGATAGTTTCTTGGTCAACTGGATAATCAAATAGTTCAGATTTCCGATTAAAATGTTTTATCAGTTTGATGAAATTCTGAATACTGCGATTTATAAATAACTAGCGATATTTAGTGCATTTTTTAATGCGTTTTTAATGAACTTTTTAATGCGATTTAGTACTATTTTTTTCGATCCCCACCACAGTGGTGTTTTAACAATTAAAAAATTATTTTGGTTTCAAACTTTTAGCCTAATATAGTAAATTTCACCATTTACCTTTTTTTTAATTTTGTCGATTTTCAATGTGATTTTTGATATATTTTGTGTTCTGCATCGATTTTTTTTGTAATTCATGTAAAAAAGAATTGTTGCTACGTTTTACACGACTAGAATATTTTTTTATTCACGGGATGTATTTACATTTAGCGATTTTTAATGAATTTTTCAATGGTTTTGCATTGGTTTTTTGAATCTCACGGCTATTTTTTGAAATTTCGAAAAGGAAATTAATTTCAAACATTTACACTTCATTTACGAATTTTGAAATTTAGTGATTTTTTAATGCAATTTTTAGCAATGTTTTCATTATTTCTCACGCTTTGCGCCGATTTTTTCATTCGTATTTAAGAAATAATTCAGATTACACTATTTTACTGTATTAATGTAAATGTTGTCCCCCGCTATTTTTAAATTTGAAACGATTTGTAATGAATTTTTGAATACAATTTTTAGATGTTTTCGAATCCACGGCCATTTTTTTTTACAATTGGAAAAGAAATAATTTGTAGCTTATGTAGTAAAATTTGACATCAATGATTCAGATTTTTTGAGTATTTTCATAAAATATTTAGCAAGTTTTGTGTCGATATTTTTTAACTAATGAAAGAGTTCAGATTTCAATGTTTTGTTCCATTATGGTAAATTATGTCCGCAGGAATTTAATATAAATGTTTATCTTACTATGGCAAATTTTGTCCGGATTTTTTAATTTTACTGATTTTTAATCTGTTTCATAGTGATTTTTCAAGTTTTGTGACAGTTGTTGACATCGGTAAAAGAATTTCGGTTTCTAACTTTTAGCATAAATAGTACAATTTGTTCTCCACGCTTTTATGAATTCTGCCAATTTCTAATGCGATATTCAATGTAATTTTTAGTTAGTTTGGGGGATTTTAGGTGTTCCCTGTTGAATTTTCCTTATTCATGAACGATTTCCGATTACAATATTTTCGACTGAATATTAAATTTTTACAGCCATGACTTTTAAATATTCAGCGATTTTTAATATAGTTTTCGATACGATTTTTAGTCATTTTTTAAGTTCCTTGGAGATTTTCTGCCATTCAGAACCAATTTTGATATCAAACATTTTGTTTAATGTAGTTATGTTTCGAATGCAATGTTTTATCTCTTAATATGATTTTGGCGTTCCATGCCTACATTTTGTAATTTATGAATGATTTCGATCATAACCCCCCCCTCCCCCTGCCCTGCCTTAATGTTGTTTTTTTAAGCATTGACTTCCAAATATTTAGCTATTTTTAATGCAATTTTCAATGTAATTTTTAGCCATTCTTCAAGTTCCGTGGCATTTTTTTACATCCGGAAATCGATTTCGATTTCAAACTTTTTGGTTAATATGGTTAATTTCTTGATTACAATATTTTATATTATAACAGTAAATTTTTACCCTACGGATTTTTTAATGTTTTACGACTTTCATTACAATTTTCAATGCAATTTTTGGGCTTTCTCAGTCTTTTTTTTTTTAACATTTTTCAAAGGAATTCGATTTTAAATTTCTAGACTATAAGAGTTTGGTTTCAAACTTTTATCCTTTACGGTAATTGTTTTGCTCTCTTATTTTGATCTACAGCAATTTTTAATGCAGTATGCTTTTTTTTTTCTCTTGAGTTCACGGCAATTTTTTTCAGATACGGAAAAGGAATTCGGTTTTTAATTTCTTCGCTAATATGATAAATTTTCTCCTGTGCGATTAAAGATTTTTATTGCGATTTTTTAGCAGTTTTTTTCATATTTCAACGCGTTTTACATTATCAAATTAATTAGATTCAAAACATTTATCCAAGGAGAGTAAATTTTGAGTTCCGTGATTTTTGAAAATTTTACCATTTTTAAAGCGATGTTTACGTTTCTTCGCGACCCGCTTCGATTTTTTAGAGGTTTAATTTTTGGCCGAATTTATTAAATTCTGATCTCTTTTCTTCAAAGTTTATTCGAATTTTGAAACACAATTTTTGAATTTTGTTTTATATTTTTATGAGATTTTTAATGTTTTTTGCGATTTGTAAGATTTTTCCACATTAGTAAAAATAATCCAACTTCAATTTTCTAGCCCATCTCTTTTCAAAGAAGTTTAGACGAAATTCGTGCAGCATTTTTTAAATTTTTCGATGTTTTTATTATGATTTTCAAAGTTTTTTCGCAATTCTTGCTATTTTTTGATGAACCCGGGCAACGCCGGGCAGAATAGCTAGTATTAGAATATTTATTCAAGTGGTTCAAAATATTAGAATATTTCACATTAATTCTCCTTTAATTATTACCAATTCTTAACTGGTGGCATCATTGATTAAATTCAGACTATTTTATTTAAAATCAGTATTCTTTTTTGCAGTTTGTTTCTTTTTCGTCTTAAAATGGGCCGTGTGAGTGATATTCCTGAATCTACTAAACTTCGTATGGTTGATTTGTATCGGCACGGTAAAAATCAATGTTTTATAGCGAATTATTTACATTGTTCTCAATCGAGCGTTAGTAAAATACTAACACAATATTCAAAAATTGGAAAATTTCAAAATAATCGCCGAAATGGTGGCCGAAAACCAAAAACATCTGCTAGAGATGACAGGAAACTGAAGCGTATAGTTAAGAAAAACCGTTATAAAAGTGTGCGATTCTTGCACCGAAAATGGAAAGAAGAAGGAGTTGAAGTTTCTACATCAACAACATTAAGACGTCTCCATAAATTTAAATTTGAATCTCGTGTACCGAAAACAAAACCTCTCATGACTGCAAGACAAAAGCGTATAAGATTGAATTGGTGTAAATCAAGACGTTTATGGAGCAATGAAGATTGGAAAAATATATTATTTAGTGATGAAAGTATGTTTTGTGTTTCATATGGTAATCAAGGTATTCGAGTTTGGAGAATGAAGCAAGAAGCATTTGATAAAGAATGCCTTAAACGTTCCGTAAAATTTGCTGCTAGTGTTATGGTTTGGGGTTGTATGAGTGCAGAAGGACCTGGAAAGTTATGCATCGTCTACGAAAAGGTTAACTCTCTGATATATCAAGAAATTTTAGAATATTACATGATTCCATCATCAGAAGATTTATTTGAAGATGATTTCATCTTTCAACAAGATTTAGCGTCCCCGCATACCTCGGTGTCAACTAAGAATTGGTTCCGCCAACGCAACATTAAGGTACTTCCTTGGCCACCAAATTCACCAGATCTTAATCCCATCGAAAACGTATGGTGTATAATGAAGAAAAAACTTCAAGAAAATCCTCCTTCAAGTAAAACTGAGTTAGTGGCACGTATAAAGTCTATTTGGGCTAATATTGATAGAAATATTTGTAAACACCTTGTATATAGTATGCAAGATCGATTGTACGCTGTTATGAAAGCTAAAGGGGATGCTACAAAATATTAACTACCATTTACTTCATATTCATAAGGTAATATTGTTGCGTAAAATAAAATATTCTAATATTTTGAACCAATCTAAATTTTATTCTAATATTCTGGTGTGTTTAAGGAAGCTGTATACCTAATTTATTGTGCTGTATTTTATATTTTATAAATGTTAAAATCTTATCTAAACATTCCAGATTTAATTTATAAGAAATTTAATTGCATTTACTTAGTATAAAAAATAAATAAATGACAAATAATTTTTTCTTATTACTTTTTCTCAATTATTCTAATATTTTGAATATGAGCTGTAATAATTATTTTTTAACGACGAAAAAAAATAAAAATCCTCTAAATTTGTCAAGGCAATGTATCACAAATTTTGTGATCACAGATAAATGTGGGGATGAGCTGGAGAAAATCCCCTCCCCCCCCTACATTTATCCCCTACATACCTCCCCCCTCTTACCCTCGGATGATTGGAGATTGTATGCTTTTAAGAAGCAGAAAAATACAATAAACAATTATACATTTATTATTTTTTATTTATTTATTTATTTATTTATTTATTTATTTTTTTAGAAGAAGATGATTTGAAAGGATTAAAACTACTGACAGAATTAAAACTTTACATTGAAAAACAAGGAAAAGCATACTTTTGTAACTTTTTTTTTTGGTAAGAATTTAATAAGCAAAGGATAAAGTTATGCACAATTTTATTTCAGTTTTATTGCTTTAAAAATTATTTTAATTTCTGGTTTAATCATATAATAGAGGTTTTAGGACATTTTTAAATCGACTAATGAAACATTAAGCATTCATTAACAATTTTTCTATCGCTGAGGTTTTCCCAATAGCGGACACTTCCGAATAGCGGACAATTTCTGCTCTCCCAAGGTGTCCGTTATTTAGAGGTTTTACTGTATTATTTAAAATACATTTTTGTAAATAGAAGGTGTTGTATCCTTTGTAAATTAAGTTTGCAATAAACTAACCCCCCCCCCCCCCCCATTTAATTGATCAATAAAAACGAAATAAAACCAAAATTCATTGGATTTTATATCAGACGATTTCTTTTGACGTGATATTTTTATTTCAGTTTTTATCAATTTTGAGAGAAAACGGCGTATATCTGTTGCTACAATTTCAAAATTCGTACTAAAAACTATAAAAAAATTAATAATTCATAAATAAATTTAAATACAGCTTTCAAACAAATTGCATTTAAAAGTGCATTTTTTTTCTCGATACGACGATGTAAAAATTGAAAATGTGCGATATTTAGAAGTGTAAATTTTGTAGTACCGAAAATTTCAAAACCGAATTGCAAGTGAAAGTGTTGCCATTCACAAAATGACGTATGCGTTAAGCACAGATACGTTTGGCCTTTATAATATAGATTCTACTAATTATTTGTTTTTTTATTATTTAAAATAAAAATTACGTCAATATGTATAATTTGGCTATTAGTTTGGCGATTTGCATAATTTGGCGAAATCGGTCGACGGGATAACAGAGTAGTACCATTTATATTCAGGTAATCCCTGATATAAATTGATGCTGTTTACATTTTAATGTAAATCTCTCAACAGGTGGCTTAACCGTGTTGCATTTTTCATTATTTTCGCAATAGTTCTATTTCGAGAATTAATGCACGGATTTTCACCAAACTTCAAATTCAGTTAATCCTTATATGAATTGTTTTTTACGTTTTGGTTTCAATAATCTAACACATGGCGCTGCTATGCTGAATTTGTTCCTATTGCCACAATAGCTCTATCGCAGGAATTAATGCACAAATTTTCCTCAAACTTGAGATTTAGGCACACTTTGATTAATATTATTGCTGATTGTGTGTTTTGGGTAAATCTCCAAACAACTGTCGCTTATATGCTGCATTTTTCCCGATATCCGCAACAGTCCTATTTCAAAAACTTATGTTCAGAATTTCATGCCTTTAGAATCCTCACGGTGAGCATATGATTGCCATTTGATTTTGGCACAGAAATAATGAATTTTGAAGCATTAACATGCATGAGATAAAAAATAGCTTTGGGGTTGCCACATCCGGCTAGTTCTTTATAATCGGGGTGATGGACGTTTCGTCTACACCATAGGTTCCCAACCTTTTATGGGTCACCGCCCCCCTTAGAAGAAAAAAAATATTCCAACGCCCCCCCCCCTTCTCTTCCATAACAGTTAATTATACCAATTGAAATATTGTTGCATATTATCTATACCTTTCTTTTTGTCTATTTATTAATAAACACAAAGTAAAAATTATAATTAAAGCGTCTATCAAACCTAATAAAAAGTTGTTCAATAAAAATTTTAAAAATAAACACAAAATAAAATTAAATAAACTTGCTAAAAAAAATTGCATTTAATATATTAAAGATATCATAAATCTAAAATATATTATTATATATAAAAACGCAGTTTGAAAAGCTTAAAGCTTCAAATACTATCCCCTTCGCGACAGATGCTTTTTACGAAATTTTAAATGTTTTGTCACAGGTTTTTAAAAACAGAAATTTGTACCCTATTGAAACGAAAAAAAATGCTTCGATTAAATAAGGCAAATTTTACAATATAATATTACTGGTGGGATAAACAAGTATTCTTAAGCCTTTTTGCGGCACTTATAACTGTTGCTCGTCCCCAAGGGTTTATACATCAAGCGTTTTCGGTCAGAACTTCATCAACCTCAGGGCAGTTTTCTTTATGTACTGAAATTCCTTTTCGTACTGTAACGTAATTCGAATGTAAATAAAGCTACCCCTAAGATAATCGAGTTTTAATCGAAAGCATTCGAAGAAGATATTTGAAGTTTTAAGTTTTTAAAAACTGTGCTTTTATAAGCAACATCTTTTAGATGTGTGACAACTTTAACTTATTAAATGTTTCACAAGTAATAATGTGAATAAATAGAAAATCAATAAGAAGATAAAAAAGTAATGATATAAACATAAAATCAATAAGAAATAAAAATAAAAAATATAAATGAGATGCATGAGGCTTATGAAATTTTAACAATTTGTTAATGTCGAGTTCCAATTTTGTTAACATCAGTCATAAATCAGTGACTTGCAGTCTATTTCTTCTCTTAGTTACTAAATTAAATACTGCAAATAATCTATGATCAGCCAAATAAGATGACGGAAATGCAACTATTATTTATTTTTATTTTATTTATTTATTTATTTTTACTTTTGCTCGTAATTCAGGGTAGAAATCTGGTATAGACTTTTGAAGACAGAACACTTGGTATCCACTTCCAAATTTTACTTTTAGTTCTTCATTAGTTGTGAATTCTATGAGTTCCTCTTCTAAATTTGATGATTCTGCTGTATCTGCATTTGCTAAGGAATCTAAAACCCAACTTGGTTTGTTAATGTTTAAAATATGTTCTGGAATCGCTCAATAAAATCTGTATGAAGAGAGTCCAAGTGTGCGAGTTGAAGTGTTGGCAGTAAGTAAGTAAATCGTCCTGCTTTGGAGAGACTGCTGCTAATGCAGGAAAATGGCTGTATTTACTTCTACCTAGATTTTGCTTGAACGTAACAAGTTTCCTCACAAAAGCCTCTTGACATTTTTTGTTTTATTAAATTTAACTCATCACCTTGCAATTGTAAATTGACTTCATTGAATATTCTAAACAAGTCTGTCAAATAATCAATGTCATTTTTGGATATTATCAAGTTTTCGTACAGTTTTTCATCGCTTTTTTCAATGAAATCCAGTACTGAGTCAAAGAGATTGAAAAAACGATTTGAACAAATACCTCTCGAGAGCCCACGAACTTCTGTGTGCAAGAGCAAGCTATTGTAATCTTCATCATTTTCCCTACAAAGTTGGCCAAATAATATGTCATGCAAAGAATTGCTTCTAATCTTAATGTATTGTTATAATAATGTAGTAAAGCGACATATGTCACTCGTTTGCCAAACGAACGTGTTTCGAGTGTTATTGGAATCAAGTTCCGCTTAGTCAGGCGGATTGGATCTTGTGTTTATCGCATGTTACATTGGCTTGCAGAAAAACTGCTGATCGCCTGCGTAATGTTATCTTGAGTGTAATGATAACACCCTGTATATAATTCTGCATCCAAAGCATCTAAATTCAGAGGAGTTTTGTCATTTGAAAGCAGCATGATGATGAGTTCCAGGTGGGTATTTCACTCTAATGTTGACCCTACAGAGCCCAGTTTTGACCCTGCGAAGATTGATTATTTGCTGTACAACTATGATTATACAGAAAACGGGGCTTGTTACATTACGAGATTTGTGATATTCAAGCAACCTTGTGACCTAATGGAGTGTAAAACCTGGTACAACCAAGCAGTTTTTGATAAAGCTTGCTATAACAGTGATCTTTACTGCACGCTACTGAAAGAAGACCATGTATTTGTGGAATTCGGAGCGATAAACGAGCATACAGATACCTATTTGTCGGAACTTTTCAGTCGCTTATCGATTGATGATTGAAATTAATTTTTAAAAAATGACACAGTTATTTATTTAAAAAATTATGATTTGCTAAAATCATTTATAAATTTGTTTAAATTTATGCAATTGGTTCGCTTTTTAATATAAAAATGTACAAAATGCCTGCATTAATTCAAGAACCAATTTTTCAGCCTTCTGATCACGTTTCCAAAAAATCACTAAAAATTGGACCCTGTATATATGTATTTTTGTTATATGTACCTCATTTCCAGGCTTGTAGTACACTTAAAGCCCACTGTTGTGTTATTTTTCCTGCACGAATGCTTCAGCAAGTACGAGCACAATGATGTTACACTATTTCAAAATGCCTGCATTGCTTTAATGACATATAACAAAGGTGGAGGTGGGATGCGGTGGTGGTATTCCCAGTTCGTGTTTCCAGTGTGTGTTCTCCGCAGCCTGGTTGCTCGTTTTGGCATTTTGGCATTCACATATTTGGCAATCAAATACTAACGATGAATAACTCAATGTACAGCGAGTATATTTGGTACTGCTTCTTTCAAATACGCTATGAAACGCTTATGACGCCCCGTCATTGCTGGAGCACCATCAGTAGCTGCTGACAAATTATTATGAATAGGAATTTCTCTTAGAAGAAACATGTTCATGTTGTTAAATATAGATTCTCCTTTTGTATCAGTTTCAAGTTTTTAGCAAATAATAACACGACATTTTTTTTTCTTTTATGAATCAGGCATATAGTAAGAGTAGCATTTCGTTATTTGGTAGTGTTAATTCATGGGGTAGAATGTAAAATTTGCAAATCTTTAAATAATTGCATAATGATATTTCAATGGCTTTGGCCATTTCATCTATTCTTCTTTGTACACAATTAATAAGCAGAGGAATTTTTTAATGTACTTGACGGTGTTTTAAAATGAAGAACAGTTGTTATTACCTCTTTGATTGCCGCCAAGATTAATCCCTCGCCAATTACATATGGTTTTCCCGCTTTTTCCGATTAGCAATGGAATATTATATGAAGCTCGTAGTCCGTAATCTTCTTGTTCAGAAGAGAATCATGAAGTTTGATACAGTTTGCTCTTTTAAATATTTTTTTCTAGATCTTGAAAATACGATAAATCCTTGTTATTTTTATCAGCATGCATTTTATTAAAATTTTTTTTTTGTAATTTAGAAGGCTTCATGGCTTTATTTGAAAAACTTTTTGCCAAATTAAACACATGTGTAATGATTGGTTTGTTGGAGAATGCGTAAATCCATATTTCAAATATTCAATACTATACTGACGGCATTTCTTCTTAGATTCACGCATTTCGAAATACAAAACTTACCGCAGTTTAAATAGATTGATGTTAATTTCTTGAGCAGATTCAAACTATAGTTTCGTTTCGAAATCTCTATCCAGGCATACGTCGCCATATTTCCCACATTTCTCGAAATACCAGTTTTTAAAATATAACTTTAGTTATTAAGCTTTTAGTGAGCGTAATATTGCAAATTCTGCATTAGTGATAGTGTTAATATTTTGATCAATTGTTTGTTACTAAATCAGAAGGTTAAATTACATTTTTATATCCGTCAAACATGATAAAATAAAATTATTCGACACTAAGAGAATAAAAAATTACCGCGTTCCGAGCATAAGCTTCCAAAAAGCATACCACCTGATCACAAGTGAAGGGCAAAAGAAAGAGTCGCACGCCATTAGTTCGAATAAGTTCTCCTTCTCTGAAAATTGCCACAGGTGAGAGTAGATCCCAAATCTAGGCTCTTTTCATAGATTTTCATTTAAATCTATATTTAAGATTTTTATCATGCCCGGACAAAACCGGAGATACCAGTCAACTAGTTTCATTATATTAATTTCTTAAATAAGTAGGTATGGCGTCACCGCCCCCCTTGACTGTCTTAACGCCCCCCATTTTCTTCTGGACCCGTCACCGCCCCCCAGGAAGGCTCCAGCGCCCACTGGGGGACGGTACCGCCCCCGTTGGGAACCTATGGTCTACACCATATTGTTTAGCTATTTCGATTACATTATCATCGTTCGTAAGTTTTGTTACCACTTCTTTTCATAATTGATGAGTAATTCACTTAAGCTTCTCACTACTGCTAAGACTAAAAACATTTTCATTCTTAAAAGTCATAATGAAGGCTAAAATTTTAGCAAAACTGATTAAAATTAAAACAATAAATTAAATTTTTTACTGTACTAAAGGCCGTTAAAGAACTCTGATACGAACACTTTACTCCAAACTTGACTTATAACAAGAGTTATGTGAGGGTTGCCAACTGAACTATTCAACTGCTTTGGTCGCGAATCGAGTTATCCTACGCAGATTGTGTTAAATTTTGATCACTGGAGTTGGTCATAAACCGAACTGGTCATAAACAGAGGCGGCCGTAAATCAAGGTTCCACTATATTTTAACCGTTAAGTTTGCAAATTTGGCATTATTTATATATTCAGTGGCGATGATCATTATGGAACTTGGCGATTTAGCCGATTAAACTTGCGATTTTAATGTAGCGTTTGTTAACAACGGAATATTAAGTATTTTTAGTAAAAAAATTAGGTTAATTACTATAATTTCTATGCACGATTTTAAGTAAACTTCCGCTAAACTCTGATTTTTTTTTCCATAATTTTAAATTCAGTACATTTGGAAATGGAAGGGAGAGGGAAAGTATATCTTTAAAATGCATTTTCGACAATATCTCAAGAAAAAATACTTTTAAATGCCAATAATTGCTCATCGTAAAAATTACATTCACTTCACACCATCACAAATGTTTTTTGCATCACTATGTGTTTTTTCATTTTATGCTTTCTTGGCACAGATGCCATATATGCACGACATTGGTGCGATATTTTACTGACGCCAATTTGGCAAAAGCTTCATTTTCAAAGTTCAATTACATATATGTATAT
Source organism: Maratus speculifer (assembly GCA_964019185.1). Taxonomy (NCBI): domain Eukaryota; kingdom Metazoa; phylum Arthropoda; class Arachnida; order Araneae; family Salticidae; genus Maratus; species Maratus speculifer. The sequence goes on along the minus strand of OZ025295.1, from coordinate 913,244 downwards.
TAAGGTACTACTTAGTTAGCCCGTTGACAAATTTCGCCAAACTATGCAAATTACCAAACTCATAGCCAAATTATAAATATTGACATAATTTTCATTTTAAATAATGCACACAAAACAAGTTGGAAATTGCAAGTGAAGCGTAGAAAATGAGGTGCGTTCGTATGATAACGAAGTTTTAAAAATATTCAGATCTTGCTGTTATAGTAGACAGTACTTCGGAAACAGTATAGTGGACGAAATCTTTTTTGTGTTCCTGTAATTATACAGGAAGTAACTTTTATTACACCTTAGCAACACATATCATATTCATTAAATGTGAAATAGTTTAATATGATTAAAATACGCCCCAAACAATGTTTCCCCGTATAGCATTATGTAGTGGAATACTTTTGTGTGGCCCTGTAATTTAATAATAAATATTCTTTGCATCGCAGATTGTACAGAATGTATATTTCAGTATATATATATATATATATACTTCATAGATTCATGTCAATTCTATTATATTCGAAAGAGTTTAACAGCATTAAAATGTACTTGAAACTATTTTTTCCTATTAACCGTCATGTAATGGAATACTTTTGATTGTCCCTGTAATTGATCTATGTATCCGACTTTCATAATAATTGAAATGACACGACAAAATTATCTAAAAATTATATATTTGAAACTTCAAACGATTAAAATTTATTTGAAACTTTTTCCCCATTCACCGTAATGTAACAGAATACTTTTGATTGTCCCTGTAATTGATCTATGCATCCGATTTTCATAAACTTTGAAATGACTCGACAAAATTATGCAATAAATATATTTTTTAAATTTCAAAAGATTCGGTTTGGTAGTTTTTGCGTTGTTATATGCGGACAGACGGACGGGCAGACGGCCGGCCTGAACGGCAACTGTGGGTGCTACGTATTTACATAATTGCGAACGCAAATAAAAACGAATAATTAGTAGAATATTAATAAAACATACAAATAAAAAGTCGAAATAAAAATCCCTTAATGGCGTTTTAATCACGTGCATCGTATTTAATGTCATTGGATGCGATATTCACAATCATTCATTATCGGCATTTAATCTTATAGTTTGGCGATGGTTTTTTGGTGGACCGGATAACCAAGTAGTACATATATCAACTATTTTCTATTATTTTAAAAAGTAAATAATAATGAATAAAAGCGGGTACTAATTGATTATCCTGTCGACCAAAAAATTATCGCCAGATTATAAAGTTAAATGCCAATAACGGATTATCATAAATAACCGATAAATAAAAAAAAAAAGTTCTATAATAAATAAATAAATAAACAGTTCTATAACGCATGCAACGTTGGGTTCTTTGTATTAAAATTATCTAAAATCAAAATTTTATACACAAAGTTTAGATCTATAATATAAAAAAGTACATTTGACTTACTCATGGCAAAATAACATGACAGCAACACAATGCTTGCATGATTCACTACGTAAACAAACGATTATCAGGTCTATACAACGCCCCCTTTCGGTCATTACAAACGCGAATTATTTAAAGAACTGAAATTGAAAGCTTCGCAATAAAAACAAATAACCATGTTTTTCACGTGATTTGTTTAATTTCAATGAATTATGATACATACTTTACAATTTTTATATTAAATTTAGTGGCAATGAATAAAAAAAACTACATTCGCAACAGCAAAAAGTAATATTCAACTGGAGGTTTAAGACAAAAATTCGATTTTCTCAGGTACCGTCAAAAATACAAAGATGAAAAAAAAAAAACTGTTCTGAATTTTATCAAGACGATAAAAATAAGCCAAAAACGAAGTTAATCCATCCATAAGATCGCTAGCTATCGCTTGTTGAACTTTTCGTCTTAATTTTTTCGTTAAAAATTAAATAAAAAACTACAGTAAACTACAATATTTTTTTTAATGCTATCATTTTATTCGTCTCGTCGAGTTCTATTGTTTTAAAAAAAATCGCTGTCGTACGTCAACTGGTTCGCCAGAAATTCCAAAAAGACATTCGCACTTTCTATTTCTTAAACATATTATATCAAACGCTACCGCGTTTGCTATGATTCATGGAATAAATAGAAATGGCGCAGTTTATAGAAATATTTTTATTTGTGCACACCACGGACCTTTAAATGAATAGAAGTTCACTTTATTTAGGTGCAGGATTTAAAGTCAGTGAATATGACATCATCACTGACAACAACTATAACAATGTATATTATATTCATGGAATAAATTTATCTGGTTTCTGTATGACGACATTTTCTCCATCGACAAAATTTCACTTTAGATATTATATTTTATTAAAGTTTATCTTATGTTATTTTACTTACATAATACTTAATAATATTACTCAGTAAATAATCTGTGTATTGCATGGAATAACTATGTGCAATCATTTTATTATGATTAAATTTTACGAAAACCTTTATTTATTTTTTATTTTTTTTTGTTTGTTTGAAATACCATTATACATTCACCGATGAAATCAAGCTCTTGATTGGGTGGAAAATAATGAAACAAAATAAATTTTGAGAAAAGCTTAACCTGTTGCCACTGTTTTCAAGAAATGTCATGAAAAAGCTCTTAAAATTAAAAATAAAATATAAAAAATGAAATAAATTAAAAATTAGCCAGAATGGGCACATCTACACGTAAACAGCTTTCATTTAAAAACATAATTATCAAAATCGGGCCAGTAGAAAGCTCAGGGCTGATGACAAAAAAAAAAAAAAAAAAAAAAAAACAGCCAGGTGTTTTAAATATATAGATAGTTAATAGAGGTACTACTTGGTTACCCCGTCGACCAAAAAACCATCGGCAAACTATAATATTATATGCCAATAATGGATGATCGTGAATGTCGCATCCAATGACATTAAATACGATGCACGTGTTTAAAACGCCATTAAGAGATTTTTATTTCGACTTTTTATTTGTATTTTTTATTAAGATTCTACAAATTATTTTTTTGTGTTATTTAAAATGAAAATTATGTCTACACGTATAATTTCGCTATGAGTTTGGCGAAATTAGTCGACGGGATAACTAAGTAGTACCTTGATATATATGCATGTAATTGAAGTTTGAAAACTAAGCTGTTGCGAAATGGGCGTCAGAAGAATATCGCACAATGTCGTGCATATGTGGCATCTGTGCCAAGAAAAGCATCAAATGAAAAAACGGTACTTCTATGTTATCCCGTCGACCAAAAAATTATCATTTAGTCTATAAGATTAAATGCCAATAATGGATGATCGTTAATGTCACATTCAATGACATTAAATGCGATTCACGTGTTTAAAATGTCATTAAGTGATTTTTATTTCGACTTTTTATTAATATTTTTATTAATATGCTACTAATTATTTGTTTTTTCGTTATTTAAAATAAAAATTATGTCAACATGTATAATTTGGTAATTAGTTTGGCGACTTGTATAATTTGACGAAATGGACCTTATGCACGTGACGTCACACCCCAGAGCTGGCGGTATGCTAAACTCAGTGATGGTAACGTCGTCAGTCTGATTTTCCCTCAAAAATTCCCACATCGGCCTGATTTTCTCCACGCAATTAAGTTTGCCAGTGATGCCTTCAGTCCGGAAACTTTCGCGCAACATTCTTTCCTATATTATACCTCCTCTTAAATACTTTTGAACATTTAAAAGGAGTTTTTCAAGGAAATATATAGTAAAAGTAAAGAACTGAAAACCTTCCAAAGATTTTTCTTATTTTATTAAAAAGGAGAATATGCACTTGCGAATCAACATCCTAAAAAAAAAAGTAATTTGGTTTATATAGACTAAGCATATTCTTTCAACGATGAGTAATAAATTGAAATTTTTGTTTTTTAAATAATTTTAATATCTCTGCTAGAAATAAGGTATGTTACAGCTGTTAATATAACATTTTTAAAATGTCGTATAAGTTGTATTATCTCTTTGAAAAAGATATTTCTTTCTTCGAGGATTCTCTCTTAAATAGCAAAAAATAATTTTACAATGTATGTTAGGCATAGGTATTTCAAGACCTTTTTTTTTTCCTAATCAATTTTAGTTAGATTTCTATGGCTTTTCCAGCTATGTGAATGCAGAAAAAAGAAGGAAATATTTTTATATTTTATTCTCTACCCCGTCCTTTGTAAAATATCGCATTTAGCATCAAAAAACAGATTTGAGAGAAGCAGCAATTAACACTTAGGAGAATACAATAGATCGATTGAATCCTCCTAGAGTTAACATTACCCAGTTACATAATGCATCTGTCCAGTGAAAATTTCATCCACTTTTGTGACAGAATCAGCAAAGTGGCGGGGGTGGGGAGCTACCAAATTGCTTTACTTGTCTCACCAACCTCTGCTGTGTTAAGAATCATCCAACATATACCACCAATCCTGCATACTAAGAAGAATTAAGAATTATGCACTGTAATTTCATCAGCAAGAATGTTTTCCCGCTTATTCCGTTGAAAAATCTTACTGATACAAAAGCTGTGGAAGTAAAACCTCAAAAACGTTGAAATTTCCCACAAAAGTACAAAAATTCCCTTTTTCCCACAGACCTCTGTTTTCCCCACAAAAAGGGAAATTTCCCACGAGTTACTATCACTGGCTAAACTGTTATTCTAGTCACTGCACCGCCAGAATGCCACAGTGCGCAGGCGCAAACAGTGCTAGCAGACGACTTCGTCTTTTTGGATGCATTTTAATTGGAAATTTACAAATTTAGAGAATTTTCTCGCTAGCAGAACAACAATTTTAAATTTATATTACAATATATTAAGTATATGCTGCTACAACAAAGAATTCTTTTCCGATAATTCTAAGAAACAAGCATTAATAAATCACACTCTATAGACTGCTATGCTAAACACCGCCAGTAAATACCGTCAGCAGCCGAATTTTAGCCTCGACCTCAGGTTGAATGCATAAGGTCCATTGGTCGACGGGATAACCTAGAAGTACCGAAAAAACACATGGTAATGCAAAAAACTTTTGTGATGGTGTGAAGTGAACATTTACGAGCAACAATTATTGGCATTTAACAGAATTTTTGCTTGAGATATTGTCAAAAAAGCATTGCAAATATATACTTTCCCTCTCCCTTCCATTTCCAAATGTACTAAATTTAAAATTATGGAAAAAAATCAGAGTTTACTTAAAACTGTGCATAAAAATTATAGTAATTGTCCGAATTTTTCTAATAGAAATTCTCAATTTTCCGTTATTAACAAAGCTTTTTTAAAATTGCAAATTTAATCGTCTAAATTGCCAAGTTGCATAATGATCATCGCCACTCAATATATAAATAACGCTATATTTGCAAACTTATCGGTCAAAAAACAGTGGAACCTTGGTTTACGGCCGCCTCTGTTTTTGACAAGTTCGGTTTGTGACCAACTTCAGTGATCAAAATTTTACTCTTTCGGCGTAGGATAACTCGATTCGCGACCAAAGCTGTTGAATAGTTCAGTTGGCAACCCTCACATAACTCTTGTTATAAGTCAAGTTTGGAGTAAAGTGGGCGTATCAGAGTGCTTTGTGACCTTCAGTACAGTAAAAAATTTAACTTATTGTTTTAATTTTAATCAGTTTTGCGAAATTTTTAACCTTTATTATGACTTCTAAGAATGAAAAAGCGTTTAGTGATAGCAGTAGTAAGAAGCTTAAGCGAATTACTGATTAATTATGAAAAGAAGTAGTGACAAAACTTAAGGACGATGATAGTGTAATCAAAATAGCTAAACAATACGGTGTAGATGAACCGTCGATTACTCCGATTATAAAGAACTAGTCGGATCTGGCAACCCCAAAACTATTTTCTATCTCATGCATTTAATGAGTCAAAATTCATTATTACAGTGCCAAAATCAAATGACAATCATATGCTCACCGTGAGGATTCTAAAGGCATGAAATTCCGAACATTAGTTTTTGAAATTTGAAATAGGACTGTTGCGGATATCGGGGAAAATACAGCATATATGCGACATTTGTTGAGAGATTTACCCAAAACACGCAATGAGCAATAATATAAATCAAAGTGTGCCTAAATCTCAAGTTTGATGAAAATTTGTGCATCAATTCCTGCGATAGAGATATTGTGGTAATCAGAACAATTCAGCATAGCAGCGCCATGTGTTTGGTTATTGAAACCAAAACGTAAACAAAGCCAATTCATATAAAGATTAACTGAATTTGAAGTTTGATGAAAATCCGTGCGTTAATTCTCGAGATAGAACTATTGCGAAAATAATGCAAAATGCAACACGGTTAAGCCATCTGTTTAACGATTTAAATCAAAATGTAAGCAGCAAACAGCATCAATTTATATCAGGGATTACCTGAATATAATTTTTTTTAATCCCATGCATTAGTTTTTGGATAGAGCGGCCAAAAAATTTATATCACATACAGAATGTCAGATACAAGAATGGATTATGATCGTGAACTGAGGTTCCACTGTATCTTTATATATAAAAATCTTCTGTGCGTGTGTATGTAATTGAACTCCTCCTAAACGACTGGACCGATTTTGATGAAATTTTGTGTGTGCGTTCCAGTAGATTCGAGAATGGTTTAGATTCACATTTCGTCGAAATTGATTCAGTACTTTTTTAGTAATTAGGCAAAAACTAATAGTTAGTGATTTTTCGCTAATTAAAAGTGTTGAATAAGTTCGACGAATAAAGTGCGGATGGAATGTCCGAGCGGTCTAAAGTGCCAGATTTAAGCTCGGTTTCTTTAAGAAAGAGATCGCGTGTTCGAACCCCACTTCTGACAAACGTGTATGCTTTACAATAATATTTCCTGTATTATAATTTTGATTAACCGACTTCAGAAAATCGTTAACTTTTAACTAAAAATAGAAAAATAAACTTTTCTATCAAAAATTGAACCGACTTCAAAAAATACTGAAGAGTGAAAAATAATTTCCTTACATAATTGTAATAAGAAATTAAATTAAGAGCGTAGTGTTTATCGTGCGTATTACTGTATTTACGTACATTAGTTTGATTTTCTGGAGTCGGTGCCAAGAAGGACAACGTCTGTCGGTGACAGGACAACGTCTGTCGGGTCCGCTAGTATTATATAAAAATTTAATTACAGCTGGTGATTTCAATGTCAATTTTACAAATAATACTAGAAATGAATTTTTAGTATATTTTCATCCTTGGTTTGGCGCAAATCTCTTAAGGCTGTATTTCGAGCGACTTTCTCCAAGGAAGATAATTTAACCAATAATTTTCCTGAAAATGTTCTAGAATATTATTCAATAACTGGAATAAGCTATTCCAATAGATATCAGGAAGGAGAAATAAAACTAGAACTTCCCTGAGAGGGATTAGTCTGAGCGATATTGCTGAGAACATAGATTTAATATTAACTTGCAAAAAGTAAAAAAAAAAAAATAAAAAAAAAAAACGATGTTACCTTTAATTGACTATATACTGCCACAAGTTCAAATGACGAAAATGACCAAATTGAACAATAGAATTACAAAATATTCTATATAAATTCGTATACACGGTTAAAAAAGAGGGAAACAAACTATGCAAAACAGCCATGCGTGGTTATAAAATTGAACGTACGCAATATATTAAAAGTAATGCACATAATAAAACACTAAAATATGTTTATCGGAATTTGAACTCTTTGAAATTACGCCAAGAAGATAAACAGACACTCCACACCAATTTTACTACATAAAAATGGCACAAATCATGATGGTTGAAAAGAAAGAAAGAATTTTTTATATGGTGTGTGAACCCCTTAAATAGTTAAGACAGAATAGTTAATACATATAAAGTATAATACCTAAGTCTGATTTCTATTGATGCGATGAGGTTCTCGATAAGAATTTAGGCTCTCTTTAAAAGTGGTACATAACAATCGCAAAAACGCCAACAAAGGAATGCGATGCGTCGTTTGAATGTGTTACAGATATGATCAATTGGCTTTAAATAGGTAATGCATGCTGGCCACTACATACGCTATTTTGCTTTCTTTTCAAACCCATTCTCAAGGAGTTGAGCAATATTTCGCTTTAGCATGCGTTAAATAAAAGCATTTTGCAATATTTGTAGTACAATATACGACATGAGATTTGAATATCTCGTCTGCATAATCTTTGAGCTGTCAAAGTATCATCACATGTGATTTAGAAATTTGAACACATTTTTTCAGCAAAACATGCAGGCTCAATACGCCAGAGTGAACTCTATTATGCAGTTTTACCTGAATAAATTACTATTTAAAAGACTTTGTAATGTCAAATGAGAAAATGATTCTATAATAAAAATCTGTTGATTGGAAAAAAATAATGCCCCCCCCCCCCACATAACATTATGCTTCGGAATTATTTTATAGTACCCTCTAAATGAATAATAAGTATTCTTTCTATGGCATATTCTACAAAATTTATATTCTAGTGCCTTTCATAAATGCATATCGATTTCTTTATGTTTCTACGGGTGTTATAATTAAAAAGCACTTGAAATTATTCCAACCTATCGGCCATAATGTAACGGAATACTTTTAAATGACTCAACAAAATTCGGCGCCAAATTTATATTAAAATTTCAAACGATTCGGTTGGGTAGTTTTTGTGCTGTTGTATGTGGACATACACACGGATAAGTAGATAGATGGGCGGATCAGTCGACGACTGTAGATGCTACGTATTTATATAATTACGAACGTACCTAAAATAGTTAAATTTAAAAGCACATGCCAAATTGAAAAGTCATCTCAGCAATTGTTACTAAAAGACAGCATTGTAGCTGATTTCTTTTGTGTGTCCCGATAAATGGATTAAAAATGCTATGAATATCCTGTTCTAACGTAATTGTTGTGAAACTCGGTGATTTATATCAGATTCAATGCATTAAAATACTCTGTAAACATTTCTTCCCATAGACCATAATGTAATCAAATTCTTTAGGGTGCTCCTCTAAAGGAATTTTAATCTAACATGCATCATATAGAATATAAAACATGCTTAGGGGACGTTAATAAGGTTTACCAATTGCATTAAAATAAGCGTATATTTACGGGTATTAAAGCGAGGACAGACGGACAGACAAACCAAATGCATAAACAATTTTCGACTTTGTTGGAAAGTATTAAAAATTCAAACTCAAAGCTGAATATTGAAATCGCATCGATTCATTTAATGGCAAATAAATAATTTAAAATGCTCGCCAAAATGCTAGAAAAGAATATAGAACTTTTCCGCACATGGGCTTGCGAAGAGAAAACTGCACCAAGAAACTGTTTCAATTTGGCACCATCCCACATAACTTTTTCTTGTAACAGGCCAAAAATGACGTTGGTAAGTACTTTTCCAATATTACCTTTACCTTGGCGTTTTTATAAACCTTCGTCCTGTGGAGACTTCAGAAAGTGATATTTGTTGCAAACAGATATGAACAGTTACATAAATAAACCTGATGAAATTTTATGCTTATTTTTACGTATAAATATAGCACGGATGTCATATATGCACTACGTGGCGCAATTTCTTCTCCCGTAAATTGGTAGAAACTTTGGTACTTACGTATTAACGCCACCGCAGCAGAAGTTGCGCTAATGCGCCAATAAAGAGCAATCTTGTTGTTCGTACTCATACAAAAAATGGCGTCAAAAATGAGAAAAAAATAGCACTAAAAAGCACTAAAGCACCAAAAGAGCACTGAAAAATAACTTCAAATATCAGCAAACAACAAGGCAACAAGGAATCTAAAAGATAACTGCGAGCGTGTGCGAACAACAAAATTGCTCTTTATTAATGCATTAGAGAAACTTCTGCTGCGGTGGCGTTAATACGTAAGTACCGAAACTTTGTTTCGGTGAAAGTATTTGAATATTTCGCTAATACGATTTTTTGTCATATTTATAATTTTTATTCTATTTATTATTATGTTTATTAGGTACTATTACGTTATCCCGTCGACCAAAAAATTATCGCCAAACTATAAGATTAAATGCCAATAATGGATGATCGTGAATGTCACATTCAATGACATTAAATGCGATTCACGTGTTTAAAATGTCATTAATTGATTTTTATTTTTATTTTTTAGCTCACAGGCTATCATAGCCTGAGAGCTTATGTGCCCGTCCGTTCTGTATGTACGTGCGTTCGTGCGTAACGCGATAACTCATGATAAAAATATCCGATCCACTTGAAATTTTGTATATAGGTATATCCTGACAAGGCGCTTCCCTTATTAGTTTTTGGAGTTTATTCGATATGTGTAAGAGGGGGAACGGGGGCCTCATGCCCCTCCCCTTAGTTGATATAAATGGGATTTTCATGCAGAATTAAGTTTTCGTTCAAAATTTAGATATAGGATCATTCTGATGAGGCGATTCCGTGGCTGTTATTAGGTGCTCATTGAATAAGTATAAACAGGGGGAACGGGAGTTCTAATGCCCCCCCCCCTTAATTTATATAAATGGGCTTTTCAAGCAGAATTTTTAGATTTCGTTCAAATCTCTGAATAGTTTTGGAAGTTTAATGGTTAAGTATAAAAGAGGGGGATAACCCCTTTTAAATTATATAAATGCTAAATGGGTTTTTATTAAGAATTATCTCATTTGCTCTGAATTTTGGATATAGATTTTTTATATGATAAAGCATGTCTTTGATAGTATAGGAGGTTCAATGATTAAGTATGAAAAAAGAGGAAAGGGAAGAGCTGTTTCCCCTTCTTAATTTTTTTTTCGAACTGAATTAAACCTTGAAAATATAAGGCTTTAATGTACAATTAGTATTTGTAGCCTGTGAGCTCAATGCCATCAGTTTAACTGGGCAGTATTCTTTATTTTATTGATATTTTTATTAATATTCTACTAATTATTTGTTTTTTCGTTATTTAAAATAAAAATTATGTTAATATGTATAATTTGGCTATTAGTTTGGCGATTTGTATAATTTGGCGAAATTGGTCGACGGGATAACACAGTAATACCATTTATTATTTATAACTGTATATTTATTGCTTCCACCATTGTTTATTTTTTAAATAAAGTGATGGAACAAAATAAACGGGTTACCATGTGAGACATGAAATCGCCATTTTGTTGCAATCGCATCAACTTGGAGCATGTATGACATCTGCGTCATGTATATGTTTTCATAAAATGTAGCCTTAATAAAATGCGTGCAATAAAGCAATAATCGCCGGGGAACACAGGTTGCTTAATGAGTAATAATATTAAGTAATCTATGTAAACAAAATAACAGAATATAATCTATGATTAAAAGTAATATCTAAAGCACTCATGTCAAACTCGTATCTTATTTAAACACGAAAGAATTTTTTCTTAATCTGCACGCGTGAAATGTAAGATGCCAAGCAAAAGATGCAATTACAAAATGTTATTATAAAAATTATTACAAAACCCCGAATGCTAAGTCACTAAGTAATTAATGGCTTTTTTCTTTTAAATAAATAATATAATAATAATAAAAAAACAGATTTCTTTTCCAATTTGTTTCTTAAATTTAAATATGTTTTATTGTATTAAAAAAAAAATGCTTGCGTATTTTCTTTGCTCCATGTGCTCAAATTCTGGAATGTAACAAAAACATTCAGCCAGTGAAAAGTGACGTACATCAAATATCTGAGACGTATGCAAATAAAAAGTACTTTTTTTAATAAGTTTTTTTAATATAATTTTTAAACTATTTGGAACAAATTTTTGAGAGTAGGTGCATTCAGTAGGTTACCTTAATAGGTACCTTCTGGTACAATCAAAATCCGTCATGTATTTTTTCAGATTTGCTTGCCGAAAGAATTATGCTTAACTTTTAACATCATTATGTACTATGTGTATTAGCATTCGCTTCGCTCAAACAATTACTATTTACTCCATGCACTCTGATTCGGTCCTCTACAAAAATATCCAGCCGGTGAAAAATGCCGGAAACCAAATTTCTGTGACGTATGCAAATAAATTGTGCTTTTTTATCAGTTTTTTTAATATAACTTTTAAACTATTTGGAACTAATTTTTCGTAGGTGGTGCATTCACCAGATTACCTTCATAGGTACCTATTGGTACAAACAGAATCAAAATCAGACAAGTACTTTTTGAGATTTGCTTGACGAAAGAATTTTTTTGACTTTTAATATCGTTACGTATCTCTGAGTATAAAGACTTCGCTTCGCTCAGACAAATATTTCACTTAATTTTTTTTAAATTTAAATGGGAAAATTCGTTTTTATGTACATTGACTACAAAATTATGTTTAGCGACCTTTGGGTGCCATGATCACAAAAATCGAGCTAATGGCGGAAATATTTCATATTTACAGGGGCGTCGCCATGGGGGGGGTATGGGGGGGGAGCCTCCCCCCCAATATATGTGAAGTTGGGAAATTTGAGCTTAGAGTTGGGGAAATTTAGATTTTTGAAAGACTTTCTTTTTTTTTTTAATAATTACAAGAAATATATGAACTTTTTATTCTTTCGGTGACAATGGTTTAGCAAACAAGTTAAATTATCAAAAGAAATCAACCAGACTCAATTTGTCATTGTATTTCTCTGTTCTATGAAAACATCATACACTTATTAGACCTAAATGTCTCTGCTCCTGTGTATCAATATCTGACTCTAAACAGCTTTCTCCACTCCTTTGTTTCCTCCAAAACTTTCATTTCTGAAAAATTTCAAATTATAGTCCGTGACTTTTATGTTACTTTCGTATGAAAATCCATAATGGCTCATATACTAGTGCTCATAGTCTGTCCGGGCCTGGGCTTGGTCCAAGGTACTGGCATGGCCCGTGGACCGAGCAGGCAAACTTTCAAACAGAGTGCTTCCACCATTCTGATATAAAAATTTAAAAGAAGCTCATAAAATTTGAATTATTTTCAATAAATATGAGTTTCACAAGAATGCGTATAAATGTGCTGCATGAGCCGATTTTATTTTAACAACACTAATGCAAAAATATATTTTGTCCAAAATGTAGAGAACGTCATCGGATAGTTAATCATGTTTGAGCCTGAGCTTAGCTTTTTTTGCAGACTCGGGCAGGAGCACCGTCAGTTTATTACCCCTCCCCCTTTTTAATCCTCAAACCAGAAAAATTATCAAATCATAGATGCAAAAAAAGTAAAAATGTCGAATATAAAGTCGCAAAGGACTGATGAAAACTTTCACTTTAGACAGATTTTTATCTTTGGCGGGAAATTTTCAAGCAATTTTTACGTCAGGAGTATGAAAGGAGGACACTGTGCAACATCAAACACCCTACAGTTGGCGGGGGATTCCCCTCACATCGCCAGGTCCCCCAAAATGGCTTTCCAGATTGTTTATTACCTTGTTCATAGTCATATAATAACAAATATCTTCATTAATCTCTCACATTTTCTTCCGGAAGTTTTTTTTTTTTTTTAAATGTCTGTTTTCTTGTGGGGGGGGGGATGTCTCCCCTGCCCTCCCCAAATGGCTCTCCTGGACTCGGGTTAGGCCGAGGTAAGGATTATTTTTTTCTGCATAGTTGAGTCGGGACGGAACTGGACTTGGTTGCTCTTGGCATGTGTCGGGCGGACAGTTTTGCTTTGCAAAATAAGTAATAATGATAACGAACTTTTGGTAAGGGGAATCATCGGAAATGTATCTTGAGGTGGTTCTCAAATTCCCTGTTGAATAACACAAAACTTTCTGAAACATTTTCTGACTCATTTTTAAAAGAAAATGCATAACATTGACAGGCCTGAAGTGATTGGATTGAAACGATTTCGAATTGAATAGCGTTTTCCATTTTTCGATAAATAAATTACTTATCCAATTACAGGCGATTATTGTCACACAACGACAGTTTTCTCTTCTTTACTTGCTATGACGTTTTGAAAATCGAATCAAAAACTAATATTTGACAGCCTTTTCTGAAATATATGTTGCTTTCATTCCAAGAAAAAAGAAAGCGCCATTCGATAATATTTTTTCTAAATAAGAACATCTGCCAATTTTATGCGTTTCCGAACAAAAGTGAATTGAGAAATGCGCAAGAAAACAATTATTTTAGATTCTTTTTATCAGCATTCTTTAGAAGAATCTTAATTGTACGTTAAGAAAAATCCGAATTTTTTGTAGCTATCAAATTGGGCCGGATCGGGCCTGGTTTAATTGTTTTTTACGCAAGCTGTTCCTGTTTTCAAAGATTTTTGTTCAGGCCGGCCCCTGAACTGTGAAAATATAGATCCGGCTCGAGCCAAAGTTTTAATTTTCAAATCGGGCCGTGCTGGGCCAAAATAGCTTATATGTAGTCGGGACCGTGCTCTGATCTGGAAATTCCAGCCTGAAAAGACATGTATAGCAAAGACAGTAAACAAAAAAGGGAATTTTTAAACTAATGATGGTTGACGAAAGAAAAGAAATCGTAATAAATCTTTAAAAATAAAATTAATAATTCCAATTATAACATATTCTACTGTCAAAATGAAAATAAAACAAGAAAATATTCACATCTTTTCATATTTAACCCGTCGTCGTCGCGTCGCCGGAGAATTTATACAACGGCTTTAGTCGTCGAGTCAATCTACGGCTTTAGTCGTTGATCGTTTTAAGCTTAAAAATCTGTAAATTTTATTTCAAAATAGCAATCTATTCTAATATTGTAAAACAAAAATGCAATTTGTATTTCCGTTTTATGCTAATCTCAAATAGTATTAAAAGAACTTGGAATAAGTAACTTTGAAAAAAAAAAAAAATATTAAAAATATTTATTCAGGCGCCAAAAGAAAAAAAAAAAAAAAGAAAAGCTGGAGTCCTAATTTCTATAATAGTAGCTACACCTGCTATATTACGTAACTGGGCAACAATATCCAATGAGTTTTCACCAGAAAAAATACTGGTAACCCTTTGTCGTCAAGAAAAAATAATCATAATAAAAGTACAAGATGAATGTAGATTCTACCATTGCAGAATTCAGTTTCGCCTCCGATTAGAAAAAAAAAATCGATAGAAGTTTTTTAGAAGGGCGACCCCGTTTAGTTTGCAATGAACTAACTTCATTTTTCTTGTGTTTATCAATATAATAGCAAACAGAACGGCGTGAAATACCCAATTGAATAGCAATTTCTCTCTGAGACATTGGAATTGCGGAATAATAAAGAGATACAATTTGACGTGCTACTTCTTCATTGACTAGATTCATCAAAAACGAATTTTTTCTTTAGTTTAAACGCTGGAAATATTTTTAATTCGACGAATGAAATATTTAAAAGACCCGATCGATTTGGTTTTTAAAAAAAGCAAAAGTAATTACATTATTGAATCAATATATAATAAATATATTTACAAAGTAAATGTCAAATTTGCCAGTTACAATTTTGCATTCAAATATTCGCACATCTACAGTTAAAATTGTAATATGAGTGCCGGCAAAATCCAGAAATTTTATTTTATATGCACTCACAGAAAAATAGCTTTATTTAAAAAAAAAAGAAAAAATAATAATATCGGGTACTACTAGGCTATCCCATCGACCAAAAAATTATCGCCAAACTATAAGATTAAATGCCAATAATGGATGATCGTGAAAGTCACATTCAATGACATTAAATACGATTCATGTGTTTAAAATGTCATTAAGTGATTTTTATTTCCACTTTTTATTAATATTTTTATTAATATTCTACTAATTATTTATTTTTTCGTTATTTAAAATACAAATTATGTCAATATGTATAATTTGGCTATTAATGTGGCGATTTGTATAATTTGGTGAAATTGGTCGACGGGATAACAGAGTAGTACCTAATATCGTTATGAGTAAAAAATACGATGTTTTAAATAGTGACGTCATTTTCTCTTCAAATGTTCTTTAAAAGTTACTGTTTATGAAAAAGGCATCCATAATAATATTGTAATTCCCTTTTATCTGATTGCTGAATGACATAATTTTCCTCATTTGAAATATCTCTTATTTTGATTTAGACATTAACTTTTATCATAAATTATTTTCTGTCATTTTATTTACGTTATTAATATTATTTCTCAGTAAATATATATATTTTTTAACTCAATTAGGGCATAATTATACGCAATCATTTTAGAAAATAAATTTTTATTATCGAGAGAAAAGCTAAACTGTGTTGCCACCATTTTGAAGAAATGTCATGAAAAAGCTTTTAAAATTAAAAATAAAATATAAAAATGGAAATAAATTAAAAAATAATTAAAATGGGCACAACTACAAATAAATAGCTTTCATTTTAAAAAATAATTATCAAAATCGGTTTACTAGAAAATTCATGGCTGATGACACGACATTTTTAGCTTGTCTGAAAGAAATAGCATCGGATGCTAAAAGCAAATGTGATTTCAAAAAATTATTGATTCTGATAAATGTGTTCCTTTTTACTTTGTTTGTGTGCGGATAAAAAAACTGCTATATTTTTACCGGTTTATAACATATGAAACCAAAGCGATATAAAGTTCAATGTTGTAATTGTAAAGCAGTATTTAATAATGACTATAAATCTCAGCATGAAAAAAACAATCATAATGGGAATAGAGTTTCTGTGCAGGAAATTGGAGCCCCTAAAAATCCATTCGATGCTTCAGTATGTAAAAGGAAAAAAGTGGACGATGTGAAATCGGAACAAATATATGGATATGACAGCAGTCCGTCAAATGAAGAAATAATCAGCATAAGTTGTAATACTGATGTGTTGAACTTAAATAAAAAGTCTGAAGAAATAAAAGATTTTTCTTTTCCTATAAACAACACCGAGAGCGAAGATCAACTTCTTCAACAGTGTAATTTGGATTTTTCAAAAGAAAGTGAATTTCTACATGAGGCTACGAATTCCAAAACTCAAAACCAATCTGAAATGGATAATGAATTTCAAAACGAGACTGCAAGCTTCACAAATGAAAACCAAACTAAAGAAGAAAATGAAAATAAGTCGGACTGGGTGTCTTTTATGGAAAAATTTTCTTTTATTCTCGAAAAATTAACTGAGAGCAAAACTATTTTTTCTCAATATAATGAATCTGGCATAGTTAACGAGAAATTGGCAATAACTGAGATTGTTAACTTTATCTCTTCAATTAAAGAAACCTGTGATATAGTTCTTAAAGAGGGGTGCAGAGTATTGAATAAACTGAATAACGAGTTAGAATTTTCAATTGAAGACGGTGGAAGTGCCTCTGAAATAGTAAATCATGATCCTGGTCTACGTCCAGATACTTTAAATGAAAATCAGAAAAATTATTTAATTCATTTAGGTCCACATCAACCTAAATTAGCATGTTTTCCTTCTGATGGAAAAAACCGGTTTAATCCCCACTGGTATACAGAATTTGAATATTTAGAGTACAGTACAGCAAAGCATGCTGCTTTTTGCTTTGTATGTTGTCTTTTTCCTGTTGGTATAGGTCGTGAAAAAAGAGAAGATGCTTGGACTTCAACCGGAGTAAAAGTATGGGGTAAAATGAAAAGTTGCGGAAAAGATAAATTAGGGAAGCTCCAACAACATTTCTCATCTCAAGCTCATAAGTCTGCTCTATATGATTTTTGTAATTTTCTTGTAAAGAAAAAACATATTGATGTCTTAATTGACAAATCAAAAAGACAAGTTTTAATTCAGGAAGAAAAAGTTCGAATGCACAACAGAGAAATTATCAAAATTTTAATGGATACTTGTAAAACATTCGGAAAGCAAGGATTAGCATTTCGAGAGTCAAACACCGATGATATTAATAAAGGAAGTTTTTGCGAAGTGATACAGCTTATCTCAAGGCACAATACTACAATGAAATGTTGGTTTGAAGATAAAAAATTGAGACCATATCATGTTACATATATGAGTCCAGAATCTCAAAATGAAATGATAAATTTAATAGCATCTGAAATTCGTCAGGTAATCACTTCTGAAATAAAAAATAGTTTATGTTTTGCAGTTTTGGCCGACACAACTGCAGATCTGTCACACAAAGATATAATGTCTATTGTTATCCGAAGTGTAAGTAATGAAGGTGAAATTAGGGAAAGATTGGTCAAAACAATTGAATGTAGTGACAAAACTGGAAAGGGAATGGCAGATTTAATTTTACAGTGCTTAAATGAAATAGAAATTGATTATTCGAAGCTTGCATTCCAGTCTTATGATTTTGCTCAAAATATGTCTGGGAGGTTCAATGGTGTACAAAAACATATATCTGAGATTGTCGGACACAGTGTTCCTTACATACCTTGTCAAGATCACCGCACTAATACTGCTCTAGAACATGCTTTCAACGTTAGCATATTAATTCAAGATTTGTTTAACATCCTTGAAGAGCTCTATGTCTTTTTCACATCAAGTACAAAAAGATTTAAGCATTATCAGTCAAGTGTAGAGAACATTGATAAAGTAATTCAACTTAAAAATCTATCAAAAACCAGATGGACCGCAAGAGCTGAATCGGTCAAAGCCTTAACTCAATCGTTTGAAATGGTAATAGAACTATTAGAAAATATTTTCAATGAAAAGACTTTTGATTCCCCTACTAGAACAAAAGCATTTGGAATTTATAAAAAAAAAATGAAAACTTTTGATTTTATTGCATCATTTTTTTTCATGAAAAACATCTTAAGCAAAATAAAAATTTTAACTGAAATTCTGGAGACACCTGATTTTAACGTCATTGACTGCATTGCGATAATAAAAAGTACTGTCCAAAGCTTACAAGCAATTAGTGATGATTCCACTGGAATGAATAATCTTATAAAAAGTTCAATTGTATTCGCTGAAAAAATGGGGATAGATGTTGAATCAGACTTCCGAAAACACCATAGAAAAAGGGTTCCACCTAAAACTAGTTGGATGTGTCAATCCCAAAACTTTCTTCTATCTCATAAGTACATTTTAATAAAAAAAAGAAAAAAGAAATAAAAATAAAAAAAAACGCGGTGACCCCAAAGTTACCCACTATCGAATTTCCTCGAACATTTGACCTAGCCTAATGATATTCTGGTATCCGAAAAGCCTAAAATGCAAAATTTATTAATATTCTGAGAAAATGAGCTTAGTAGTGCCTCATGTTGGGTATTTTATACTAAAACCTAATAAGCATCTATTTATGTCAAGACCTAACAGAATCTGAAATTTGATGGAATTTCGTCCATTAGTTCTTGAGATATAGCTATAACAAAAAAATTCCAAAACGTAGCACAGCAACACCATATCTTGGCCAATTTATGCCAAAACGTAAAAAAGCGTCTAATTATATTATGGTGTAAAAGAATCTGAAGTTTGATGAAATTCTGTGTATTAGGTCTTGAGATATAGTTAGTTAAAAAAACCGTGTAAAATATAGCACAGCAGCACCATCAGTTGAAGGATTTATAACAAAACGTAATCATCGTGTAATTATGTTAAATGTCATTTTGTAACAAAATCTGACGTTTGATGAAATTCTGTGCGTTGGTTGTTGAGATATAGCTATCGGAAAAATCGTGCGAAATGCAGCATCGCTGCACCACCTGTTGCAAGGTTAATACCAAAATGTAATCAGTGTCTAATTATGTTATATATTCTAGTGTAACATAATCTAAAATTTGATGAAGTTCTCTGAATTAGTTCTTGAGATATAGGCTATCGCAAAAATCATTCAAAATGTAGCATAGCAGTGCCACCTATAGGGCAGTTCTCACCAAAACCTTATCAGCGACTATGTATCTCAAGGTATCGTGGAATCTAAAGTTTGGTGAAATTCTGTGCATTAGTTCTTGAGATATAGCTATCATGAAAATCATGAAAAACGTGGCATAGCAGCGCCACCTGCCGGCCAATTTACACCAAAACTTAATCAGAGTCTATGTATATCAAGTGGTCACAGAATCTGAAGTTTGGTGAAATTCTGTGCATTAGTTCTTGAGATATAGCAATCTTGAAAATCATGAAAAACGTAGTATAGCAGCGCCACCTGCAGGCCAATTTTCACCAAAAACCAATAGGCACTAATTCATATCAAGGTCTAATTGAATATTAAATTTTATTAAATTTCGAGCATTAGTTCTTGAGATAGAGCGCCCACAAATTTTTTGTCACATACAGACAGACAGACACACAGACAGACAGACAGACAGACAGACAGACGGACAGACTCACAGACAGACATTTTCTAAAAATAGTCAAAATGTGTTCAGGACCTTCTAAAACGTATAAATCCGTCGAAAACCGGAAGTCGAAAATTTTCATGAATCCAATACTTTCTTCTTGTAAAGATAGAAGAAAGTAAAAATTGATGAAAACAATAGAACAGCAATGGACATAGATTTAAATACTTTTTACAGGAAAGAATTCAAAGAAGTTTCGGACACATTAATAATGGGTTTCAATGACAATGTTTTATATATCAAAGATACTATTGAACCGATACATTCGATTTTTAAGCTACCATTCACCAAAGCAAATTTGAGCATAAGTAATCTAGAAAAAGTGATTAACATGTTTCCTCCTGGATCTGATAAACCTGACATACACGACTTGCAGAGTCAAATGGAAATACTTTTTGACTTGTGTTCAAACAATAATGTTGACTCTCTTAACGGACTTTTCGTTCATGCCAAAAAATTCAAAAATTATTTAGGTCAAGCCTTCAAACTGTGCATTTTAACATTCACAGCAGCTTATGGTGTTGCGTCAAATGAAAGGACATTTAGTCAGCTAAAAATTATAAAAAATGAATTACGAACTACCATGAACGATGACAGACTGGATAGCTAAATGCTTTTGAAATGTGAAAATAAAATAGCGGACTTACTTAAACTGGACGATGTGATCATTAGGTGGGCTTCTTTGAAGAACAGAAGGATCAGTGTTAAATGAAAAAAATTACAATGTAAGTGTTCATTAGCAATCGTTACAATTTTTCTTTATGTAACATTTTTTGTTTCATATTTCATATATTTATATAATTTTTTTTTTGAATGTATGCAATGTCTCAAACTTTGAATCTTACATTTATTGCATTATTTGAAATTGTTTCTTTAACCTTTGTGATCAATATATAATAAATATATTTCCAAACTTAATGTCAAGTTTGCCAGTTACAATTTTGCATGCAAATATTCGCACATCTTCAGTTAAAATTGTAATCTGAGCGCCGGCGAAATCCAGAAATTTTATTTTATATGCACTCACAGAAAAATAGTTTTATAAAAAAAAAAACTAATTTCATTTTTACTGTGACATTATTTTCACTAACTGAAGTCATCTGAAAGTAAAATCTCAATCTCAGTGTCCATAATGAAAAGAAATATTGAAATGTAATATCATCGTTATGAGTAAAAATGAGGTCTGTGAAGTTGGCCCCCTCACTTTATGGAATATAAAAACTGAAAACACCATTCGTTTGAGCGTCGTTTGAGCGCGTTTCAGCGACAAAAATTTTCGTTTGAGCGACAATCAGAAAAAAGTTATAAAAAAACAAAATTCAGGGCCTTCGTTTTTGTGAAGTTGCCCCCCCCCCCCCCGACCTGTTCGGATTTATAAACTGAAGACGGCATTCGTTTGAGCGTCGTTTGAGCGCGTTTGAGCAACAAAAATTTTTGTTTGAGCGACAAAATGAAAAAAGTTATAAGCAAAGTAAAAAACTAAGGGGGCCAGATTTTGTGAAATTGGCCCCCCGACCTTTTCGGATTTAAAACTGAAGACAGCATTCGTTTGAGCGACAAAAATTTTTGTTTGAGCGACAAACTAAAAAAAGTTATAAGCAAAGTAAAAAACTGAGGGGACCGCATTTTGTGAAGTTGGCTCCCCGACCTTTTCGGATTTAAAAACTGAAGACGGCATTCATTTGAGCGTCGTTTGAGCGCGTTTGAGCGACAAAAATTTTTGTTTGAGCGACAAACTGAAAAAAGTTATAAGCAAAGTAAAAAACTGAGGGGACCGCATTTTGTGAAGTTGGCCTCCCCGACCTTTTCGGATTTAAAACTGAAGACGGCATTCTTTTGAGCGTCGTTTGAGCGACAAACTGAAAAAAGTTATGAGCAAAGTAAAAAACTGAGGGGACCGCATTTTGTGAAGTTGGCTCCCCGACCTTTTCGGATTTAAAAACTGAAGACGGCATTCTTTTGAGCGTCGTTTGAGCGACAAACTGAAAAAAGTTATAAGCAAAGTAAAAAACTGAGGGGACCGCATTTTGTGAAGTTGGCCTCCCCGACCTTTTCGGATTTAAAACTGAAGACGGCATTCTTTTGAGCGTCGTTTGAGCGACAAACTGAAAAAAGTTATGAGCAAAGTAAAAAACTGAGGGGACCGCATTTTGTGAAGTTGGCCCCCCGACCTGTTCGGATTTATAAACTGAAGACGGCATTCGTTTGAGCGTCGTTTGAGCGCGTTTGAGCAACAAAAATTTTTGTTTGAGCGACAAAATGAAAAAAGTTATAAGCAAAGTAAAAAACTAAGGGGGCCAGATTTTGTGAAATTGGCCCCCCGACCTTTTCGGATTTAAAACTGAAGACAGCATTCGTTTGAGCGACAAAAAATTTTGTTTGAGCGACAAACTGAAAAAAGTTATAAGCAAAGTAAAAAACTGAGGGGGCCACATTTTGTGAAGTTGACCCCCCGAACTTTTTGAATTTAAAAACTGAAGACGGCATTCATTTGAGCGTCGTCTGAGCGCGTTTGAGCGACAAACAGAAAAAGTTATAAGCAAAATAAAAAACTGAGGAGGCCACATTTTGTGAAGTTAGCCCCCCCCGACCTTTTTGGATTTTAAAACTGAAGACGGCATTCGTTTGAGCGTCGTTTGAGAGCGTTTGAGCGAAAAAAAATTTCGTTTGAGCGACAAACGGAAAAAAGTTATAAGCAAAATAAAAAACTGAGGGGGGCCACATTTTGTGAAGTTGGCCCCCCGACCTTTTCGGATTTAAAAACTGAAGACGGCATTCATTTGAGCGTCGTTTGAGCGCGTTTGAGCGACAAAAATTTTCGTTTGAGCGACAAACAGAAAAAAGTTATAAGCAAAATAAAAAACTGAGGGGGCCACATTTTGTGAAGTTGCCCCCCCCCCCGACCTTTTCGGATTTAAAAACTGAAGACGGCATTCATTTGAGCGTCGTTTGAGCGACAAACAGAAAAAAGTTATAAGCAAAATAAAAAACTGAGAGGGCCACATTTTGTGAAGTTAGCCCCCCCCCCCCCCGACCTCTTTGGATTTAAAAACTGAAGACGGCATTCGTTTGAGCGTCGTTTGAGCGCGTTTGAGCGACAAACTGAAAAAAGTTATAAGCAAGATAAAAAACTGAGGGGGGGGGCATATTTTGTGAAGTTGGCCTCCCCGAACTTTTCGAAAACTGATTCGAACGAAAGCTGATTCTTGCTTTTGCAGCTGTTTGAATCAAAACTTATAGGTAAGACACTTATTCTATAGTCTTGCGCGTGAAGTATAATGATATGAAGATAAAACGAAGTATATCTTCTATTATTTTTTTCTAGTCACTTTTTTCCGTTTATCGCTACGGCAATAGGTCTCGAGATATTAAAAATAAATAAATAAATAAAATAATGTTAAAAAGTTATGTTGTTTTTTGTTTACTAAAAATCTACCCTTCAGAAATTTTGTTACAAAACTAGTTTCCGTGATAGGCTCGCAGTATAAACAAATAAAGAAAAAAATCTTCTGCCATACATTCGCAAAGTAATAAACACCCTTCTGTTTGATATAGTTCCCCTGTATTAGAAGTCGTAATTTACAGCGAAGTCAGGACCACGTGCGTTTGTCTCCCCTATGACCACCGTACTTCGGGAAGATGTCGGAGGTGTTTGTTGACTTCGGCAGTGTTTGAAGTTTAAAATACGTGTATGTGAATCAATAAAAACTTCAAAGGATGGGGTTGAAAATATCCTTATTTATATATTTAGGATTTTATTTCAAAAGCGATTATTTCCCGAACCAGCCTAGTATTTTAAGCTCTAAACAAAATGTTGTAATAAAAAAAATTCTCGCATATTTTAAATTTCAGAGAAATTTAATAAAAGTTACATCCTACAGAAAATGTTTAATTAATATATGCAATAACTGTGAAAATATTGATAACTCACTTGAAGGATTGGATACAAATTGAGGTTTTAGCCCCTTGGAAAAAGGGAATGTTAAAGAACTGCGAAAATATTATCACTCAATCAAATATTTTTATCGCTCAAAAGGATACTTTGAACAAACAAACGCAAATTTTTTTTTCAAAATTTCAAAATAATTATTTTAAGCTGCTGTATGCAAACTGCTCCGTAAAAAAATGAATGCTTATTAACAGCAAAATTAATCTCGCTCAAAACAAAAAATTTTATCTCTCCAAACATTTACTTTGGACAGTCAAACATATGGTCCTTTCTAGAATTTCAAAATGGTTAAGTTAAGGAGCGTATAAAACATTTAATTTTAGCCAATGTGGAAAACTAAAAGCTGTGACAATATTTTTGCTGTATGAAAAACATTTGTCGTAAAAGTGCGGCCGCTCAGACAGAAACTTTTATCGCACAAAAGACTATTTTGTACACTCAAACGTAAACTGCATTCAGAATTTTTAACTTTTTTTTTATATGGCTGAATAGACATCATAGTATTTTGATCCTCATGGAAAAAAAGATAGTTTAATATATATGAAAATATTGCAGCTCAAACAGGAATCTTATATTAAGGAAATACAGGAATCTTATATATAATATAACTTATATTAAGGAGCTGTAAAAACGCCACAATTTCAGTCCTCAGGAAAACAATAAAAATGTATCCACTCAAACGAAAATTTTTATAATGCAAAGCAGTAATTTGGACGATCAATCTTATCATGCATTCAGTTTTCCTAAGAACTTAACAACTATAAAAATAAGTCCAATTAAATAGGAATTCAAAGCTAAAGCAGTATTTTGGTAGCCAAAACGTGTCATGGATTCTTCTTTTTCTTTCTTTCTTTCTTTTTAGGTAGATTTCGTAAGAAATACTACCTATTGCAATCGCAGTTGCAACCAGTTTATATATATCTATCTATTTATCTATCTATCTATCTATATATATATATCTCACTTTTTTATGGACACGATAACTTCTATAATTCTTCGCCAATCTCCACCAAACTTGTACATAAAATCAATGGGGATAAAATCTTGGCTGAGTTCGTTAATGGGCAAAATCGGACCAAGGGGGGCGGAATAGGGGGCATTTTTGTGAAAACCGAAAAAACGCCATAACTTCTTAATTAAAGTAGATATCGAATCGGTTTAAAGTTTATATTACTTCTTCAAAATGGGCCAAAAGTTTATGTATGACAGATTTTTGATAAATTTAGAAGTGGGCTCAAGGGGCGAAAAAAACAGGGGTTTTGAGAGAAAAAAATTCATAACTTTGTCAATTTTCAAAATATCAAGTCCAAATAAATTTTTTATAAATGTTCTTAAATTTATCTAAAACTTTTGTATTCACAAGTTTTTGATAGGACCAACTTTTACCGATGAAAAAAATTAAAAACGAAAAGAAAAAGGGCGCTGAAAAAAGAGAAAAATCCATAACTACGTCAATTTTTAAGATATCAAATCTGATTAAATTTATTTTACATCTTCTCAAAAATATCTACAACTTTTATATTGACAAGTTTTTCATAGGACCAATTTGTATAGCAAAAAGAAATTAAACAAAAATAGGAGTTGGAGAAAAAAACCCTCAAATCCAAACGGCTTATATTCTGACTCATTTTTAAATTCATTTTTGATTTTAAACGCATCCAAATGGTAGATCCTCTTATTTAGAAACTGTATAAAGTGACGCATTGGTCAATTTTCTGATAAAGACAGAATATATTTCAAAAAACGCTACCAAAAAGGGTATTTTGAACAGAATTTCCGAAAGTCATCGGGACTGAAAATTGAAGGAAGTATTCAAATAAGAAATTGCGTTTTTTTCTGACTCGTTTTTAAATCCATTTTTGTTCTCAAACGCATCCAATTTACAGATCCTCTTATTTAGGAACTATATAATGTGATGCATTGGTCAGTTTTTTGATAAAGACGTAATATATTTCAAAAAAGGCTACCAAAAAGGGTATTTTGAACAGAATTTTCAAAAATCATCGTAACTGAAAATTTAAGGAAGTGTTCAAATAAGAAATTGCGTTTTTTTCTGACTTGTTTTTAAATGCATTTTTGCTCTCAAATGCATACAATTTACAGATCCTCTTATTTAGGAACTATATAATGCGATGCATTGATCGGTTTTTTGATAAAGACAGAATATATTTTGAAAAAGGCTACCAAAAATGGGTATTTTGAACAGAATTTCCCGAAGTCTTCGAGATTTGAAAATTTAAGGAAGTTTTCACATAGCAAATTGCATTTTTTATGACTCGTTTTAAAATCCATTTTCACTCTCAAATGCATCCAATTTACAGATACTCTTATTTAGGAACTATATACTGTGTCGCATTGGCCAGTTTTTTGATAAAGACAGAATATATTTTTAAAAATGCTGTCAAAATGAGCATTTCGCACAAAATTTTCCGAAGCAATCATGATTAAGGATGTATTCAAACAACAAATCGGTTATTTTATGACTCATTTTTAAATTCAATTTTTTTTTCAAATGCTTTCAACTGACAGTTTTTTGTTATTTAGGAACTGTATCATGTACTGTTTGGGTCGATTTTTTAATAAATTTAGAATCTATTTCAAAATATGTTGTCATAATGGGCATTTGAGCTGAATTTTTCTTAAGATTATTCTGATAAAACCAGTTTTTGCAGAAAAATGAAATTAAACTGGGTTTATCTCTAATCATACACATATATATATACATATATATATATTTGTTGAAATGAGCACTCTTCGAAATCTACCTCCGCCTATAGGCCCAGCCGACAGGGATTTTTTTTTTTTTTTTTCAAAATACTTGATTTAAGGGGACATATGTACAAGATGTGACTTTAGACCATTTGAAAAAAGAGCGCTAAATAACTGTAAAAATATATCCGCTGAAATGAAAATTTTTGTAACTCAAAACAGTATTTTGGAGACTCAAACTAATCATGCATTCAGTTTTTCAAAAAACTTCTTTTAAGGGACTGTATACAAGCTGTGAATTCAGCTCCTTGGATAAAAAAAAACCTAAATAACTGTTAAAATATATTCGCTCAAACGTAAATTTGTATAACAAAAAACAATATTTTAGTAACAGTATTACAAGCGTTTCATGCACTCAGTTTTTCAAAAAACTTATTTTAAGGGGCTCGATACAAGCGTGATTTCAGCACCTTGAAAAAAAAGAAAGCTAATTTACTGTAAAAATATATCCGCTCAAATGAAAAATTTAAAAACAAAAAACAGTATTTTGGACATTCAAGCATATCATGCGTTCAGTTTTTAAAAAATATATTTTAAGGGGACGTATACAAGTTGTGATTTCAGCCCCTTGCAAAAAAGAAAGCTAATTTACTGTACAAATATATCCGCTCAAACGAAAATTTTTTAATAAAAAACTATATTTTGGACGCTCAAACGTAACATGCATTCAATTTTCCAAAAGACCTATTTAAGGGGCTGCATACAGGCAATGCTTTCAGCCCCTTGTAAAAAAAGAAAGATAAATAAGTCTAAAAATATACACCCTCAAACGAAAATTTTTATAACTCAAAACAGTATTTTGGACGCTGAAACGAATCATGCAGTTAGTTTTAGAAAAAACTTATTTTAAGGGGCTATATTATAGCTATGATTTCAGCCCCTTGAAAAAAGAAAGCTTATTCACTGTACAAATATATCCGCTCAAATGAAAATTTGCATAACCCAAAACTATATTTTGGACGCTCAAACATATCATACATTTAGATTTTCAAAAAAATTATCATAAGGGGCATTAAACAAGCTGCGATTTCAGGCCCTTGTCAGTCGAAATTTTTGTCGCTCTAACGCGCTCAAACGATGCTCAAACGAATGCCATCTTCAGTTATTAAATCTGAAAAGGTCGGGGGGGGGGGGGGAACAACTTCACTAAAACGAAAGCTCTTAATTTTGACTTGTTTATAACATTTTTCTAAATGTCACTCAAAAGAAAATTTTTGTCGCTTAACTTACTCAAACAAATGCCATCTTCAGTTTTTAAGTTCGAAAAGGTCGAAGGACCACCTTGACAAAATGTGGCCCTATAATTTTTTTATTTGGCTTATAACTTTTTTCAGTTTGTCGATCAAACGAAAAGTTTTGTCGCTCAAACGCGCTCAAACGAATGCCGTCTTCAGTTTTTAAATCCAAAAAGGGTCGGCTGGCCAACTTCTTTAAATGTGGCCCTATCAGTTTATTTGGCTTATAACTTTTTTCAGTTTGTCGCTCAAACGAGAATTTTTGTCGCTCAATCGGGCTCAAACGACGCTCAAACGAATGCCGTCTTCAGTTTTTAAATTAGAGAAGGTCGGGGGCCAACTTCACAAACTGTGTCCCACTCAGAATTTTATTTTGCTTATAACTTTTTTCAGTTTGTCGCTCAAACGAAAATTTTTGTCCTTAAAACGCGCTCAAACGTCGCTCAAATGAATGCTGTCTTCAAATTTAAATCTGAAAATGTCGGGCGGCCAATTTTACAAAATGAACTCCCCTCAGTTTTTTATTTTGCTTATAACATTTTTCAGTTTGTCGCTCAATTGAATTTTTTGTCGCTCAAATGCGCTCAAACGACGCTCAAACGAAAGCCGTCTTCAGTTTTTAAATCAGAAAAGGTCGGGGGGGGGCTAACTTCACAAAATGTGTCCCCCTCAGTTTTTTATTTTGCTTATAACTTTTTTCAGCTTGTCGCTCAAACGAAAATTTTTGTCGCTCAAACGCGCTCAAGCGACGCTCAAACGAATGCCGTCTTCAGTTTTTAAATTCGAAAAGGTCGGGCGGCCAATTTCACAAAATGAGACCCCCTCAGTTTTTTATTTTGCTTATAACATTTTTCAGTTTGTCGCTCAATTGAATTTTATGTCGCTCAAATGCGCTCAAACGACGCTCAATCGAATGCCGTCTTCAGTTTTTAAATCCGAAAAGGTCGGGGGGCCAACTTCACAAAATGTGGCCCCCTCAGTTTTTTATTTTGCTAATAACTTTTTTCAGTTTGTCGCTCAAATGAAAATTTTTGTTGCTCAAACGACGCTCAATCGAATGCCGTCTTCAGTATTTAAATTCGAAAAGGTCGGGGGGCCAACTTCACAAAATGTGGCCCCCACAGTTTTTTATTTTGCTTATAACTTTTTTCAGTTTTTCGCACAAATGAAAATGTTTGTTGCTCAAACGCGCTCAAACGACGCTCAATCGAATGCCGTCTTCAGTTTTTAAATTCGAAAAGGTCGGAGGACCAACTTCACAAAATATGGCCACCTCAGTTTTTTATTTTGCTTATAACTTTTTTCAGTTTCTCACTCAAACGCGCACAAACGACGCTCAAACGAATGCCGTCTTCAGTTTTTTAATCCGAAAAGGTCAGGGGGCTACTTCACAAAATGTGGCCCCCTCAGTTTTTTATTTTGTTTATAACTTTTTTCAATTTGTCGCTCAAACGACGCTCAAACGAATGCCGTCTTTAGTTTTTAAATCCGAAAAGGTCGGGCGGCCAATTTCACAAAATGAGCCCCCCTCAGTTTTTTATTTTGCTTATAACATTTTTCAGTTTGTCGCTCAATTGAATTTTATGTCGCTCAAATGCGCTCAAACGACGCTCAATCGAATGCCGTCTTCAGTTTTTAAATCCGAAAAGGTCGGGGGGCCAACTTCACAAAATGTGGCCCCCTCAGTTTTTTATTTTGCTAATAACTTTTTTCAGTTTGTCGCTCAAATGAAAATTTTTGTTGCTCAAACGCGCTCAAACGACGCTCAATCGAATGCCGTCTTCAGTATTTAAATTCGAAAAGGTCGGGGGGCCAACTTCACAAAATATGGCCCCCTCAGTTTTTTATTTTGCTTATAACTTTTTTCAGTTTTTCGCACAAATGAAAATTTTTGTTGCTCAAACGCGCTCAAACAACGCTCAATCGAATGCCGTCTTCAGTTTTTAAATTCGAAAAGGTCGGAGGACCAACTTCACAAAATGTGGCCACCTCAGTTTTTTATTTTGCTTATAACTTTTTTCAGTTTCTCGCTCAAACGCGCACAAACGACGCTCAAACGAATGCCGTCTTCAGTTTTTAAATCCGAAAACGTCAGGGGGCTACTTCACAAAATGTGGCCCCCTCAGTTTTTTATTTTGTTTATAACTTTTTTCAGTTTGTCGCTCAAACAAAATTTTTTGTCGCTCAAACGCGCTCAAACGACGCTCAAACGAATGCCGTCTTCAGGTTTTAAATCCGAAAAGGTCGGGGCCAACTTCACAAAATCTGGACCCCATTAGTTTTTTTTTTTGCTTATAACTTTTTTCAGTTTCTCGCTCAAACAAAATTTTTTGTCGCTCAAACGACGCTCAAACGAATGCCGTCTTCAGTTTTTAAATTCGAAAAGGTCGGGGGGCCAACTTCATAAAATGCGGTCCCCTCAGTTTTTTACTTTGCTTATAACTTTTTTCATTTTGTCGCTCAAACAAAAATTTTTGTCGCTCAAACGAATGCCGTCTTCAGTTTTTAAATGCGAAAAGGTCGGGGGGGGGGGCAACTTCACAAAACCTGGCCGCCCTTAGTTTTTACTTTGCTTATAACTTTATTCAATTTGTCGCTCAAACAAATTTTTTTCCGCTCAAACGACGCTCAAACGAATGCCGTCTTCAGTTTTTAAATCAGAAAAGGTCGGGGGGGGGGCAACTTCACAAAATCTGGCCCCCTTAGTTTTTTACTTTGCTTATAACTTTTTTCGGTTTGCCGCTCAAACGCGCTCAAATGACGCTCAAACGAATGCCGTCTTCAGTTTTAAATCCGAAGAGGTCGGGGGGGCCAACTTCACAAAAACGAAGGTCCTGAATTTTGTTTTGTTTATAACTTTTTTCTGATTGTCGCTCAAACGAAAATTTTTGTCGCTCAAACGCGCTCAAACGACGCTCAAACGAATGGTATTTTCAGTTTTTATATTCCATAAAGTGAGGGGGCCAACTTCACAGACCTGTAAAAATGCGATGTTTTAAATAATGACGTCATTTTCTCTTCAAATGTTTTTTAAAAGATGCTGAATGACATCATTTTCCTCATTTGAAATTTTTCTTTAGACATTAATTTTTATCATAAATTATTTTCTGTTATTTTATTTACATTATTATTATTATTATTTCTCAGTAAATATATATTTTTTACCTCAATTAGTGCATAATTATACGCAATCATTTTATTGTGGTTAAATTTTACGAAAACAATTGACTTTTTTCTTTTAAATGCAAGGACATGTTCACTGATGAAATAAAGCTTCTGACTCGTGGAAAGTGATAATGGAAAATACATTTTTATTATCGAGAGATAAGCTAAACTTTGTTGCTACCACATTTAAGAAATATCGTAGAAAGCATTTAAAATTAAAAATAAAATATAAAAATGGAAATAAATTAAAAAATAGCTATAATGGGCACAACTACAAATAAATAGCTTTCATTTAAAAAAATAATTATCAAAATCGGTTGAGTAGAAAATTCAGGGCTGACGACACGACATTTTTTAGCTTGTCTGAAAGAAATAGCATCGGAGGCTAAAAGTACTGGGAATATTTAAAAGCAACTGAGGTTTTCTTATATTCAATATATAATTATCAAAAAATTAAAATGACTAGTATTAAAAAATGCTCTGACGAGCACCAAAAAAGGTTAATATGTTTTAAAGTATGAAAAAGTGTTTGACAAGAGCTTCTAATTGAGAATGAGAAAGGACAAGGGGTCCCTTCTTGGCTGCAATTCACTGTCAATGCCAAATTTGAAAAAATCATATTTGCGTTTTTTCCATATAAAAGAAATCAGTCACTGTTGCGATAAAATTGTGTAGTGTAAACGCATAATTAAAAAAGACACCACGTGATTAAACATAAATGTAAAGCAAAATAGGGCCTAAAACCATAGTTCCCGCAGCCAGTGTTGAATTCAGACACTTTTCTCCGGGAGGGTCTTCTGTGGTTTCGGGGGGGGGGGGGACACAATAGAGTTCTAAGGCGATTATACTTTTTTACCATTAAAAACACAAAATCTAAATTTTATTGGGGGGGGGACCATTTGATACCTTCGGTAGGGAATTTCCCCCCTGCCCACCTCCTGCATTCAACACTGCCTGCAGCGTATCACATTCACGCAGTCCCACCATAAACTGTCGCAGTGTAAAACAGCACAGAAAACTGATTAGTAGTGCAGTTGCAGTGCAGATTCAACAATGCAGTTAACATGTAATGCACGATTGAAAGTTTTACGCAAATTTCCTTTATAAGAAAAAAGAGCAAATATGATTTTTTTCAAATTTGGCATTGACAGTGAATTGCAGCCAAGAAGGGACCCCTTGTCCTTTCTCATTCTCAATTAGAGGCTCTGTTCAAACACTTTTTCATACTTTAAAACATATTAACCTTTTTTGGTGCTCGTCAGAGCATTTTTTAATACTATTATGGAATATGGATTAACGATATTAATGATAACTCAAACATTTACAAGCAAATTGCAATTTATTAATATATATATATATATATATATTACAGCCTAGATCACTTCTGTAAAAATGAAAATTATTTTCGATCAGAAATCCTCGTGCAAAACAATTTCGTATAATTTTATAAACGTAAATCCATATTTTGTAGTAATTCAATCGGGTCGAGATTTTAACTTCTTTTCCTAGACGGTACAATATATATATATACAGTGAAACTCGTTTAAGATACGAATCAAGGGACCGAGAGCATTTCGTATCTTAAGCGGGATCGTATCTTATCCGGATTTCACAGGTTCTCGAATAATAATGCACATAAAAACAGTGCACATTGTTATTAACGTATTTTAGCCATTTATGACTGTTATTTTACCCATTTCTAACACATTTTTTGATAGTCTAGAAAATTTGAGTGTAAGGTGTTAAGTAAGAATAATTTTCTTTTATTCCAAAATTTTATTGAATATCTGTTAATACAGTAAAAAAATTAAAATGTCTTTATATAGTAATCTCTGCCAAATTTAAAAATAAGCCAATAAAACGAAAATTTTGTTAATTTTGAGAAAAGAGTAACTAAAATACTTTACATACTTAAAGGGGAAGAACAATAAATTTTCATAATAATTTTTTGAAAGACAAACTAAATATATGCAAGGAACAATAATTATTCGATACATTATGAAAATCATGATGTAGTTTAAGTTTCTTGAGAAAAAGTCGTTTAACTTGGTTTAGTGCAACTTAAGGGTGTTCTCAACTGCTCCGCTCAACAAGCGCAAAACGTTTTGACACAGTTACAAATTCATTTTTTAACAGAAATATATAAAATTTGAATGCCTGACTATGGAAGCGATTTTGAATCGAACTTATTTTTCCATTTTATAATAATTAAATTACCTATTCAGTTCTAAGCTATTTCGATCACATGATCACCCGATTTTCTCCTGCTTTTCGACCAGCTTTCCTGCTTTCATCGTGAAATATGCTCAAAAGTGTCAACTTTGAAGGCTTGTTATGAAAAATCTATTGTGTTTTTTAAAAAACAAAAAACTGAGTGCAATTAAACCGTTTCTGAATGACAACACTTGCTATTTTCATGCATTTTCGAACTAAAATAAATTAAAGCATGTGTCACAAAGTTGCCCTTTTTTTATTTTAGAACACCCTTAAGGCGAGATTTTAATTGGAAGTTTTCTGCCTTGTTGATATGGTTAGTCCAGTCATTATAGTAAGTTCACCTCGGAATTCGAGATACCAAGCTGTAAGTCTAATACTTGTATATTGACACCCTAAAAGTTGTCTCAAAACCTACATATGGTAGGGTGTACGCAACTATTAAATTCCAAGGTCAAAGGTCACAAAATTCGGTTTTTTGCGCTTTTTTTGTAAATATCTCATTTTCTATAGGTTTTTTGCTATTTATATTTATTATCAATATTGTAGAATGCAAAATTCTCTACAAATTTTGTTTGAAAACATTTTTCATACGTCGAACCGTTTTCGAGATAGAGGGCGGAGAGCGCGCGGTCACAGCATCACTTCAGGTCAAAAGGTACCTACGGTAGAAAACGCGCCATATATCATTTTTTTCCCTAACCTATCCACTTTTTATTCAGCATTAATTTATTTAACAACACTTACCTGTCCATATAATTGCAGAATTGTTAATGAAAATACAGGAATTATATTTGAATTTTAACCTAATTAATATAATATTAATAACTTCTTACATGATGAAAAAAAAATAAATAAATTATGAATTAATCGTTTTATTAAAAAATACTATTCAATACATTTATTTTTATTAAAAGTAAAAAAATGGAATAAAGGGTACAAAAACTTTAATTTATGTTGTTAATCATCTTCTTCCTCTTCATCGTCGTCTTTCGGCTGCTGGTAAATTTCAAACTGGTCTTCATTATCGTCTTCAACGACATTTGTCTCAAGTTGTTCCATGATTTCGGGGTCAAAAATTTCATCTTCGTTAATGTCACTCTGATATGGTTTTGTATTGAGACAAGCTTGCCCATTACATTGGCCACAAACTAAAGAGCATTGCAAGCCCACTTTCCTGCTTCCGCATCGCGAACCACAACCACTCTTGCAGTCGCAGAAAATTGTATTTAGCAAATCTTCAGGTGGTAAAATCAGGTGGTAAAATTGTCATGATAGGCTCCAGAAAATCGTTTTGCATTGCCCAACCCCATACCTGGGGTTCCAAATCATGCGCTAACCAAGTTTGAACTTGATAATATACACGTTTGAAATGTTGATGAGAAGCTGCACTTGTTGGTGGAAGAATTGAAAGCTGCACAGGTTTGTTAAGTTTTGTAGACTTGACGTAATGCATATAACGAAGATGATCGAGACTTTTCACAGATTTCAGAGCATTATAGACTGCCAATAAGATTTGAGTTCCACTCTCTAATAATCTCTGGGCCGAACTATTTTCTTCCTCAAATGCTGCAGCTAGTTCATCCAAATTTGTCAGTTTCTCAAAAACTTTTTAAAATGATTTTTTTCCCTTTTTAAAAAGCGCAGAAATTGTGTTACAGCCACTTAATGCATGCAGAAATAATATATGTGTTTCGGAATGAGGATAATTATCAAAACTTTTACTCGAGTATATCTCCGTTTTTACATTTCCTTTCCCAACTTTTTAAAAGAAAATTTCCTGTTCGTAAGACAGTGTACGCCCAATTAAAACGACAAGTAAATTAATATCTTGTCCTATCATAACTGCAGTTATTTCAGACTTTGATTCTTCAATTGCAGTTTCAACAATAAGAACATCCGCATCATCTCTGGCTTGTTTAGAATATCAGTTTGTGCATCACGGAAAGAAATGATTGTGAAAGCTCCAACTTTCTTCGTAATTACTATATCGGTTAAATACTTCTGTTGTAGTCTTGTAATGATAGTTTTATCATCTGGCAGATACCATGTCAAGACATCTTTAAGCTCCTTCAGTGTGAATTGAGAATCATTATTATTTTCGATGTAATTGAAAATCTCTAACATACCTTCTGTAACTTGATTATCTTGACGAGGTTTCTCAAGAGGCGATGATGATGATGATGATGATTTATTTGAAAAGTTTGTAAAGCAAGCAGCATGGTACTTCGCTTCAGCAGCGACCAAATCATACGGTAAAATTATACGACTATTCACCAATTCTCCGAAATCATCCGCACGTTCTTCTGCTTTTTTGATAACATTATCTTTGAACTCAAGAGTACTCACATTTTTTATCTTCCGCCTGTATTTTTCTCTTTTCTTTTTCTATGCAGCCTCATCAGCAACTTCGCCACAAAATAATCATTGATTCTTAAAATCAAAATCTCTTAAAATCTCTGCACCTCGTTTTTTACGGAGTACTAATGAAGATGTTATAGTTTTTCCTTCTTCTTGTTTCCGTTTTGCTGCTTGGATACAGTTTTTACTAATGTAAACACTTCGGCACTTTTCATGCACTTTAACAGCGGTTACTGATTTTAAATATTCAATTTTTCCGTCGTTTCGTTCGACACTTGCAGTTCGTAGAGTTTTCATAGCGCGCACTATTTCAAAATGCGATTCACCTCCCGAATCTGACTTATTACATAGAAAACACAAATCAGCCATATTTCTTGAAATTGTACGTCCGTAGTTACCAAGAACAGTTACTTGAAATAAAGAGAAGACGGTCGTAACTATACTATACAATGTATAAAGAAAAAGATAAAATATAATATAATAGTTAATAAAAATTGATAAATATTTATAATATTTATTTATTTATTTATTTATTTAATATTTATTTAAGATTTAACGATATTTCATCAACTATATATGGCGCGTTTTCGACCGGAGGCACCGTTTGACCTGAAGTGATGCTGTGACCGCGTGCTCTCCGCCCTCTATCTCGAAAACGATTCGACGTATGAAAAATGTTTTCAAACAAAATTTGTAGAGAATTTTGTATTCTACAATATTGATAATAAACACAAATAGCAAAAAACCTATAAAAAATGAGATATTTAAAAAAAAAGCGCAAAAAAACGAATTTTGTGACCTTTGACCTTGGAATTTAATAGTTGCGTACACCCTACCATATGTAGGTTTTCAGACAACTTTTAGGGTGTCAATATACAAGTATTTACAGACTTACAGCTTGGTATCTCGAATTCCGAGATTCTTGCCTAATTTAAGCTTAAATGACTGGACTAGGTAGGAAAAATATTCGACGGATGGACCAGCATCCATCGAAGAGACAGTCAAATTAAGCTGAACAAGCTCATTACAGATACAAATGATAGTATGGTTGGTAGATCTGTTTCTTCATCCGCGTCGTCTTCTATTCCATCTGAATATCTAAGTTCTTCGGAACATTTGATGTCCGCAATTATATCCGCGAAAGAACGAATTTCACTTATCACAACATGATCGTTAATTTTAACAAATAAGTTCCAATCTTTGCATTCCTCTTGATACTGTTCTTATTCTGTGATCTTAACATTTTGTAAAGCGCTGCGCAAAAACAAATGATATAATAATGAAAAGCAACTAAATAAGCGGCACAAAAAATAAAAAACATAAAAATACAGACGGATTTCACCAACAACTTTCTCATCCAGTCAGGAGAGAGAGCAACCAATGACATTTCGGATCCATCCACTACTCCGTAAGGAGAAATGTAATTGTAAAAGAAATAAAAACGGTAGTTGTTTTTTGCATTTTGTTGAAAAACAGGAAGCCAATCAGAATTCAGCGTGCAAAATCAGTGGAAAAGAACATATTTTAGAGAGAAAATAGGTAAAAAGATAGCATCTTATGAAAAATAAATAAGATTTTACATATTCTATCCTAAAGACCCATGATAAATGGATTGTATAAGCACCATTTCGTATATTAAGCGGGTTTTTTGACATCAAGGAACCAATTTTTCTTCGTACATTAAGCGGGATCGTATCTTATGCGTACGTATATTAAGCGGGTAATTTTACACAGGTTTAATAGGCAGTTTTCAAGAGACCGAGGATAATTCGTATATTAAGCGGGATCGTATTTTAAGCGGGCGTATCTTAAACGAGTTTCACTGTATTTTCTTTTTTGTACAGGCCAAGCCGGCTGCAAATAAACAAATACTCAACTTTCCAACCGCTTCACGCCAACCTCCGTAGCCAAGCACTTTGGGAAAAAAAAAAAAAAAAAAAAAAAAAAAAAAAAAAAAAACTTCGAAGAGCATGTAAGTCCGAAGTTGCTTCGATTTTTCATATTTCATTCATTTGACCGCGTACGTCTTGTTTTTGGAATATTTGTAAGAATACGATAATTAAAAAATACTTATCTAAATATTTATTTTAATTAATGAGTATTTCATCTTAAAACCAAAAACATGTAGAACAAATCAAGTTCGTAAATGTTTTTGGAACTATGTTGAAATATCTTGATGAATTAAGTCAACTATTGTTTCAACTATTATACCTTCATAACATTAGAAACATGTACTTTAAATTTTTCAGCATCAGCCTTTACTTCGTAACAGTATAATCTTATTATAATAGCATTAGTATTCGACTTAATCTAACCAATAACAATTTGTGTAGATTTAAATTAATTTGCAAGTTCAAAATAATTTTCTTTGAAAAACAAAAATTCTTTTACTTGAATATTTTGTATCCAAAATGTTTAAGTTTACTGGGTATAAATATTTGCACATGTAAACTTCAAAGTATGGTATACTAGAATAGAATGTAGCATGCACGTTGTACGTCGAACTTCATCTTTCCGCCAAAGCGCTTGGTTAGAGGGGTTGGCGTGAAGCGCGCTGGGACGTTGAGTGTTTGTTTATTTGCAAGCCGGCTTCAGGCTAAACTTTTAACTTTTATGCCGGACGGGCTAATTTATTTTATACGGTCCGGGTCGTTTCCGAGCCTGAAATTTATGCCCGCACAGTCTTTCAAGCATCGGCCAGCACGAACAGACTTCTAATTAAAGATACACCGAAAATTTTACTTCGTTTTCATTTTCGGTTCAAAATCTGAGTTTTGGTAAAGATTCATATTCGATGAAAATGATGTTGAAAATTTGGCTGGACCGAAACTCGGCTGAAACTATCTGAATTCCAGAAATTTTGTCTTTTCGTTTGTAAATTTTCAACATGACTTGTTGATTTGAGCTGTTTCTGGTTAAATGAGACACTCTTTATTTATTGCTATGAACTTTATTATAATAGAAATTATATAGAAATTGTAGAAAACAGTAATCGAAATTTTTTTAGCTTGAAACTCCAAAAATATTTCGAATGCTCTTTCAGAGAAATCCATCATTTTATGTCGTTGATGAATTAATTACATTTTATTTTATATGAAAATATAAAGTTTTGGTCAGAGGCACAGAAAGTTAGCCAGCCAAGTTGGGCTATTTCAAAACATTCGTAAGGAGCCGAGGAGGTGGCAAAGTCTTTTGGGAGGAAGTAAGCAAATATTTATTTAAGTATACATCTTAACTAGTATTAAAAAATGCTCTGACGAGAACCAAAAAAGGTTAATATGTTTTAAAGTATGAAAAAGTGTTTGACAAGAGCTTCTAATTGAGAATGAGAAAGAACAAAAGGTCCCTTCTTGGCTGCAATTCACTGTCAATGCCAAATTTGAAAAAATCATATTTGCGCTTTTTCCATATGAGAGAAATTTGCGTAAAACTTTCTATTTTTACTTTCTAGTAAAACTTTCAATCGTGCTTTACATGTTAACTGCATTTTTGACTCTGCACTGCAACTGCACTACAAATCAGTTTTCTGTTCTGTTTTACACTGCGACAGTTTATGGTGGGACTGCGTGAATGTGATACGCTGCAGGCAGTGTTGAATGCAGGAGGTAGGCCGGGGGGACATTCCCTACCGAAGGTATCAAATGCTCTTCCCCCCCAATAAAATTTGAGATTTTGTGTTTTTAATGGTACGTGTTTTAATAAAGTGTTTTTCTGGCTGCGGCAACTATGGTTTCTGGCCCTACTTCGCTTTACATTCATGTTTAATCACGCTGTGTCTTTTCTAATTATGCCTTTACACTAGACAATTTTATCGTAACAGTGACTGATTTCTTTTATATGGAAAAAGCGCAAATATGATTTTTTCAAATTTGGCATTGACAGTGAATTGCAGCCAAGAAGGGACCCTTTGTTCTTTCTCATTCTCAATTAGAAGCTCTTGTCAAACACTTTTTCATACTTTAAAACATATTAACCTTTTTTGGTGCTCGTCAGAGCATTTTTTAATACTAGTTTATTTATGTATTCATAACTTAAAATTTTTTTAGTATTTTCGTTTTCGTTAACGGCCGAAAATAGGAAAGTAGCCGAAATTCGGTTTCGGTCTTAAAAACCTGTTTCAATCGATTCTTATTCTATTATAGTTCGGGAATTTGCCCCCCCTGTCGGGGATATTATGCCCCCCCCCCGTATGGCAAACTCTGGCGCCGCCCTTGGTGTTGAATAAGTTCGCTGAACAGAGTGCGAACAGAATGGTCGAGCAGTCTAAAGAGCCAGATTTAAGCTCTGGTTCTCGAAGAAAGAGATCGTGTGTTCGAACCCCACTCCTGACATACGTGTGTGATTTACAAAATTTTTTCCTGTATTATAATTTTAATTAACTTACTTCAGAAAATCGTTAACATTTAACTAAAAAAGAGAAAAATAAACTTTTCTATCAAAAATTGAACAGATTTAAAAAACTACTGCAAAGTGAAAAATAATTCCCTTACATAATTGTAATAAGAAAATAAATTAGGAGCATAGTATTTACCGTGCGTATTATTATATTTATGTACATTAATTTGATTTTTTGGAGTCGGTGCCAGCCAAACACATTTCAAAATTAAAATTAAGTATTCAATGCAAATCTTTATATGTATAAATCTTCTGACTATTCATCAGTCATTTCTTCTTTATTTACTATATCTTCATATCCCATTTTTAGCACTTTCCAACAAAGTTGAAAAGTGCTTATGCATTCGGTTTGTCTGGCCGTCTGTCCGTCTGGCCGGATGGCCGTCTGTCCGTCTGTCCGTCTGGCCGGATGGCCGTCTGTCCGTCTGTCCGTCTGTCCGCGCTCTAACTCCCGTAAATATACTCGGATTGCTATGAAATTTTTATACGTTATTGAGGTTTACCCTAGCACGAACCCTATTGAAAATGAAGTATCTACCATGATTAGTTTATCTACAGGGCGAATCAAAAGTTTCCCATTACATTACGGCCTATGGGGAAAAATCGTTAATGTACTTGGATTGCCAGGAAATTTCAGGACGTTATTGACGTTTACCCTAGCACAAGTCCTATTGAAAATGAAGTTTCTACCATGATTAGTTTATCTACAGGGCGAATCAAAAGTTTCCCATTACATTACGGCCTATGGGGGAAAATCGTTAATATACTCGGATTGCCATGAACTTTTAGGACGTTATTGACGTTTACCCTAGCGCAAGTCCTATCGAAAATGAAGTTTCTACCATGATTAGTTTATCTACAGGGCGAATCAAAATTTCCTATTACATTACGGCCTATGGGGAAAATCGTTTCAAAGGAATTTTAAAGATGTTATACCCTGTCAAACATATAAAAATATGCATTCTATAAAATATAAGGTGAAAATGTAGCTATTATTCATTTACAGGGCCACACAAAAGAATTCCATTAGATAATGGTAAAAGGGGGAATTGTGTGTGACATATTTTAAATATATTAAGCTTTTTCATGTATAATAAAATTGATATATGTCACTGAAGCTTAATATAAATTATACGCTACTGTCTTGCATAATATGAAGTACATAGCATTTACAGGGCCATACAAAAGATTTCAAATAGTATATTCTTTCCGAAGTACCGTATATGTGTCCGATGATGGTTGATGGAGGGATGAAATGCATTTTAATTATGATATTCGCGTTTATATGTCGCTAAATATATGCACATTATATGGTGTGTATAAATGTTATAGTTGATATACAGGGCTAACCAAAAGAGCTCACCAACATTACTGAATATGAGCGTAAATTATTTAAACGTGGTTCTTCGATAAGCCATGCATATTTACGCTGAGCTGCATTCAATTTACTGATAAATGTTTGCAGAATATATACAGGGATATACAGTGCCACGCAAAGAATTCGGTACATTGACGCCTATGAATGATGATTTATGAGAATGTGACTTCAGTTGTTTTAAAAGTGTTTTAGTTTACAATAAATTTTAGCCTAAAGCTGACGTGTAATAAAGATACAATGTAAATTAAAGTACAGGGCTGAACAAAAGTATCCAAGTATGTTTCCATCTAATAGTATGAATTGCTGAAAAAGAAATTTCAAGCTTCTGGGTATTTTCTTGCTAAGCTAAATTTTCCCATTATATGAACTGACATATGAAATACAGGGCTGTTCTAATGTACTGGAATACATATTTGGGTATATTTGGCTATACACTATTATTTCCCTAAATAACAAAGTTTTGTTAAAGATTTCACTAAATGTTGGA
This sequence comes from Maratus speculifer, assembly GCA_964019185.1. Classification (NCBI taxonomy): domain Eukaryota; kingdom Metazoa; phylum Arthropoda; class Arachnida; order Araneae; family Salticidae; genus Maratus; species Maratus speculifer. Next base: position 871,158 of record OZ025295.1, on the reverse strand, counting down.
AAGTGATTCATAATCTATGCTTAACGCATGATTTTTCTTACTTGTTTCTTCTATAAACACAACATCTCTGCTTTCACGTATTCTCTTTTCCTTTAAGTCATATAATCTGTATGCTCGACGATCTCTTGAATATCCGATAAATACTGCAGGTTTTGCTCTTACATCAAATTTCTTTCTATTGATGTCATCGTTGCGATAAAAAGCTTTACATCCAAATACTTTCATATGTTTTACTGTAGGCTTATTACTTGACCATAATTTTAATGGCGTTTTCTTTCTTGTAGCCGTTGGAGTAACATTATGTATGTAAACTGCTGTTGACACTGCTTCGGCCCAAAAAGATAAAGGTAGCTTTGCTTCTATCAGCAATGTTCTTGCTGTATTAATAATTGTACGATTAGCTCTTTCAGCAATCCCGTTGCTTTGAGGACTATGAATTGTTGTTCTTTCATTCTTAATACCCTTTCTTTTATAATAATTCATGAGCTGTTCGTTAGTAAATTCTCCACCGTTATCTGATCTCACTGCTTTTACTTTCTTGCCGGTTTCATTTTCTCTTCTCTCTATTATATTTATAATTCTTTCTTTTGCTTCATCTTTATTTCTTAAAAAATCTACAAAATATCTTCTACTATATTCATCTACTACCATTAACATGTATTTATTTCCTGCTAATGAGTGTACTGTCATTGGTCCACATAAATCAACATGTAGCCGCTCTAAAATACGTGTTGTTCCTTCTATCACTTGATTAAATGGCGTTCTCGTTAATTTTCCTTGGATACATATTTCGCATTTTGTTTCTTTACCATCTATCTCTTCTAATCCCCTTACAAGATTTTCTCTTGACATTCTTTGTAAGTATGCATAATTTATATGCCCAAGTCTTCTATGCCATAGTTCTTTCTCAGATTCACTTGTCTGCAAACAAGATTCGTTTCTATCTTCAATTATTTCTCGTACAGCTAAATTTATTTTAAATGTATTATCTTCAAAAGTTCCTTGAGCAATTAATTCGCCTGTGTTCTTTTCATAAATGGCTGCTCCTTCATTATTAAATATCACATATTTTCCTTTTCTGACTAAACTTGGAACTGACATCAAATTTTCTCTTAAATTAGGTACACAAAGAACATCTGCAAGTTTTATATTTGATTCGCCAAATTTCTGATCACAAGCAGTAACATGAACATTTCCTCGATATTTTGCTTGTATTGATCGCTCGTTGTCAGCAGTTGCAATTTCTACATCTTCAGGTTTTCCTTCTACAACGATATCTTCTCTATGCGTCATATGCAAAGTGCAAGCTGAATCTAACATCCAGGTTATTTCCTTACTATTTTCAGATTCTTTACACTCATTTTTATGAAATTCATCTGTGTGCAATGCATGTTCATTTGTAAAACATGTATATTCCTTTATTTTCTTGTTTGAAACATTATTATTCTTGTTAAAATTCTTATTGTTCTGTGAATATTCTCTCATATCCTGAAATGCTTTAACTTTATTACTAGAAAAATTTTGAAAAATTTTGTTTGGTAAATATTCTCTATTATTTCGCGAGTGTGTCATATTCGATTTATTATAACAATTCCGCGCTACATGATTTGGCTTTCCGCATGCGAAGCAATAAATTCTTTTCTTTTCATTAGCCCTAAATGCTTTAAAATCGCTTTCGTGAATTCTATCATATTTTCTTTCATATCTCAATAAAGTTTCTCGCATCACTTCGTAAGTAATATTTGGGTTTGACGATATCGCAGTTGTTACTTCACTATATTTCTTTGGGAGTCCTTCTATAATAAATCCTATTAATTCGCTTTCATCAACTTCTGTACCTAATTCTAATATTTCGTTTGCGATACCTTGAGCTCTTATTAAATATTCTTCAATTGTTTCCCTTTCATTTTTTTCTATTCTTGCCAAATTAATTTTTAATTGGATTTTCCTTTGATTCTCAATTCCTGCATAACGCTTTTTAAGTAATTCCCACAATTCTTTAGCTTTCTTAATTCCTCTAACTGCCATTGTTTGTTCTGCTGACAACGTTAATTGTCTGAGCGAAGCGAAGTCTTTATACTCAGAGATACGTAACGATATTAAAATTCAAAAAAATTCTTTCGTCAAGCAAATCTCAAAAAGTACTTGTCGGATTTTGATTCTGTTTGTACCAATAGGTACCTATGAAGGTAATCTGGTGAATGCACTACATGCGAAAAATTAGTTCCAAATAGTTTAAAAGTAATATTAAACTAGATCAATCTGTAAGAAGTGGAGAGAAAAGATGAATGTAGATTCTACCATTGCAGAATTCAGTTTCGCCTCCGATTAGAAAAAAAATCGATAGAAGTTTTTTAGAAGGGCGACCCCGTTTAGATTACAATGAACTAACTTCATTTTTCTTGTGTTTATAAATATAATAGCAAACAGAACGGCGTGAAATACCCAATTGAATAGCAATTTCTGTCAGAGACATTGGAATTGCGGAATAATAAAGAGATACAATTTGACGTGCTACTTCTTCATTGAATAGATTCATCAAAAACGGATTTTTTCTTTAGTTTAAACGCTTTTTTATAGACGCTGAGTAAAAGGAAATGCAATTTAACAATAAAACGAATGGAATCCCATCGAATTCGACGAATGAAATGTTTAAAAGACCCGATCGATTTGGTTTAAAAAAAAAAAGCAAAAGTAATTACATTATTGAATCAATATATAATAAATATATTTACAAAGTAAATGTCAAATTTACCAGTTACAATTTTGCATGCAAATATTCGCACACGTACAGTTAAAATTGTAATATGAGTGCCGGCGAAACCCAGAAATTTTATTTTATATGCACTCACAGAAAAATAGCTTTATTAAAAAAAAAGTAATACCGGGTACTACTAGGTTATCCCATCGACCAAAAAATTATCGCCAAACTATAAGATTAAATGCCAATAATGGATGATCGTGAATGTCGCATTCAATGACATTAAATACAATTCATGTGTTTAAAATGTCATTAAGTGATTTTTATTTCGACTTTTTATTAATATTTTTATTAATATTCAACTGATTATTTATTTTTTCGTTATTTAAAATAAAAATTATGTCAATATGTATAATTTGGCTATTAATTTGGCGAAATTGGTCGACGGGATAACAGAGTAGTACCTAATATCGTTATGAGTAAAAATACGATGTTTTAAATAGTGACGTCATTTTCTCTTCAAATGTTCTTTAAAAGTTACTGTTTATGAAAAAGGCATCCATAATAATATTGTAATTCCCATTTATCTGGTTGCTGAATGACATAATTTTCCTCATTTGAAATTTCTCTTATTTTGATTTAGACATTAATTTATATCATATATTATTTTCTGTCATTTTATTTACATTATTAATATTATTTCTCAGTAAATATATTTTTTTAACTCAATTAGTGCATTATTATACACAATCATTTTAGAAAATAAATTTTTATTATCGAGAGAAAAGCTAAACTGTGTTGCCACCATTTTGAAGAAATGTCATGAAAAAGCTTTTAAAATTAAAAATAAAATATAAAAATGGAAATAAATTAAAAAATAATTAAAATGGGCACAACTACAAATAAATAGCTTTCATTTAAAAAAATAATTATCAAAATCGGTTGACTAGAAAATTCAGGGCTGATGACACGACATTTTTAGCTTGTCTGAAAGAAATAGCCTCGGAGGCTAAAAAACTGATAAAAAAGCACAATTTATTTGCATACGTCACAGAAATTTTGTGTGCGTGATTTTCACCATCTGGATATTTTCGTAGATAACCGAATCAGTACATGGAGTAAATAGTAATCATTTACGCACTCAGAAATGTTGAATGCAATAAAACATTTTAAAATTTAATCATGCAGGAAAATAAAACTTTTATTTTTTTATATTAAAAAAATGTCATAAAAACTTTGAGATTTTGTGATAATCTCTTAATAGCATTTTTTGATCGCTGAAAGAATACTTTATATATTTCGCGTAAGAAAATTAGAAACAATTACGTTTTTAAATAAAAAGTTTCTTTTATGACATCATTTTCCCTTTATATTTATTTTTATTGCATGTTTTCTTTTAACTTATATTTTGTTTGTGTGTGGAAGTCAATTCTGGTCACTAATTCTTCGGCACGGATGCCACACGCGCATCAGATTTGGTGCATTTTTTTTTTTTTTTTTTTTTTTCAAAGCCCATTTGGTGAAAACTCCGTTTTCAAATAACGCTTACATACACATTTTTAAATAATTTTCTATTTTCAAAAAGAACTTACAGTAAATAAAATAATAATAATTAATAACTATAAATACAAATATTTCATATAATTAAAAAAGGAAATGAAAGTAAATAAACATTTTAAGAGTAAATAAACAAATAATAAATAAATAAAGCCGAGTTACCATCGCAGGTAAAATAATGCCATTTTGACGCCAATTATGTACCCTGGTGCATATGTGACATCTTTTCCCATTTTTCATCCATTTCCTGTTGGCATACAACTTTGAAATTTGGAATATGTATGTATATCTGGGAGCAATACTGGAACTAGACATTGATTTTTTTTTTTTTTTACTTCGATCGAAAAAGGGGCAAGGGGGGTTATTTTTTAAAGATTTATACAATTTATACTGCATAAAGAAGTCACTTACCTATTTTTATATACAAGAAGAAGTAAGTGGTATGTAAAAACAATTATAGTATACATAAATAAAATACTTGAGATAATATACTAGAGATATAAGCACTGGGTTTGGCGAGGTTTTTTATGCCAATTAGGCAAAAACATCGTTTTGATTACCAGATACACATAGCATGCTATAATAACACGGTATTTATTTATTTCAAAATTTAAAAAAAAAGGAATAAATGAAACATTTTCTGTTATTAAAAAAAAAAAAAGAAATAACAATCAATAAATGATAATATTTTTTGAACAAACAATTTATTATAACATTTATATGATAACCATGTTAGGCAACCGATTGCCATTTTGGCACCAGTTAGGTACCTCGTTGTGTATAGGGCATATATGTGCCATATTTATTTGTAAAACTGAGCATGAACGTTTACCAATTGTGTTTTCATAGCCGCTTATATCTTTTTTGCAACATAACGCACCTTTCGAAGCCAAAACTGCACAAAAGAAAAAAAAATCAATATTTGCAGTATTTTTTTTTTTTTAATGAAATGCACATTTCGTAATCAGTAGACTCGATAATCAGACCTCGGTTTTTGCTTTAAAAGATGATATTTCATACGACGTCTTTTTTTTTGGATTTGTCGTTTTTCCATATTTGATAGTATGCGTCTACTCGTTTTGTAACTTTCTACTTTATTAACAGCGACATTTGGATTTCCTATTTAAATAAAAATTCTTCTAAATGCAAAGAATTTTGTTAAAATAAATAAATAAATGAAATGCGAACATCTATTGCTCAAAGCACAAAATTTTTCCTATTGAGTTAATAAAAATCAGTAAAAACATAATTTTTATGATGATAAAAAGGTGACTTATGTAATAACAGAGTCATATATTATGTACGCTATGGATTAAGTATTAATATTTCTCCACCATTTATAAATAATAATAATAATAAAATGAAATGCGGACAGACCAAAATCTATATTTGACTGAAAACAACAACCATTTTCTAAATGCTTTAAAAAAAATGGTCAGTGAAAAGTGATATTTCAAAAGTATTATGAAATTAGTTAAAAACCATTTACTTTAAACTAAATGAATAAAAGATTTATATTTTTAATGAAATAAATGGGATTTGAAAAATTATTGGAAATTTATCACCATAGATGTATCAATATTACAATCGGTACCTTGTATGCAAAATGGAACAATTAGTAATACTTTTTGTACCCGAAAAATGGTCGTTGCTTTTTTTAAGGTTAAAAAGTAGATTACGAAATATTCCTATACAGAGATGCCAAGCCCCCGCTTATTACACAGCAGAATTTTCTTATAGGAAAAGTTATTTTTTAAAATTCAGAATGTTTCAGTTTAATAAAACATTTTCTGTATTAAAATACCGGTATCCAAAATACCGGAGACTTGGCAGCTCTGCCTATAACATTTTAGTTAATCACGGTACTTTTTTTAATCGGATTCAAATTTAGTGAAGACTACGTTTTTTGGCCAAAAGCAGCTTTTTTCCACATGTGTAACTACGATACAATTCCTTGATGCTGAAATAAAATGTTTTGACTTATGTTAATATTGCTTCCTCTTATTTATTTATTTGGATTTTAAATAAGATGACTCAAAATCGTGTTTTTTAAATGTACGGAAAAAATGCATTTCGAGAGAGGGCGTAAAGAACAATATTGGGCGATTTATTACCTGCACTTGGCTAAGTGTCTTACTACCTTGTATTTAATACTTTTCACAATACTTCGCTGTTATATGGACTTTGGTGCTTTTATAAAACGTTTGACGTAATGCGGGCTTAAGAAAGTGAGTTTTTTACTGAATAATACAAATAAATAAAAAATGAATACTAAGAGATACTAAGAAAAGAAAAATGAAGCATTATATTGATCTGTGTATATTTAAAAATGCATCTGCTAGCACTAATTAGATAATTTATGTGTATTTAATAGGAGATAAATAGCTTTTGATTCTGTATTTCTATGCTACAAAGCAATAACGTTTGTGTGTTTTTCGTTATCATTAGAAGAACCTAGCCGATTTAAAAAATAATGTGGGCAAAAAATTTTGGTAACCATCTTTGCTGCAAAATATACTATATTTTGCGTAGGAACAATAACCACCATCAATGCACGAGCAAAAAAAGTTCTAAAATTGAGAATTCTTTGATGTTGATATGACTAAAAATTTAAAATCTTTTTTTTTTTTTTTTTTTTTTTTGGTGGCAACTTTTAAGATATAATATTCTCGTTATGAACGGTTTCTAAAACATTCGACAATTTAATTTCACAAATTAAACATTTTTTTTTTCTAGAAAAAGTTTTAAACCCAATTTATTGAGAATATTGCAATTCCTAGGATACTGTTGGGGTTAGAAACTATAACTTTGACATCACAGTAACTTATGAGATGTAAATGCTCGTTTAGGACAAATTCTTAAAAAAGGATTCCTTAACTATTATCGACAACCTTATTGCATCCGTGGAAAACAGATATTCAACATTATAAACTATTCGGACAGATCTCACACCATATAAAATACATTCCATTCTCTTGAAACATAATAGTTTATGTTATTTATAGTTTCTCAAATCGGTGCAGAGCTTCTGTTTATGCTCATGACATCATTTCAACGAGTTATATTTCCAATATAGGAAAATTTGGTGTTTTGTTTTCTGTATTACTTTTAGCATTTTGCATATTTCCAATTTTATATCCATGCATGGTTTGCTTTCTCTTTTATAAAAATAGTATTACGCAACTTTATATATAAAATTTTGTAATTCTATGATTCAATATGCTTATTTTCATCATATTTTATCACAATGAAGGGCCAATTAAAGGTAACATCTCATTTTCTTTACTTATCGCAAGTTATTAAATGTGTATTCTCAGCAATATCGCTCAGACTAATCCCTCTGAGGGAAGTCTTAGTATAATTATACCATATACTTCATCATTTTTTTCTAACCATGTTTTATGCACTTTTAAACTAGCGGGATCCTTTTCATTTTTTATCGGTTCATCATTTTCTATAACATCAAATAAATGCTTCGACTTAATTAAAGCTTCAACCCTCATACTCCATAACGTATAATTTTTACTTGTTAAGGGTTCTATTCTAGGAATTCCAAACAAATTTGACTCAGACATAGTTAAAATACTTTATCTTCCTGAATATTTTAAGTGCATAAAAAAATTCTTACCTCTTAAATTTATCCTATTGGCGGTTATTCCAATCGGAGAAATTATTTTCTTCCATTAGGCCTCATTTCACTCAATTCATATTTTTTATTTCATTTATTTATGCACTCAAAACACAAACATTTTCTCTAAAACCACCGCTCTTCTACCAAAATGTTAATTATTTACGTAATATTTAGATAAGATTATAATATTTTGTACGATAAATATAACTTCTTCTATAAATACAGAAAACATTTATTAGACGTTCACATCACAGGACATATATAGAAAACATAATATCGAAAACCAAAAATAATAATAATAACATATCAGCACTATCTCACGTTCATCGTCTGAAAATAAAAAACCTAATACATGGAGTCATGAAATAATGTCTATTGTCCAAAGTTCTTTTAAACAAAAAACAATTTAATTATTGCCATGCGATTTCACTTACAATAATCACCAACAGGTCTCCAATCGACAGATCCTTTCTTCGGCACCAGGTGCAAAGGTGAAGAGTAATTACTTTTAGAAGGTCTAATATGACCGAGCTGCAGCATGTGCTGAAATTCAGCTTTGGCAATTTTTAGTCGATCTGGAGTTAGCCGTCTAGGCTTAGCAGCTACTGGAGGCCCCTTAGTGTTTATATAATGCACAGTATTATGCTTAACTGGTTGGTTAGGATCAGGTAATTTTGTGATTTCAGGAAATTTAAGTAATAATTTACCATATATATTATTCAAAAAATTTGATTTCACAGAAAATATATTACAAATATTAAATATAGCAGGAGCTTTTAAATTGGTAGTGGAATCAATAAGACGACGATTCCTTAAATCAAGCTTTAAATTAAAATAATGCAAAAAATCAGCTCCTAAAATAGCACATGAAACATCACAAACATAAAATGAAAAGGTAAAATACTTTTCCGACCATATACATTAATTTTGGTGCCATTGGCAGCACGAAAAGTTTGAAGAACAGGTTTACATTTATCATTTTTATTCGCGGCCACAATGGACGCATCTGAACCACTATCAACAAGAAAACACATACCTGTATTTTTGTCTCTAACAAAAAGGCGACGTGAAGGTGCTGGGGAGAATTCCGTCGCAGCTATTCTTCTCGCTCCCTGTTTTCCGAGTAAGAACACGGTGGGAGGCACTTTTCTGCTTTTTCACTAAATTTTTTGTGATACCAACACGTTTCAGAATCTCCATGTCGGGAATGAGACCGATACCGATGCCGTCGCTTATAATCACCTCTTGGCACACTTCTTGAACGTCGAAGTTGAGCAACTTCTTGGCGTAACGCTTGGATTTCTTTCAGAAGCATCTCTGTCGTTGGCGGTGTTGGCGTATCAGGCGAAGTTGGTCGGCTCGAAACTAAGCTGATGTTTGCAGGTGTTACGTTCAAAATTCTATCTGAAATCTCAGTTGCTTTATCAGGAGTAATATTGCCAATGGAAGCTAGAATAGTTTGAACACTTGTTGGCATTTGCTGAGTGAAAAGCTCTAACAGAAGCTCATCACTGATATTATGGCTTTCAGTTCGCAGTTTCATTAATCGAAGTAATTCAGTTGGCTTTCTATCATCTAGGCTTTCTCCAGCTAGAAGTTTCCGGATTTCTGAAGTACGGCTTTCACCACAACGTTCAATAACTTTAGATTTTAAAGTTTCATATGGATTAGATGGATCCGGAGTCATAATAATATCACGAACCATAGTAGCTGTAGCTGGCGGTAAATGAGATACAACGTAATTGTAATTAGTTTTCGATTCAGTTATTGGTTTAGGAGTAGCTAATTCAAAGGTAGATTCCAGCATGTGAAACCATAAGCTAGGATCGACAGAAATATACGGTGGAATGACCATTGCAGATGCTTCAATTGCCATTTTTCTAGCGAGAAGAAATTTTAGTATTAGCCGTTCGTCGGAAGCTCGATGAAAAAAAAATAACAGTTCAAATGTCCGTAGTCACCAATTTTGCGATGGTGATGTAGCGGCTCATCTCGAGCTCTGCTGTAATTTTCTCTCGCGTATGAGAACTTTTTACTTTCAACGAATGGCAACTCAATTAATGGAATTACTTTTTAACAGAGCGCTTTCTCATTCTCGCAGTTACGTTTCCACGAATATTTATTGTTGTGTTTGCGAAGTTATTAAAGTTTATTTTTTATACAAAATCCTTCTGATGAATGAGTCAATATTATTCAGCCAGTACAACATATCTCCATCACTAAATTGGTGACTACGGACATTTGAACTGTTATTTTTTTTTCATCGAACTTTCGACGAACGGTTAATACTAAAAATTCTTCTCGCTAGAAAAATGGCAATTGAAGCATCTGCAGTGGTCATTCCACCGTATATTTCCGTCGATCCTAGCTTATGGTTTCACATGCTGGAATCTACTTTTGAATTAGCTACTCCTAAACCAATGAGTCGAAAACTAAGTACAATTACGTTGTAGCTAATTTACCGCCTGCTACATCTACTATGGTTCGTGATATTATTATGACTCCGGATCCGTCTAATCCATATGAAACTTTAAAATTTAAAGTTATTGAACGTTGTGGTGAAAGCCGTATTTTAGAAATCCGTAAACTTCTAGCTGGAGAAAGCCTAGGTGATAGAAAGCCGACTGAATTACTTCGATTAATGAAACGGCGAGCTGAAAGCCATAATATCAGTGATGAGCTTCTGTTAGAGCTTTTCACTCAGCAAATGCCAACAAGTGTTCAAACTATTCTAGCTTCCATTGACAATATTACTTTTGATAAAGCAGCTGAGATTTCAGATAGAATTCTGGACTTAACACCAGCAAACATCAGCTTAGTTTCGAGCCGACCAACTTCGCCTGATACGCCAACACCGCCAACGATAGAGATGCTTCTGAAAGAAATCCAAGCTTTACGCCAAGAAGTAGCTCAACTTCGACGTTCAAGAAGTGTGTCAAGAGGTGATCATAAGCAACGGCATCGGTCTCATTCCCGACATGGAGATTCTGAAATGTGTTGGTATCACCAAAAATTTAGTGAAAAGGCAGAAAAGTGCCTCCCATTTTGTTCTTACTCGGAAAACAGGGAGCGGGAAGAATAGTTGCGACGGAATTCTCCCCAGCACCTTCACGTCGCCTTTTTGTCAGAGACAAAAATACAGGTATGTGTTTTCTCGTTGATAGTGGTTCAGATGCTTCCATCGTGGCCGCTAATAAAAATGATAAAACAAAACCTGTTCTCCAAATTTTTCGTGCTGCTAATGGCACTAAAATTAATGTATATGGTCGAAAGACTATTAATATTAACTTAGGCTTGCGTAGAAATTTTACTTATTTATTTTATGTTTGTGATGTTTCATGTGCTATTTTAGGAGCTGATTTTTTGCATAATTTTAATTTAAAGCTTCATTTAAGGTATCGTCGTCTTATTGATTCCACTATCAATTTAAAAGCTCCTGCTATACTTAATACTTGTAATATATTTTCTGTGAAATCAAATTCTTTGGATAATATTTATGGTAAATTATTACTTAAATTTCCTGAAATCACAAAATTACCCGATCCTAACCAACCGGTTAAGCATAATACTGTGCATTATATAAACACTAAGGGGCCTCCAGTGACTGCTAAGCCTAGACGGCTAGCTCCAGATCGACTAAAAATTGCCAAAGCTGAATTTCAGCACATGCTGCAGCTCGGTCATATTAGACCTTCTAAAAGTAATTACTCTTCACCTTTGCACCTGGTGCCGAACAAAGGATCTGTCGATTGGAGACCTGTTGGTGATTATCGTGCTCTAAATGCACAAACTGTTAAAGAGAAATATCCTATACCCTGTATCGCAGATTTCACTGCGGAATTACATGGTAAACAAATCTTCAGTCACATTGATCTAATAAAAGCTTACCCTCAGATTCCCATCAATCCTGACGATGTTCATAAAACTGCAATTTGCACTCCCTTCGGACTCTTTGAAAGCACGCGAATGCAATTTGGCCTTTGCAATGCTTCCTCAACATTTCAAAGATTTATTGATGAGATAGTTCGTGACTTAGGATTTGTTTACGCATTTCTTGATGATTTGCTTATTGCTTCTGAAAATGAAACTGAGCATTTAGAACATCTTGAATTGTTGTTTTCTAGACTTAAAGAATATGGCCTGTGTATCAGTGTTGATAAATGTAAATTTGGTCAATCCACTCTAGAATTTTTAGGATTCAAACTTTCACCTGCAGGAATTGAACCATTACCTGATCGTGTTCAATGCATCTTACAAGGAAGGTCTCCATTGGGGGCATACTCAGAATTTTTTGAAAAAAATACGAATAAACTTTTTCAAAAAAAAAAATATAACCGACTTCAATCAACGCTCTAAAAAGAGTTAAATAATTCTTTAAAATACCCTAATGATGAATTGTTATCTAATAACCACACATCAGATATCATGTACCGACAAAAAAATGGTTATAAGTTTAATACATAGAACTTAATATCCAGCAAACATGGTTTTTCGACAGAATATTTTTTACAAGAAATTAATTTACATATTTTTGATTTAATTTATGAATATATACATATAAAAAGTAATGAATTACTTTTTGAAGTTGGTGCCAAACGATCACAATCAATAATGGTTTTTACCATTTTATTTATAGTATTCGGCATAATATAACCACAATTCTTACTATACTTATAATAGTTTGGCACCAACTTCAAAAAGTAATTCATTACTTTTTATATGTATATATTCATAAATTAAATCAAAAATATGTAAATTAATTTCTTGTAAAAAATATTCTGTCGAAAAACCATGTTTGCTGGATATTAAGTTCTATGTATTAAACTTATAACCATTTTTTTGTCGGTACATGATATCTGATGTGTGGTTATTAGATAACAATTCATCATTAGGGTATTTTAAAGAATTATTTAACTCTTTTTAGAGCGTTGATTGAAGTCGGTTATATTTTTTTTTTTTGAAAAAGTTTATTTTATTTCTTACTTTTTAGTTATTTATACCGTAATATTTAGTTTAATCGGTTGGATAGTTGCGGTGTAATCGGTGAACATATATAAAAAGAAAAGTACATACGCGGTCGAATTGATGATAACATTCTCTCCTTTTTTAAGTCAGTTAAAGAAATTATAATACGGAAAAGTACTGCATGTTACACATGGATGTCAGGAATGGGGTTCTAACCCACGATCTCTTTCGAGAGGCAAAGTTTAAATCGGGCGCCTTAGACCGCTCGGCTATCCTAACTGTAGTCTAAATTGTGAACAACGCCATATTACTTTTCGCAAGTCTATTATTTTAGCACACTTTCACTGATAAAGTACAGAGTTGGTAAAAAATCTCTGATACTCTGTACTAACGATTAAAAACAAAATATTCTTAATAGCATAATTAGTATTTAATTTTTAAAAAGAATAATACGGAAAAAGCTTTTGTATATATGTATGTCAGGAGTGGGGTTCGAACCCACGTTCTCTTTCTAGAACCGGAGCTTAAATTAATCGCATTAGACCTCTCGGCTATCCTGATTGCAATCAACTCAGGGAACTTATTCAAGGTCATGTTATTTTTCGCAAGTCTATTAATTTAGCACTCTTTCACTGATAAAGTACTGAGGAGATAAAAGATCTCTAATTCTCTGCGCTAACGGTTAAATAAAAAATATTCTTAATAACACAATTAGTATTTAATTTGTAAAATATATGTGTAAAAATTATAATGCGGAAAAAGGTTATTGTATACATGCATGTCAGGAGTGGGGTTCGAACTCCCACTCTCTTTCGAGATCCAAAGCTTAAATCAGGCGCCTTAGACTGCTCGGCGATCTTGACTACAATCTATTCGGTGAACTTATTCAACGTCATATTACTTTTCGCAAGTCTATATTTTAGAACTCTCTCACTGATAAAGTATTGAGTTGGTAAAATATCTCTGATACTCTGTGCTAACGGTTAAATACAAAATATTCTTAATAGCATAATTAGTATTTAATTTGCAAAATATATTTGTAAAAAATTATAATACGGAATAGGTTGTTGTATACATGTATGTCGGAAGTGGGGTTCGAACCCACGCCCTCTTTCGAGAACAAAAACTTAAATCAGGCGCCTTAGACCGCTCGGCCATCCTGACTGCACTCCATGGTAGGAATTAATTCAACAGTTTTAATTAGCGAAAAATCACTAATTTTAATAGTTTTTGCCCGTTTACTAAAAAATTACTGAACCAATTTCTATGAAATGGAAGTGGTACTAATCCGAGAGTAAGTTCTTTAATTTAACACCAAAACCAAATTAATCAGTTGGCTAGTTTCGACGTAATCGGTGAACATACATTAAAAAAATACATACGCGATGAATTGATAACTTCCTCTCCTTCTTGAAGCCGGTTAAAATATTCTTGATAGCATAATTAGTATTTAATTTGTAAAATATATATGTAAAAATTATAATACGGAATAGGTTCGGAAACTTATTCAATGTCATGTTACTTTTATCAAGTCAATTATTTTAGCACTCTTTCACTGGTAAAATATTGAGTTGATAAAAGATCTCTGATACTCTGTGCTAACTGTTAAATACAAAATATTCTTAATAGCATAATTAGTATTTAATTTGTAAAATGTATATGTAAAAATTATAATACGGAAAATTATTGTACACACGTATGTCAGGAGTGGCGTTCGAACCCATTGTCACTTTCGAGAACCAGATCTTAAATCAGGCGCTTCAAACCGCTTGGCCATCCTTGCTTCACTCAATTGCAGGAACTAATTCAACAGTTTTAATTACCGAAAAAACACTAATTTTAATAATTTTTGCTTAATTACTAAAAAACTACTGAACCAATTTCTATGAAATGGATATGGTACCAATCCGAGAGTAATCTCTTTAATTTAACACCAAAACCAAATTAATCGGCTTCATAGTTTCGGAGTAATCGGTGAACATACATAAAAAAAAAAATACATACGCGTCGAATTGATAACCTCCTCTCCTTTTTGAAGTCGGTTAATTAAAAATATTCTTAATAACATAATTAGTATTTAATTTGTAAAATATATGTGTAAAAATTATAATGCGGAAAAAGGTTATTGTATACATGCACGTCAGGAGTGGGGTTCGAACCCCCGCTCTATTTCGAGAACCAAAGCTTAAATCAGGCGCATTAGACCGCTCGACTATCTTGACTACAATCAACGCGGTGAACTTATTTAACGCCATATTATTTCTCGCAAGTCTATTATTTTAGCACTCTTTCACTGATAAAGTATTGAGTTGGTAAAATTTCTCAAATACTCTGGGCTAACGGTTAAATACAAAATATTCTTAATAGCATAATTAGTATTTAATTTGTAAAATATATATGTAAAAATTATAATACGGAAAGGTATTGTACACACGTATGTCAGGAGTGGCGTTCGAACCCATTGTCACTTTTGAGAACCAGAGCTTAAATCAGGCGCTTTAAACCGCTCGGCCATCCTGACTTCACTCAAGTGTAGGAACTAATTCAACAGTTTTAATTAGCGAAAAATCACTAATTTTAATAATTTTTGCTTAATTACTAAAAAACTACTGAACCAATTTTTATGAAATGGAAGTGGCAAAAATCCGAGAGTAAGCTCTTTAATTTAACAACAAAACCAAATTAATCGGCTGCATAGTTTCGGAGTAATCGGTGAACATACATAAAAAAAAAAAATACATACGCGTCGAATTGATAACCTCCTCTACTTTTTGAAGTCTGTTAAAAATATTCTTAATAACATAATTAGTATTTAATTTGTAAAATATATATGTAAAAATTATAATACGGAAAGTTATTGGACACACGTATGTCAGGAGTGGGGTTCGAACCCATTGTCACTTTCGAGAACCAGAGCTTAAATCAGGCGCTTTAAACCGCTCGGCCATCCTGACTTCACTCGATTGTAGGAACTAATTCAACAGTTTTAATTAGGAAAAAAAACACTAATTTTAATAGTTTTTGCTTAATTACTAAAAAACTACTGAACCAATTTCTATGAAATGGAAGTGGTACCAATCCGAGAGTAAGCTCTTTAATTTAACACCAAAACCAAATTAATCGGCTGCATAGTTTCGGAGTAATCGGTGTACATACATAAAAAAAAAAATACGCGTCGAATTGATAACCTCCTCTCCTTTTTGAAGTCGGTTAATTAGTATTTAATTTGCAAAATATATTTGTAAAAAATTATAATACGGAATAGGTTGTTGTATACATGTATGTCGGAAGTGGGGTTCGAACCCACGCCCTCTTTCGAGAACAAAAACTTAAATCAGGCGCCTTAGACCGCTCGGCCATCCTGACTGCACTCCATGGTAGGAATTAATTCAACAGTTTTAATTAGCGAAAAATCACTAATTTTAATAGTTTTTGCCCGTTTACTAAAAAATTACTGAACCAATTTCTATGAAATGGAAGTGGTACTAATCCGAGAGTAAGTTCTTTAATTTAACACCAAAACCAAATTAATCAGTTGGCTAGTTTCGACGTAATCGGTGAACATACATTAAAAAAATACATACGCGATGAATTGATAACTTCCTCTCCTTCTTGAAGTCGGTTAAAATATTCTTAATAGCATAATTAGTATTTAATTTGTAAAATATATATGTAAAAATTATAATACGGAATAGGTTCGGAAACTTATTCAATGTCATGTTACTTTTTGCAAGTCAATTATTTTAGCACTCTTTCACTGGTAAAATATTGAGTTGATAAAAGATCTCTGATACTCTGTGCTAACTGTTAAATACAAAATATTCTTAATAGCATAATTAGTATTTAATTTGTAAAATGTATATGTAAAAATTATAATACGGAAAATTATTGTACACACGTATGTCAGGAGTGGGGTTCGAACCCATTGTCACTTTCGAGAACCAGATCTTAAATCAGGCGCTTCAAACCGCTTGGCCATCCTTGCTTCACTCAATTGCAGGAACTAATTCAACAGTTTTAATTACCGAAAAAACACTAATTTTAATAATTTTTGCTTAATTACTAAAAAACTACTGAACCAATTTCTATGAAATGGATATGGTACCAATCCGAGAGTAATCTCTTTAATTTAACACCAAAACCAAATTAATCGGCTTCATAGTTTCGGAGTAATCGGTGAACATACATAAAAAAAAAATACATACGCGTCGAATTGATAACCTCCTCTCCTTTTTGAAGTCGGTTAATTAAAAATATTCTTAATAACATAATTAGTATTTAATTTGTAAAATATATGTGTAAAAATTATAATGCGGAAAAAGGTTATTGTATACATGCACGTCAGGAGTGGGGTTCGAACCCCCGCTCTATTTCGAGAACCAAAGCTTAAATCAGGCGCATTAGACCGCTCGACTATCTTGACTACAATCAACGCGGTGAACTTATTTAACGCCATATTATTTCTCGCAAGTCTATTATTTTAGCACTCTTTCACTGATAAAGTATTGAGTTGGTAAAATTTCTCAAATACTCTGGGCTAACGGTTAAATACAAAATATTCTTAATAGCATAATTAGTATTTAATTTGTAAAATATATATGTAAAAATTATAATACGGAAAGGTATTGTACACACGTATGTCAGGAGTGGCGTTCGAACCCATTGTCACTTTTGAGAACCAGAGCTTAAATCAGGCGCTTTAAACCGCTCGGCCATCCTGACTTCACTCAAGTGTAGGAACTAATTCAACAGTTTTAATTAGCGAAAAATCACTAATTTTAATAATTTTTGCTTAATTACTAAAAAACTACTGAACCAATTTTTATGAAATGGAAGTGGCAAAAATCCGAGAGTAAGCTCTTTAATTTAACAACAAAACCAAATTAATCGGCTGCATAGTTTCGGAGTAATCGGTGAACATACATAAAAAAAAAAATACATACGCGTCGAATTGATAACCTCCTCTACTTTTTGAAGTCGGTTAAAAATATTCTTAATAACATAATTAGTATTTAATTTGTAAAATATATATGTAAAAATTATAATACGGAAAGTTATTGGACACACGTATGTCAGGAGTGGGGTTCGAACCCATTGTCACTTTCGAGAACCAGAGCTTAAATCAGGCGCTTTAAACCGCTCGGCCATCCTGACTTCACTCGATTGTAGGAACTAATTCAACAGTTTTAATTAGCAAAAAAAACACTAATTTTAATAGTTTTTGCTTAATTACTAAAAAACTACTGAACCAATTTCTATGAAATGGAAGTGGTACCAATCCGAGAGTAAGCTCTTTAATTTAACACCAAAACCAAATTAATCGGCTGCATAGTTTCGGAGTAATCGGTGTACATACATAAAAAAAAAAAAAAACATACGCGTCGAATTGATAACCTCCTCTCCTTTTTGAAGTCGGTTAATTAAACTACTCATGTAGGTAATAAAGGATCAGTGAAAATTAGCGGCGGAATTACATTATTAGATATGTAAAAAAATAAAATAGTTTGGAATAATTGGCGTGAAAAGCTGAAAGCGACGCGGGATTTGGCGTACAGTGCATTTCCTCGCCAAAAGCAGACGATTTTAACGAATCTGAAAATTGATTTCAATTGACTTCATTGTTAAAAATCTGCAGCATTTACTGCAACGTCACTCCACTACTTTTAAAGAATATCTCTCTTCTGACCAATGAGAATGCTCCATAGCACCGTGAATTGGCCGTGAACTGTTAAAAATCTGCTGCATTTTGCTGCAACGCACTCCCCTGCTTGTATAGAAAACGGTTACTTGGCCGTGAAATGGCGCTTTCTCATTGGTTGGAATAGAGATATTATATACAAGTGGTGGAGGGCGTTGCAGCAAAATGCAGCAGATTTTTAACAGTGTGTCATACACTGTTAAAAATCTGCTGCATTTTGTTGCAACGCACTCCTCCGCTTGTATATAATATCTCTATTCCAACCAATGAGAAAGCTCCATTTCACGGCCAAGTAACCGTTTTCTATACAAGCAAGGGAATGCGTTGCAACAAAATGCAGCAGATTTTTAACAGTGTATTTTTCAATTTGGAACAATTTTAATCAATTTAAATTGTGTTTTAAATGATAAAATATATTAATTTCATTTTGTTTAAGTACGTATAAACGTATGTGACAAAATTACACTTAAAGTAAAGTAAAGCAAAGCAATTGGGTAGGTGTACGCGACCATTACTGGTCATCACACCGTGCTCTGATCGGGGCCGCCACGGCGCTCCGGAGCCCCACTTTGGCCGTCTATCAATGATCGGGGCCGCCACGGCGCTCAAGAGCCCCCCTTTGGCCGTCTATCAGATATGCACATTTGCTGAAGCTCACGGACCGTGAGAGGCAATCTCCAAACCATCAGATCACTTCAACAAGGGGTCGCGACCTCCCCTAGAAAAGCCAACGACGTTGGTTCTCATCGAGTTGAAATAGATCAACCTCAGCTTGAAAATTCCTTACCTACACTCAGTCAACTTAGAACTTCCGCGGGGGAACTGAAATCTG
This sequence comes from Maratus speculifer, assembly GCA_964019185.1. Taxonomy (NCBI): domain Eukaryota; kingdom Metazoa; phylum Arthropoda; class Arachnida; order Araneae; family Salticidae; genus Maratus; species Maratus speculifer. The sequence goes on along the minus strand of OZ025295.1, from coordinate 851,774 downwards.
GCCCTGCGTTTGATCTTCTATCGCCTCACACTTGGCACAACATCACCACTGCCGCTCGTGCTCCTAGGTTTGAGATGGAATTCCGGGTGCGTTATCAAGACTCTTCATGAGCAAGAGGGCCCGCCAAGCCCCGTCGACCCCACCCTCAACATGGGCTATGTTCCCTGAAATAAAGACAACTCACACATTGTTTCAAAACTCCCTTTATTAATAAGACTGCAAAACAGAGAACTGTTGATCAGGGTGGAACCGCGAGAGCGGTTTACATCTAGATTAATGATTGTCTCCACACCGGTATGCGCATGTTAGACTAAATAGGAATGAATGAATAATGAATATAGTAACTATTTACATATTTACAATAAGGTACTTGCCCTCTTTCGCCAACACTTAAACCATTCCATTGAGCACAGAATACCCCCAGAAAGACGACCTTCAACTATGAGATTCCTCCACGAGGGAAAAGGTAGGCCTACCAGAGGTGAGGCTCTACCTCCTTCAAGAAAGTTTCTAGAGCCTTCCTGAGCTTTGGAACCACGAAGTAGTTCCGCACCGAGAGTAATGAGAGTCTCGGACAATGACGTTCCCTCAGTGGCTGAGTTCCCACACACTCCAACAGAATGTGACGACTGGATGCCGGAGCAGGAGATGAACAGAACGGGCACGGACGAGGCAAGGGCTTGATCCGGAAACGTCTGTAGTAAGCCGGAAAAGGGCCGTGGCCGGTAACCACCCAGTTTATAAGTGGAGATGTCCAGGCGCGTCTTTCTGAAACTCGCGGTATGATTTCGAAGACGCTTCTGCCCAGAGCCTCGCCTTCCCACCGGTCTTGCCAGGTTCTAATAAATTCCTGGTGTACATAGTGTTTCACAACACTCGGTGGAAGGCAAACATGGGTGTCGGTAACATCAAGCTCAGTCCCTGCTTTTGCAAGTTTATCTGCAGCTTCGTTACCCCTGACGCCAACGTGCGCCTTAATCCAAAACCACTTAATCTCCAGACCCTCCCTCAGCTCGTGTATTTGTACCACAAGTGAATTCTGAGGATTTGCGAGCGAAAGCGCATACAGAGACGACATTGAGTCCGTGTAAATTGAGAAGCTCTCATACAGTGAACCACACAGCTCGATAGCCTTAATAATTGCTGTAAGTTCCGCCTGAAAGACCGTGGCGTACGGTGGGAGGCTGTAAGACCTCTCCACCACCAGTGCCCCATTTTCATAGACTGCGAACCCCGAACCGACACCTGATTCGGTTTTGGACCCATCAGTATACACCGATGTCCCCTGGTCCAATTCCACACTTTGTAAAGAAGCCTCCCTCCAGTCGATGGACGGAGCCCTCGCCGGGTGGTATCTGAAATGTGACACTTTCCTTTCAACTTCGTCTGCTCTAAAGTGAATCGGACCGTAATCCAAATCACAATCTAAACGGAGGATGCGAGCGAGAATGCACTCCTTCTCGCATTGTAGATCCAGTGGGAGGCACCCAGCCAGGACTTGTGTGGCTTCCGTGTTTGTAGTACGAAAGCACCTGGTTATTGACAAGAGGGCTGGTCTCTGCGCGGAGATCAGTTTCTCCCTCATGCGTTGTGTACCTGTCCACCAGAAACTATTTGCATACGTTGCTATCCTCTCGATTCCCAGTTTGTACAATCGCTTCAGAACACACCCGCTCAAGCCCCAGTCCCTCTGACTGAGGTAGCGTAGAGATCTAGTGTAGTTCGCAATCGTTGCCTTTATGTACGCCACATGTGCCATTCCATTGAGTTTTGCGTCTACCATAACACCGAGGTATCTGGCAGACTGAACTGACTGAACGTTTCGTCCCAAAAAACGTATACGTGGAGCAGTAGAGGGGTTCCTCTTCTGTCCCATCCGTCTCATCAGGCGGAAATAGATGGAAGTGGTTTTCTCCGGAGAGAAAGCGAGCTTGTGTGCTTTTGCCCATGCTGCAATTCTGCTTAATGCTTGTTCTGCTCTTCTTCCGCATTGATATGCGTTCGGACCTTCAATGAGAAGTGCAAAGTCATCCGCATACGCGATCAGCCGCGCAAACCTCCCCAACTCCAGCTCTAGGAGTGAGTTTGAGACCAAGTTCCAGAAGAAAGGTCCGGAGTTAGAACCCTGCGGGCAACCCACATTATACTCATGCACCATAGAAAAGATTTCAGTTCGGTACAGTACCTTCCTCTCGGACAGAAAACTCTTCACCAGTTGGAAAAGGTTACGAGGGCACCCCATTTTTGCTAGTGCTTCAAAGATCGACGGCCACCACAAGTTGTTGAATGCTCCCCTTATGTCTAACATTATCATACAACAATCGTTATCTCTCCTATGACAGTCATCTACTGTCTTTCGCACTTCATGGAGTGCGTTCTCCGTGCCTACACCAGGAGTAAACCCGAATTGGTTCTCGTGAAGAAAACCTGACTGTCTGGCATGGTAAGCTAACCTATTAGTCACCAGCCTATCTAGGATCTTACTCCAAGCAGGCAACAAACAAATGGGTCTATACGAGCTAGCAGTCGAACGATCCCTGTCGCACTTATTAAATAGAACCAGTTCTGCCGTTTTCCACGAATCTGGGAAAACACCTTCCTGCAGGCATCGGTTCAAGATCCCTCTAAATAGGGGTTTATTTGCCCTGAAGAGCATCTCGACTATCTCGAGAGGTAATCCATCCATTCCAGGTGCCTTACCTCTATTCAATGACCTGAAAACCCCTTCAATCTCCTTCAGAGTGAATTCCGGGTCGTCATCAGCGAGATCGTGCATCAAGTCCTCTGTATTGAACTGAACAGGGCGGTTATTTTCACCTTTGACTACTGGGAAGTGATAATTAAGCAGTTCATCTATAGTTGAGGAGAAGTCCGCGGTTTTGTTACCACCCCGATCGGTTATTGAACTGAGCTTGAGGCGACCCGTAGATCGGCCTCTGATCCAGTCGAAATGAGGGCCAAAGGGATTATTCGGATTTATCTCTTCGAGAATTGACCGATAATGAACCCACTTGGCCCGACGGACCGATCTTCTAAATTTACTTTTGAGCTTACGATAAATTAATTCGTACTCCTTTCGCTGCAGTTCATTGCTACATCTTTGGGCACGGCGCCTCGCTGCCTGTACCCCTTTTCGCTCGATCGTTAGGGAGGTACTCCACCACGGGACCTTCCTCTTCCTACTTCCCTTCCTTTTGATGGATTCATTGCAGAGTCGTTGAACGATCTCTGTCAAGGACTCGACACACACGTTGACAGACTTCCCTTCCAGCCAGTCCAAAGACATGCTCCCTATCTCACGAGACAGGGCCACTCGGAGTTTCTCGAGGTTCAGATCCTTCACTCTCACCCTGTAACGGGGGCGAGGGACTGGTATCTCCGTACTGAGAACCGTCCTTATACGTCTATGCTGGGTGCCCGTCTCACGAGGCTCCAACTCCCATCCAACTGCACTTGTGGGAGGCTTGAATCGCCCCAGAGCAAGGTCGATCCAGGACTTTCCATTGGCATTCCAAAACGTTTCCTCACTAGAAGGATCATTCAAGAGCTGCAATTCACATTCCTCTATAAATTCTACTACCTGGTCACCACGTATATCGGCGGTGTGCAGAGGATTACCCCAAAGCGAGCTTTTAGCGTTAAAGTCTCCGACCAATAGAACACTGCTGTCCTTATACTTGTGGAGCAAGTCCCGCAACAAATTCAGCTCTGCGTCGACCTCCCCCTCTGGTTGAAGGTAGATCGAAGCGACCACGACTTTGATCTCAGGGCTCACATCTATTGACACTGCGACGATGTTACTAGCTGTGAGAACCTCCATCACTGGAAGTGAGTTGTTCAACACAGCGACGGCGGCTCGACACCGCGTCTTCGAATAGAATGTCACAATGTCATTTGGGATTCCACCGATTTTCCCATGAGAGATGTAAGGCTCCTGAAGGCACAATATATCGTAGTCCATGAGGTCGAGCTGCATCGCATTCATTGTCGTTAGCGACTTGCCCACGTTTTGCTGTCCTATTACTAGTTTAGTCGCCATAATCGACGCGTCGTTTCAAACGACTCACCTCTAAAGCTCGCGATGGACATTTGGGGTCGAGGGCTGAATGATTTATATTCACCCTCATATGTGGTGGATAAAGTTTGTTAACTTCACGACAGTTCAAACAACTGAACTTGCAAGACTTCTTTGCTTGCTTACTCTTATGCTTATCTCCACCACATTCAAGACATTTGTCTTCGTTGGGGCACGTCCCACCAATGTGACCGTAGCGACCACACTTGTAACATTGCGTTGCTCTCAAGTGCTCTCCGATCTTCACTCTCGACCAGCCAATGGTAATCCTTTTCTGACCAAGTAATCTGTGGAAGGTGGCTGGTGTACACTCTATCACCCAATTCGTCAAGTCTTTTCCATTGATGGGAAACTTAATGGACATTGACTCCACCTCCACATTCGATTGCTCCGAGACTGCCTTCAGAACCTCCTCGCCCGAATACTCATTCGGAATATCAAAGATAATTACACGCGGCTTTCGAAGCTGAGGCACCCTGCATTGCACGGTATCCTTCAGCTCTCCAGCCTCTTTCACTGCTTGTTCGAGCGTCTCCACATCCCTGCGGGATCCGAGGCGAACCAAGAGGCCTCCTGAGTTAGTATGTCTTTGTCCGATGACTTCTACTTTGAGCTCATCGGGCTATGACCCTTTTAACTCTCTGTTCCACACTCTTGATTCCCTCCTTTCTATCCTTGGGATAGATGAGAATCACGTGATCTGTGGCCGGGCCTCTGGAACGGGTCTTCCCTCTTCCTCCACTAGGACGCGGAGGCGCCCCTTCCTTCACCTCCGGAACCGACTGCCGTGTGGCGTCTGCGAAGGTGGTCATTCGCTGGTCTTTCTCTGCCACCTGTTGTTTCAGAATCTCATTCTCACTCCTGGCTGCTGCCAAAGCCAGCGCTTGTTCTACGAACATTTCATAAACATCGTCCAACTGAGAGACGACTGCACTCAATTCCAGCTTTTCTTTCTGCGTTTTAGCAGTGCCAGTTATAAGGACCGTTTTCATCCGGTCAATCAACGCTTTTGCCTTGATCCGAGGATCTAAAGACTCATCTATTACTGAGTCGTCTAAACTGCTAGCTCTTTCACTAGAGCCTGCCATTGTTGTGTACCTTTAATTTACCAGTCTACCCTAACGGTACCTTCTGGCTACCTGGAACTCACAAAGTAAAAACCAGGCGAACGAGACTGATTAGACCCCTAGACGGTTTCTCCGCTAAGGGAGCCGGGTGGCCCCGCCAAGGCTCAGCGACTCGTTCAATCCAATGGGGAGAAGTCTGCGAAGACCTCTCGAGATTGATGCTCTCCGTGAGAATAATGAATGAAAATGCTCAGAAATGTTTTCGGTGGTTATCACGTAATTGTGAAGGGCGAACCACCAAAAGACAGAAATGCACTACCGTAAACCGCTAAATGAATCTCACACTTGGAAAGCTAGGGTTCTCGTACCCATGGGACGCCAGATCTTTTACCACCCGGTAAAGTAAAGTAAAAATGCAAAACTAAAATTACTTAAACTAAACTTATTTAAATAAATTGAACATAGAAAGTTTTTTCTTTAAAAAGTATTCGAAGCGTAAAAGCGTATTTTTCAAAATTTCGTTTTTTCGCCAACCGGAGATAAATCGCCAAATAAACGAAATTTTTATTATTTTTCTACGGACGTTATAAGGAGATTCCGCCGAAATGTTTTTTATAAACATGTATAACTATATGAGAAGAACATTCTGTAATTTTTTCAGATTTTTCTGAGTATGCCCGTATGGAGACCTTCCTTGTTAGATTTCCCTCAACCCTCTACCTTAACTCAACTAAGACGTTATTTAGGCCTTTTTAATTTCTATAGACGTTGCATTCCCAAAGCTGCCGATATTTTAGCTTCACTTGTTAAATTTTTAGAAGGACACAAAAATAAAAAAACCCAGCCCCGTTCCAAGGCTAACAAAACTGAGCAATTAGAATGGAACGAAGAAGCGAATCTTTCCTTCACTGCTTCAAAAAAAGCTATAGCTCGAGCTACTTTATTGCGACATCCAATTCCTGGCGCCCAGTTAAGTTTATGGGTCGATGCTAGCAATGTCGCAATTGGTGGTTCTTTAATGCTACTCTCCGAAAAACAGTGGGAACCAATCGCATTTTATTCCTGTAAATTGAATAAGTCACAGAGAAATTGGTCTACTTCTGATCGTGAATTATTTGCTATTTATAGTTCTATAAAAAAAATTCAGACATATGCTCGAAGGTCGTAATTTCATTATTTATACAGACCAAAAACCCCTTATATACGCATTTCAACAAAATCCTAATAAATGTAGTCCTCGACAATTGAGACATTTAGACTATATTTCACAGTTTTCTACTGATATTCGATATACCAAAGGCTCTGATAACACCGTGGCCGACGCATTATCCCGAATTGAAATTGATTCCATTTCTCCTAATGTGCTAGATTTTAAAGAGTTTGCCACTGCACAGACAAATGATGAAGAGCTAAAACAAATTCTCGAACTCGGTACCACTTCTTTAAAATTAGAAAAACACTATTTTCCACTCGAAGATGTCCATTTATATTGCGATATGTCACAAAAACATCCCAGACCATTCGTTCCTAAAAGCATGCGACAATCTGTTTTTTCTACATTACATTATTTCTCACATCCAGGTTTCTCAGCTTCATTAGATTTAATTTCCAAACGGTTTGTATGGCCTAGTATGCATAAGGATATAAAATCTATGGTTCGCAGCGGTACGAAATGTCAAAAAGCTAAAGTCTTCCAACTCACCAAATCGCCAATTGGGACATTCTCTGAACCTGATGCTCGTTTTGCCCATATTCATGTTGATTTTATCGGACCTTTACCATCCTCCGATGGCAATCAGTATTGCATGACCATTATTGATAGGTTTACGAGATGGCCCGAAGTTATACCCACACCAGATATGACTGCAGAAACAACCGCTCGTGCACTAATACACGGTTGGATATCCAGATTCGGTACCCCAGTTACTATTACAACTGATCAAGGTAGGAATTTTGAGTCTTCTCTTTTCAAGGAACTTACTAATAGATTAGGCTGTAGACGCATAAGAACAACGTCATATCATCCACAGTCTAACGGTCTTATTGAGAGATTTCACCGTCATCTTAAGAGTTCGCTTAAAGCGCACAATCAAACTCAATGGACTGAAACTCTCCCCATTGTTTTACTTGGTTTGCGCACAGCTCTTAAGAATGACATCCAAGCTACCTGTGCTCAGCTTGTTTATGGGACAAATATCAGACTACCTTGTGATCTCATTAATAGCGAGACTGTAAATCAACCACTTACTCTCACCTATGTGACTGAGTTGATTGAAACAATGAGGGCATTAAATCCTGTTGCCACTACAAGGCACGGCAACCCCAAAATCTATGTAAATCCCTCATTGCAAACATGCTCTCATGTATTTTTATGATCAGACAAAGTGAATCCTCCTTTATCACCCTCTTATTCAGGACCCCATAAAGTGATCGCCAGATCTAATAAAACGTTTGACTTGGAATTAAACGGGAAACGTTGTACTGTATCAATTGATCGCATCAAACCGGCTTATCAATTACCAGATTCTTTTCCATCTTCCCAACCTCAAAAACAACATGATCCCGTAAATTCTCCTCCTGTCAAACAGCCTACCACGAAATCTGGTCGCAAAGTTCGTTTCCCTCAACATCTCGTAACTGACTATATTGTATAAATATTTTGTATATACATTGTATTTTGTATTGTATAAACATTTTGTAATGTATGTACAATGTTTATTTGTCGATTTATGTTTTTCTTAATGTACTGCATATATATTCTATTATTGCAGAGGTTCCCAAAGTGTGCTCCGCGGAGCCCTTGGGGCTCCGCCTGAACTTTCCAGGGGCTCCGCGGGGTTCCAGGAAAATAAACAAAACATGAAAGAAATTAGCATATCGTAATTAAAAGATTTTCAAAAATATGTAGAAATTTGTGTATGCGTGTGTTTCAAAAATAAGTGTAGCTATAACTGAGTTGTAAAATACAATGATACACTTCAAAGCCAGTTAGGCAATGGCATTCAAAAAAAGTATCTATTTTCTGTATAATATTTTTGGTTTGAATTGCTTTATTTTATACTTCTGCTCTAAATATTTTTTTTATTTGATTTAAAATAAGCTACAAACAAGAAATAGCATTCTGAATTGAATGCACAACGTGAATTCAAACAGAAAAGGCCCGCCAGTGCTGTTAACTCTGCTTGCGGAACAAAAGGGAGAACAGTTTAGTTCTTTGGAGCACCGCATATTTATACGTTTATTCTTAATTCTTATTAAATACCTAATTCTTACTAAAATTTTTTTAATTGACCATAACGTTAAACTTGAAAAAAAAATTATCAGAAAGTATTCAAGATCATCTCGAAGCTCTAATAAATTCAGTTAAGCATTACTTTCCAGCTGTTCAAAATAAGATGCTGGACGATTTTAAATGGATACTAAATCCATTCAATCCCTCATAGGATGCATAGTCACAATGACGTCACCCTGAGTCATTTTGGTCATATCACATCTGTGACGAAAATGCCACCACTCAGTGACGTCACATTGTGACTAAGATATGACTTTTAAAAAAATCCTTAGAAAATTACAAAAATTCTTCAAAACATGTTATTTACTTTAAAAAAACATGTTTCTGGCAATTTAAATATCGTCATTTTTTTCACAGTTTCGTTACAATGTTAATGTCAAAGTAGTCACAAATGACACATTTTTCACAAATTTGTCCAGGGTGCGTAGTCATCAAGAAACTCAGAGGATTTTAATTCTTTTAGTATCAGAAATTCTTTAAAGTTCTGGTTGTTACATCTGAAAAAGGATTTATTTTTCGTTAAATAAAACAAATATTACATTATAAAAATTCTGGTAAAAGGTCCTTACAAGGTGCTTCCAGACTACGCACCCTGTTGTCACATTGTGACCACTTTGTGAAGTGGTCACAAAAGAGCTTTAAAACGGCCATAACGACTTCACATTTCAGTCACTGTGACTTCACATCGACGTCACGTGACGTCACATCGACGCTCGGTGGTCACAAAGTCACAATGTGACTTCACAACGACGTCGCAGTGACGTCACCATGCCTTACGGGATGTAAAAACAAAACCACACAGCTTAAGCTCTGAGGAATACGAATTTCTCATTGATTTAACATCTCAAAGCGATGTAGAAATCTCTTTTCAAAACAAGCGTATCACTAAATTTTGGTGTTATTTGACAGATGAATACAAAATCTTTTCAGAGAGAGCAAAATTAATTTCATTCCCATTTTCAAAGATATATCTGTGTGAAGCTGGATTCTCCACTTATACAAGTATCAAAACAAAATACCGATACCGGTTAAACGCAGAACTAGACATTCACTTACTATTGTCGAAAACTGCAGCAGATAATAAAATAACTGTCGAAAATAATTCAAGCACATTTTTCACTAAATTTTTATATATTATTGTTCGTCAAACTTATGCAGAATAATATTAATAAAAAAAAAAAAAAAAAAAAAAAAAACTGCAGGCATTTAATATTTGTATTTGTTGCATATTGTATTATTTTTATTTTTAGAATTTCAATTTCTTTAAATGTTTATTTTTATTAATTTTTTTACTTATTTAAATCTTCTATCCTAGGTTTCAAAATTGTATTTAATTTTAAAAACAATATCTGTCGCTTAAAACGCCTTTTTAAAAAAGATCTTGTATATTTTAAAATCCCTCACTAGATTCATTTGTGTGTAGTGTGTGTATATATTTCTTTTTATTTTTATATGTTTGATTTTTTTAAAATCTGCTTATGTTACTTGCATTAATTTTTAGCTATTTAATTTTTTATACTGTTTTTATAATAAAATAATGTTTGTCGCCGAAAACATATTTTTAATGCATCGTCTCCCATTTAAAGACCTTTATTAGATCCATATTACATTTGTGTACATTGTGTATCTGTATTTCTTTTTTTATATATAAATTTAAATTCTTTTATCTGTTTATGTTATTTGTATATTTAAATTTTCTAAAATGTTTTTCTCTGTACAACAATCTTTGTCAACAATATACAACAGTGTTTGTTCAATGTTTGTCGCCTCTTTTATGTAATATTTAGTATTATTTAAGAAACTCCTCATTAGATTTATTTAATATTTATGTATGTTGTGTATAATATAGTTCTTTTCATTTCGTAACTTTAATTGCTTTAATCTGTTTATTATATTTCTATAATTTCTTAGTTATTTAAATTTTCTATGCTGTTTTTCATATTTGCACTAAATTTTATCAGCAATGTATATTGCTAAAACTGGAACTTTTTAGCATCTTGTATCTTTTGACAACTCTTTTTTAAAATTTCCTTTTAATTGGTCTCTGACACAGACTCCAATCAGAAATAAGACTGTAGCCATTTAAAATATAATATTGGTTCTTTACATTTGTCATCACATTAAAAATTTAAAAATTTGCTCAGCTCAAACAATTCCTTAGACTTTTTGTCAATGTGCACCCTGCCCGCATATAAATTTAATCCCACACATGTATCCCATTTTATTAGAAAAGTTTCTCTAGTAGTTGCAGTTCGTTTAACAAAGTAGCGGCTCGTCAGGGAGTGCTGCATCAGGTTATTCTTACCATAATAAATTAACAGAATCTTTTCCATTATTTATTCGACATGTTTTGTTGATTAAAAAACCTGAAATTACCATACAATTTTAATGGTGTAAATAAATTGATGCAGCACCTCCTAACGAGCCGCTACTGGTAGGGCGGCTCTTGACCGCCCCTTGAAGGGCAGTGAGATATATTTTATCCCACCTAATTTAAACGAAATTCCCACCAGAAACTTTTAACGAAATTTTATTTTTTTAACTTTGGCGACAATTTGTTGAAAAATTGCCCTTTCTTATTTTGAAACAAAACTTTACTACTTTTCTGGTGACAATTGATTATTACAGAGACATCATTGCTTGTCCCTCAAGGTGTTAACATGTGTAGTTTTTAACTGCATGTCTGTTTTGAGGAAAAAACAATGACGAAAGTTCCTTTTAAAACTGTCATTAATAAGCAAAAAAATTAAATAAAATGTCCAAAAAAGTGAAGAATGGTGCAGCAAAAAATACAGCTTATAGATTTTGCCCCGCCCACTTGAACATTAAAACGATGACTTATTTCTAAATGTACTTTTTAAAATTTGCTCAAGAAAAAGAAGGTGAGAGACGATTCATTTTCGTTGCATGTGTAGAAGTATTAGAAACTTAAGAATGAATGAAAAAATATTCCATAATCGCTTGATTCTATTACGGGTAGGCGGGACAAGAGAAAACTTGTTAGATAATTACTCATGGGTGATTATTATTATTATTATTATTATTATTATTATTACGAGTAGAAAATAGTCTCTGCTAACGAAACGGTACAACTTACCTTTTTTATGTGTCTGTGGCGTTTTCGCCATAAATAATAATAGTTTTACGTAAGTTTTACGTAAGCCGCAATGCAATGTATAATCCAAACATGGTTACCATTTTGATCTTTAATTCCGAGTTCATACTAGAAATTCATACTGAATTCAGAATTTCTGTATCAGTAAAAAACCAAACTGAGAACTTTGGTCCAATGTTAGAAATTACAGGCTCGGATTTTTATTCGACATAGGCTAGCTCTATAGACAGGGCCGTAGCTAAAAGTGAATAGTAGGGGGGGGGGGCTCAAGAGAATGTAGGAGGGGGTCATAATCTTTTTTAAACTCTCTCTGACGCGGAAAGATAATTTGTGCATATTTACACTGTAGATACTATGTTTCTTATTAAACTGTAGTATAATTTCATTTTATGCTAAGAAAAGTACAGGATGGGAAAATTTTGAGTGTATAACTTGGAGCAAAATTAAACTTAATGTTGTTTTCATGTGTACAAATAAGATAAGGGAGTGTTTAAAAATTTATTTTAGGTACAATTTAGTATTTCTGCAAAACTGTGAAAGGGTTCAACTCAAAAATAAATTAAATTTTGAAAAAAATTTCATTTGAATTTTCGGAACAGAAATTTATTTAGTGACCTTTGAATCATTTTCAGGGGGAGCTCAAATTATTTTAGGGGAGGGGGGTTGAGCCGCCCATAGCGCCCCCTTAGCTACGGGCCTGTCTATAGACATAAAAACATTCATTTGTAAAGCACAGAGTATGGTTGGGTTCAGGGGCTCCGCCTTAAAAATTCTTCCCAAAAAGGGCTCCGCGAGCCCAAAAGTTTGGGAACCGCTGTATTATTGCATCATGTGTATGTACTCAAGACCTATCTCATGTATCTGTATCAAGTACTACTTTTTTTTTGTAATCGTGACTACGTCACTGGGGGCATACTCTGTAGCGGCTCATCTCGAGCTCTGCTGTAATTTTCTCTCGCGTATGAGAACTTTTTACTTTCAACGAATGGCAACTCAATTAATGGAATTACTTTTTAACGAAGCGCTTTCTCATTCTCGCAGTGACGTTTCCACGAATATTTATTGTTGTGTTTGCGAAGTTATTAAAGTTTATTTTTTATACAAAATCCTTCTGATGAATGAGTCAATATTATTCAGCCAGTACAACATATCTCCATCACTAAAGTGATATTGTGTCTAAATAATATTGATTCATTAATCAGAAGGATTTTATAGAAAAATAGACTTTAATAACTTCGCAAACACAACAATAATTGTTCGTGAAAATGTCACTGCGAGAATGAGAGAGCGCTTCGTTAAAAAGGTAATTCCATTAATTGAGTTGCCATTCGTTGAAAGTAAAAAGTTCTCCCACGCGGAGAGAATTACAGCCGAACTAGAGCTGAGCCGCTACACTCTATTAGTTCCGAATCAGTAACAGAACCCGTTGAAAGGTGGGAAATATTATTTGCAATTTCTACCAATGACTTTTAACTAAAAAGAGAAAAATAAACTTCTCTGTAAAAAATCGAACCGACTTCAAGAACTACCTGCAAAGTGAAAAATAATTTTTTTACGTAATTATAATAAAAAATTAAATTAAGAGCATAGTATTCCATGCGTATTATTATAATTATGTACGTTAATTGGATTTTTTGGAGTCGGTGCCAGTCAAGTCAAGTTCAAAATTAAGGGGGTAGTAAGGTATATTTTTTTTGCATTTTTTTAAAATTTTATATTAATGTACAACATCTTAAGATTATTCTGTGAAAATTTGAAAGCAATTGAAGTAAAACTGACGGAGATATACACTTGTAAGTTTCCGCCCTCCGATTTCACACTGAGGAATGTGGCCGCAACAATCAGCTACCAAGTAGCTGCTACTGCTTGACCAGGTTTCAAAGGCCTGTCCTGGCATACTGCCAAAATAATGGATCTTTCCGAAGGTACACGTACACGTGTGTACACGTGTGCCGTAATTTTGTGTTGTAATTTTGAGTTTTTTAAACGCAAAATGCCAAAAAAAATTACCCGAGAAGATCGGAAAAATACCGGTTCAAAGTTAAATAAACCTAGAAAAATTGTACCGCAACATAAACGCAAGAAAGACAATGTCGAAGCTAACAGCGCGTCAGCAAAAAAAATAAAATAAAAATGAACACTTCTACAGATGTGCCGGAGAATTTCGAAAAACATTATCGGATCATGGATTTTGTGTTTGTTTTTTCAATTATTTCTACTTTAGTTAAGTGTGTGAAGTGCGATGGAAAAATTAGTTTTCATTCGTGCAGAAAAGAAAGCCTTGGATTCAATATCAAATTTACGTGTGAAAAATGTAAAGAAGCTCGTTTTGTTCCTTCTGCTGAAAGAATTCAATCTGGTGTGTACGAAATTAATTATAGATTTACTTTTGTGATGCGAATCTTAGGATTAGGATTATCTGGCTGTGAAAAGTTTTGTGCCCTGATGGATTTGTCAAGTACTTTTTTGTCAAAACCAACGTATAGCTTATATATTAAGAAAATGTGCTCCAGTATAGCAGATGTCGCAAGTAGATTTTTTTCTTCTGCTGTAAATGAAGAAAAAGAAGCAACGTCTGAAGCACATAAGATCGAAAATACATCGGAGTTGACTGTATCAGGAGACGGAACCTGGAAAAAACGAGGATTCTCTTCGTTATATGACGTGGCTTCCTTGATCGGACATTATACAGGAAAAGTATTAGACATTTGTGTCAAAAGCCTTTATTGTCATGAGTGTAAAATTTGGGAAAACAAGCTTGATTCTGTGCAATATGAAGAGTGGCATAAAGCTCATGTAAATGAAGGCAAATGCCATGCTAATCATATTGGACCATCTGGGAACATGGAAGTCGATGCGATCAAAATCATGTTTCAACGTTCAATGGACAACGGAGTAAAGTATCGCAATTACATCGGAGACGGAGACTCAAAAACTTACACCGGTGTTTTAAATTCAAAACCTTACGGTGAAAATTTTATGGTAAATAAAAAAGAATGTGTCGGACACGTTCAGAAGCGAATGGGTACACGTCTGAGAGAGTTAGTGAAAAAAAGTGTTGTTGATCATAAAACTGCGGCTGGAAAAATAGTGAAAAAAAAGTCTTTCTGCAAAGGTAACCTTACAGCTAAAATGATTGACAAATTAATTGTATATTACGGTCTGGCTATTCGACGCAATCACGATTCAGTCGAAAAAATGAGAGATGCCATTTGGTCAACTTATTTTCACTACAGCTCCGCAACACCAAAAATGTCCGAGCGATGCTGATTCATGGTGTGAATGGCAGAAGGCTGCAGCTACAGAAGATCTGGAGTCATTCAAACACAGTTACACCGCATTTCCGAGTAATGTGCTAGAAGCCATCAAACCTATTTATGAGGATTATTCAAAGATGCACTTCTGGAACGATGTGTTGCAGGTTTCACTCAGAACAATAATGAAAGCCTTAATCAACTTATTTGGAAAATTACTCCAAAAACAGTGAATAGCACCTCCAACGTCGTTGAAATTGCAGCTAATGTTGCAGCATGTACATTTAATGAAGGCTGTTTTTCTCTGCTGTCATTTTTGCAAGAAATGGGCATAAAAACTGGAACAAGTTCTCATGAATGGGCGCGAACAACAGATAGTCTTCGAGTATGTGAAGCGGAGCGAGAGGCTGCAAAAGAGAGCAAAGAAGGCAGGATTCGTCGTAGACAAGAGAAACAAGATGCGCTGGACATCATCTCCGACAGCTTTTCGCTTTATGGGCCTGGCATTGATGATTCTCTGTAAGTATATGAAAAAAGCAGTAATTTACAAATATCTATTTCGACAAAAACGTCTGTGAAACTTTAAACGTGTTTTTCTAACACTTCGCTTTTTCGAAGCCGGTGAACTCTGTAGCTCAAAATCTAATGAACCGATCTTTTTAAAATTTTACACACTCTTTTTTTATATAAATTACGAGATAACGCTGTGGAGTTTTTTTTTTTAAATTTTAACTTACTTTTAAAAAACAAAATATCAGATTTTTTTTGATGAAAAATCAGTATTTTGACTTCTGAGCCTTGTAAAAAATTGAAAAATCAATAAAAAAAACAAACTCGACTGCGTTCCCTGAGGAAACTTATCAACTAATTAAATCAATTTGGTTTTTTAATTTCAGTTGATCCAGTCTTGAGTTATGCGGTTCACCGCGAATCAACTTTTTTTTTTTTTTTTTTTTTGGACGTCTTCGAAGATTCGCTGTCATCGGCTCATTTTTTAATATTTCTTAATGAAAATTTCACAGAATACTCTTTAAATGACATATAATTATACTATAACTATACAAATAAATAAATATTAATTGTATCCTTACAAAAAATGATAGAAAATATGCTTTTTTCCCCTCGAATTAACCTTACTACCCCCTTAAAATTAATAATCCAATGCAAATCATAAAACATTAAAGTTAAATTTTTTACTAAATATTAAATCATAAAAAAACTCATAGTCAATAGAATGTGTGATGTGTGTCTGTTTCATAATTACATGTAAATTGGCTTGGCTGGCACCGACTCCAAAAAATTCAATTAATGTGCATAAATATAATAATACGAATAGTAAATACTATGCTCTGCATTTAATTTTTTATTACTGTTATGTAAAAAAAATTATTTGTCACTTCGCAGTAGTTTTTGAAGTCGGTTTAATTTTTGGCAGAAAAGTTTATTGTTGTTCAAATGAGCACTCTTCGATATCTACTTCCGCCTATATGCCGAGCCGACAGGGATTTTTCTCTGGCATGTGGATCCAAAGTATGAACTGGCAGTTTTTCAGAAAGGCCTCGGACTATTCCCTCGTCCGCTCGCTATAGATTCTGATAATATCTGTTTCACAAAATCCCTAATACTGTCTTCCTTCGTCTCCTGATCCACGCTCAGAATCAACACGTTCCCCCTTTTTTCTTTGATAATAACGTTAATCTTTTCTTTCAAAGTATCCGATTTCAATAGAATTTCCCTGATTGCCTCAGTTTCGATAGGTGACCTCATTTTCAAAATAACCTGTTTATTTTTTGTTGTTACAATATCTCCCGGCATTGGCAAATCTTTAATATCCTTGTATTTTGACGTTATTTCGCTTTTTAATACTTCAATCTCCTTAGTTGGATCAACCGCCGAAATCATCACTGTATATTCTAATCTATGCAATCGAGTGGAAACTTCCTCTATATGTCCCGGATCAGTAACAGAACCCTTTTAAAGGTGGGAAATTTTATTTGCAGTTTCTTACAATATCTTAGAATATTTCTCCATTTCTGCAATCCTTGTCGTCAACACAATGTTTTCTTTTGAAATAGCAATCGCTCCTAACGTTATACACTATATTGCCATTGATTATGGGACACTTGCGATTTTAGACATTTTACTAAATATCTAGAAAAATACATGAGGAATCATCTCGAAACTCTTAGTGTATAAATATAATAGTATACGTCATACATCTCCGTGAAGATTTTTTACCGAAACTCCATAGGGGACCGTCAACAAATTAAAAAAGAATGAATATCTTTTGAATAACCCTGTCAAAACTAATGTAGCAAAAGCGCTCAAACTTTAGATTATGATTGAATGCCTTATTGTAATACACTGTGTTCATTTTTATGCAAATAGCATGCATACTCGCAGAGTAATTAAGGTTTTTATAAAAATGGACCCAAATTTTTCCAAGTTTTTCCCTTATAATTTTCATATTTCTTAATATAAAATAATATTTTTTTCAGAAAATATGACAAACAACATTGCACACAGTACCCTGTAATCAGAATTAAAAAATAATAAAAACTGTATGAAAAATAAGTAGGTTTACTAAATAATTTTTTACTGCGCATGCGTCAACGATATCAAAATTTCATTTGCATATTATGTTAGCTAAATGTATAGAGCAACTTTTGTAAAAGTCTCAAAATTATAGCTTGAAAATTCTGAAAATAATCGTCTATAGAAAAAGGACAAAATCCGTTGTTTCCAAAATGAAGCAAAAAAATGAGGGATTTTATCCAAAAGTAGTCGTAACATCCCGTATTGTGTATTCTATATTGCACTAATCAATGAATATATGGATACAACCCCTCTTGTTTTTGCTTCAATTTGAGAGTAACGGATTTTCAACTTATTCAATTGACGGTTATTTTCAGAATTTTCAAGTTATGATTTTGTGACTTTCACAAAAGTTGCTCTATACATTTAGCTAACATAATATGCAAATGAAATTTTGATATCTTTGACGCATGCGCAGTAAAAAATTATTTAGTAAACCAACTCATTTTGTATACAATTTTCGTTATTTTTTAATTCTGATTACAGGGTACTGTGTGCAATGTTGTTTGTCATATTTTCTGAAAAAAATATTATTTTATATTAAGAACTCTGAAAATTATAAGGAAAAAACTTGTAAAAATTTGGGACCATTTTTATAAAAACCTTAATTACTCTGCGAGTATGCATGCTATTTGCATAAAAATGAACACAGTGTATTACAATAAGGCATTCAATCATAATCTAGAGTTTGAGCGCTTTTGCTACATTAGTTTTGACAGGGTTATTCAAAAGATATTCATTCTTTTTTAATTTGTTGACGGTCCCCTATGGAGTTTCGGTAAAAAATCTTCACGGAGATGTATGACGTATACTATTATATTTATACACTAAGAGTTTCGAGATGATTCCTCATGTATTTTTCTAGATATTTAGTAAAATGTCTAAAATCGCAAGGGTCCCATAATCAATGGCAATATAGTGTATAATCATGCACCTTCTTTAGCATGCTAGTTACCAAGTCCGTTATCTTGACCCCCTTGCTTCAACTACAGCCCAACAAAACATACATTTTTGCATGTAATGTATTTATCATCACCATTATTAGAAACGTATGGATCTTTCACAAGATCAATATCAAAATTATTAACAGAGGCATAAAAACCCAAATCATCATTAGCATCGTTACAATGGTTAAGATTAATTTGCAGAAATTTCAGCACCCTTAGCTACGGTTTGCTAATAATTTCAAACGATATTCCTTATAAAATCGATAATCTGAGCTTTTTGCTCTATGAGCACAGTCGCCGCCTGAATTAACAAAATAGCAATTATAATATCGTAATTCCTCCCATTTAAAAACCTTTAACTAATGTGAGCCAGAAAACCTGACACAAAGCGCATCATTCTTACATGACCTCGCATAATACCCAAGATTTGACAATTATGACACCGAGCGGTGGAAAAGAATTCACCACTCGGTAACGCTCAAAGTCAATAAAAATGCGCATCTTACAAGGAAGGTCTCCATTGGGGGCATACTCAGAATTTTTTGAAAAAAATACGAATTAAACTACTCATGTAGGTAATAAAGGATCAGTGAAAATTAGCGGCGGAATGTAAAAAAAATATAAAATAGTTTGGAATAATTGGCGTGAAAAGCTGAAAGCGACGCGGGATTTGGCGTACAGTGCATTTCCTCGCCAAAAGCAGACGATTTTAACGAATCTGAAAATTGATTTCAATTGACTTCACTGTTAAAAATCTGCAGCATTTACTGCAACGTCACTCCACTACTTTTAAAGAATATCTTTCTTCTGACCAATGAGAATGCTCCATAGCACCGTGAATTGGCCGTGTCATACACTGTTAAAAATCTGCTGCATTTTGTTGCAACGCACTCCTCCGCTTGTATATAATATCTCTATTCCAACCAATGAGAAAGCTCCATTTCACGGCCAAGTAACCGTTTTCTATGCAAACAAGGGAATGCGTTGCAACAAAATGCAGCAGATTTTTAACAGTGTATTTTTCAATTTGGAACAATTTTAATCAATTTAAATTGTGTTTTAAATGATAAAATATATTAATTTCATTTTGTTTAAGTACGTATAAACGTATGTGACAAAATTACTCTTAAAGTAAAAATGCAAAACTAAAATTACTTAAACTAAACTTATTTAAATAAATTGAACATAGAAAGTTTTTTCTTTAAAAAGTACTAGCTGACCCGCCCGGCGTTGCCCGGGTCCGTATTAGCAATATTAAACGAACTTGAAATTTGTATGATTTTATCAATAACTGGAAGCATGCAGAAATGCATTGTCTGAAATACGTCGCAGCTGACTTTGTGAAAAATCAGTTTTAAAAACAACAACTAATATTAAACTCTAAAAATACTTAAAATGAGCAATGAGAAACACGGGAGGGAACATGTATCCAACGATTGCGTTAGTTTCGTGTTAAAGTGTTGATATTTTCTTAGCAGACGATTTTTTGTGATAAATACATTATCTGTTTTATATTTCTTAATGATATTCCTCTGGACCGAGTTGGCGCATTGCCAAGATTTGCTTCCTCTGGACCGAGTTGGCGCATTGCCAAGATTTGCTTTCCCCTGTGCCTCAATTAATTAATTATCCTCAGAATTCCTTTTATTTATAGAGATTCGAAGCGTAAAAGCATATTTTTCAAAATTTCGTTTTTTCGCCAACCGGAGATAAATCGCCAAATAAACGAAATTTTTATTATTTTTTTACGGACGTTATAAGGAGATTCGGCCGAAATGTTTTTTATAAACATGTATAACTGTATGAGAAGAACATTCTGTAATTTTTTCAGATTTTTCTGAGTATGCCCGTATGGAGACCTTCCTTGTTAGAGAAAAGGAAATCTTTACATTTCTTATCCACATCTATCAGCCAATTTACTTTCCCATTTCTTTTTGTAATTCCCTTTATCCCCCTTACTGCCCAGCAAAAATGTAAAATTTTAATGTTGTTTTCTCTGTAATATATTAAAAATATTTTAAAAAAAAGATATTTTATCCAACCTGATACAAAACATTATATTACGTATAGGTGTATAACTTTTGAGAGATTTATTCCTAAATTAATTTTCCAAAATTGGATTTTATCGCATAATTATGTAGAATTATATCAATTTAAATATTACTTATGTTGCAGTGAAACCTGCAGCTTAGTGTGCGAAAAAATCAGTTCGCGGCAGTCAGGAGGTTAAAATATGGAATTCGGGAGTAGTCTCCTTCTAAAGTTCCTCCAGTATTTCTCTAGCATGTGGATCCACCCGCGTAGGCGGGAATCCAGGAAAAAAAGAAGTATGGACTGACAGTTTTTCAGAAAGGCCTCGGACTATTCCCTCATCCGCTATAAATTCTGATACATCTGCTTTACAATATCTCTAATCCTCTCCTCCTTCGTCTTCTGATCCACGTTTAGAATCAACATATGTTCTCTCCTTCTTTTTGGAATATTTACCTTAATCATTTATTTCCTAGTATCCGATTTCAATAGAACTTCCCTTTTCGTCTCAGTTTCTTTAGTTGACCTCATTTTCAAAATAACCTGCTCATGTTTTTGAGCTATTGCATAGCTTTTATCGCAGGCTTTGAGCGCGGCGACCGAATCTAGAAATTTGGTTACGAGAAAAAAACCTAACACTCCGGCTAATGTCGTTTCAGTTCGATAGACTTCGGCAGACTTCTCATTTATTCAATAAAAAAAATTATTTTCTTATAGGTCATCACACTCAAAATGTGTAACTTGAATTAATATCAAAGAAAAAGAAAAAACTTGAATTAATATCAAAGACAAAAAAAAACCTGCAAAAATAAAAAATAAATAATTAATTATAATTGCATAAGTTGATAAAAAATGCTATGCAATAGCTTTACCACGGCAGTCCCTAAGTGCCACACGTATTTTTTTTTATTACCATATCTCCCGGCATTGGCAAGCCTTTATTATAATTGCATTTTAACTTTATTTTGCAGTTTAATACTTCCATTTCCTCAGCTTGATCTACCGCCGAAATGATCACTATTTACTTGTCGCGATGCGGTCAAGTGGAAACTTCCTCTATATGTCCTGGATCAGTAACAGAACCCGTTGAAAGGTGGGCAATTTTATTTGCAATTTCTTTCAGTGCCTAAGCCCTTACCGTTTCCTCTCCCGCATATTTCTGATTTATTAGATAAATTAAATGGTGCTCATTACTATACATCTTTAGATTTGTGCTCGGGATATTGGCAAATGGTTTGCATCCCGAGGACAGACACAAGACTGCTTTTTGTACGGAATTCGGTTTATTTGAGTGGAAGCGTTTACCACAAGGTCTAAAAGGTATTTCTTTAGTTCTGTATCATCTTTTTGGTAAGGGTGGACAAATTAAAAATGGTATTGTCTCTCCAGATGAAAGAAATATAAAAGCTGTAGAAAACTTTCCCATTCCAAAAAAATCCCTTTCGGCATGGCCTATAGGCGGAGGTAGATTTCGAAAAGTTTTCATCTCAAAAAAAAAAAAAAAAAAAAAAAAAAAAATGCCTATTTCTACTCAAATGCCCATTTTGGCAATATATTTTGAATTATATTCTTACTTTATTTAAAAAATTGACCAATATGCTCATTATATAGTTCCTAAATAACAAAAAACTGTTAATTAAATTCGTTTGACAGCAAAATTGAATTTAAAAATGAGTCATAAAATAACCAATTTATTATTTTAATAAATCCACAATTCTTTAATCAAGATCGCTTTGAGATATTTTGTGCGAAGTGCCCACTTTGACAGACTTTTTTAAATATATATTTAGCCTTTATCAAAAATCTGACCAATACGGCACATTACACAGTTCCTAAATAACAAATAACTGTCAATTGAATGCGTTTGAGAGCAAAATTGAATTTAAAAATGAGTCATAAAATAAACAATTTGTTATTTGAATGCAACCTCAATTCTTTTATCATGATCGCTTTGGGAAATTTTTTTGCGAAGTGCTTACTTTGACAGCTTTTAAAATATATATATTCACCCTTTATCAAAAAATCGACGAATACGCAGATTATATAGTTCCTAAGTAACAAAAAACTGTCAATTGAATGCATGTCAGAGCAAAATTGGATTTAAAAATGAGTCATAAAATAACCAATTTGTTATTTGAATACCCACAGTTCATTAATCATCTCGCTTTGGGAAATTTTGTACGAAGTGCCCATTTTGGCAGCCTTTTTAAAAAATATATTCTGCCTTTATCAAAAAACTGGCCACTCCGTCACATTATATAGTTCCTAAATAAGAGAACCTGTAAATTGGATGCGTTTGAGAACAAAAAAAGATTTAAAAATGACTCGGTAAAAACTCAATTTCTTAAATTTCCTCAAATTTTAATCACGATAACTTCGTGAAATTCTGTTCAAAATACCCTTTTTGGCAGCCTTTTAAAAAATATATTCTGCCTTTATCAAAAAACTGGCCAATACGTCAAGTTATATAGTTCCTAAATAATAGGACCTGTAAATTGGATGGGTTTGAGAACAAAAATGAATTTAAAAATGACTCATAAAAAACGCAATTTGTTATACTTAATGAATTTTTTAATGATGAAAACTTCGGGAAATCTGTTCAAAATACCTTTTTTGGCAGCCTTTTTAAAAATATATTCTGCCTTTATCAAAAAATTGGCCAATACGTCGCATTATATAGTTGCTAAATAAGAGGATCTGTCATTTGGATGCGTTTAAAATCAAAAATGAATTTTAAAATGAGTCAGAATATAAGCAGTTTGGACTTGAGGTTTTTTCTCCAACTCCTATTTTTGTTTAATTTATTTTTGCTATAAGAATTGGTTCTATGAAAAACTTGTCATTATAAAAGTTGTAGATATTATTGGGAAGATGTAAAATAAATTTAATTAGATTTAATTGCTTAAGAATTGAGTAAGTTATGGGTTTTTTTCTTTTTCCTCCCCCCTTTTTCTTTTCGTTTTTAATTTTTTTCATCGGTAAAAATTGGTCCTATCAAAAACTTGTAAATACAAAAGTTTTAGATAATATTGAGTACATTTATATAAAATTTAGTTAGATTTGATATCTTGAGAATTGACGAAGTTATGAATTTTTTTCTCCCAAAAACCATGTTTTTTTCGCCCCTTGAGCCCATTTTTAACTTTATCAAAAATCTGTCATGCATAAACTTTTTGCCCATTGTTTAGAAGTAATATAAACTTTAAACTGATTCGATATCTATTTTAATTAAGAAGTTATCGCGTTTTTTCTGTTTTCACAAAAACCCTCCTAACTTCCAGCCCCTTGGTCCGATTTTGCCCATTAACGAACTTAACCGAGATTTTATGCCCCTTGATTTTATGTAAAAGTTTGATGAAGATCTGAGCATAATTATGGAAGTTATCGTGTCTAGAAGAAAGTGATATACACCGATAGATAGATAGATAGATAGATAGATAGATAGATAGATATATATATATATATAAACTTTTTTACTGATGGTAGTTTTGGGGTCTAGGAGTCATGATTCGTGTAGATCCGCAAAAATTTTTCAGAAATTCTAACATGGGAGACAATGCAATAGGTAGTATTTCATACGAAATCTACCTAAAATAAAAAGGCAGTTCGTAGTTTTCTAGGAATATGTAATTTTTATAGGAATTTTATTGATCATTTCGCTGATATCGCAAAACCTTTAACAGAGTTAACTAAGTTGAAAACTCCTTTCATATGAAGTCAGGAAGCAAATTCTGCATTTAATAAATTAAAGCAATGCTTGACTACTTACCCTTGTTTATTATTGCCAAATGTTCAGCAACCTTTTTTTTAAATACCGATGCATCTGACTTCGCGTTAGTTGCAGTCCTTAGCCAAAAAGATGAGTCAGATGATTTATATCCGGTCGCTTATGCGAGCAGAACCCTGAAAGAGGCTGAAACAAGATATAGTACTTTTGAACGGGAACTCCTTGGAGTAGTATGGGGAATTAGTAATTTTAGACACTACCTTTACGGGAGGGAATTCACTTTATATTGTGATAAGCAGGCAATTTCACAGGTGTTGAGAATCCAGGACAGTAGTCGGGTGTCCCGTTGGGCTTTTGCACTGCAAAATTATAACATAAAATACTGCCATACTCCAGGAAAATACAATATTCCAGCTCATGTACTATCTAGAAATGTAAATGTGATACAGGAAGTAAATGTTAATCCAAATTTCCCACCAGAATTTGTTAGGTCCTCACAAAATCAAGATGCTAAGTGCAAAGATATAATCGACCAGTTGATAGGTAAGAATGAAGTACAATTACATGATTTAACTTTCTTTTTAAAAGACTAGGGAGGCCCCGCCCCCCTGCTCGCTATGCTCGCCAACCCCCCGCGTAATCGCTTCGCGATTCCAAATTATTGGCTACCCCTGCTTGCTGCGCTCGCCAATACCCCATTGTATGAATAAGCTGTTGCAGACCTTTCAACTGATGTGTCACACGACTGGTGTTGTAAAGAAATTAAAAATGTGCCCCCCTGGGGGGCAGAGTGGGAGGCGACACAAAAGACATCCATAATATGAATAAGCAGCTGCAGACCTCTCAAATGATATGTCACACGACTGGTGTTGTAAAAAATTGAAAATGTGCCCCCCTGGGGGGCAGAGTGGGGGTGACACACAAGACATCCATAAAATGAATAAACAGTTGCAGACCTTTCAAATGATGTGTCACACAACTGGAGTTGTAAAGAAATTAAAAATGTGACCCCCCCTGGGGAGAGCAGAGAGTGGGGGTGACACTTAAGACATCCATAATATGAATAAGCAGTTGCACACCTTTCAAATCTTGTGTAACACGACTGGTGTTGTAAAGAAATTAAAAATGTATCCCCCTGGGGAGCAGAATGGGGGATAACACACAAGACATCCATTATATGAATAAGCAGTTGCAAACCTCTCAAATGATGTATCAAACGACTGATGTTGTAAAGAAATTAAAAATTTGGCGAAATATTACAGTTATCGCCAAGTTGGCGTCACTTTTGACAACTAATTTTGGTCGCCAAATTTGGCGATATATCGCCAAGTTGGTGACAAACTTGGCGATTGTTGGCAATGGTAACCTTTCCTCTCTTTATGGTAACCCATACGGCGATGCACAGACGGAGCTCTTTCCTGATTGGTCTATTCGGCTCATGGAAGGAGTGGACAACCCGGATTCGTTAGTTCCGGAAATCTTCCACATCAGCATCATTCCAGGAGTCATTCCTTTTAAGGCTAGTTTTTTTTTACTATAGAAGGATAATTTACTATATTGCATTAGCAAACGAGATTCGTATAACGACAATCACACTAAATTAGTTATACCTAAAACTTTAATTTCTCAGGTATTAAATTTAGCTCACGATTCAGTCACGTCAGCACATCCTGGTTTTAAAAGAACTCTAATTAAGACAAAGAAGAATTATTTTTGGTGGGGACAATATAAACATACACTTAATCATGTTAAATCTTGTGTTCAATGTGCCATTAGAAGGGATATAAATCTAAACAGAAAGCTCCATTAGAGAGAGTAGAGATTACTTCACGTCCTTTTGAAAAGATTGCAGTCGATGCAGTGGCTCCGCTAAGTACTACAATGGAGAGAAACAAACACATTATTGTCATGACAGACTGTTTTACAAGATGGGCTGAGGCGTATCCGGTACCAGATTAAGATCAGAAACCATAATACAGTATTAGAAAAATTCATTTCTACTCATGGGATTCCGGAACATCTCACTACAGACAAAGGAAAATCATTCCTATCTGAAGCAATCTTAAAAGTATATGAGAAGCTTCGCATAAAAAAGCATACTACGACTGGTTATCATCCGAGTGCTAATGCGTGTTGTGGAACGAACAATTAACAATATAGTTATATACTAAAACGTTTAGTATAGATTCTTCAAATGAAGATTGGGACAAATTTTTACATTTTGCATTATTGGTTTACAGAACAGCTTATCACGCGGCTATAGGCTATGGGTGATACTTCAGCACATTTAGTATATGGAAGAGATATGCTTTTACCTGTTGACCTCACAGCTAAACCCATTCAGAGATTTTATGCAGATATCCGTGAGCTTAGCGAAGATTTACAATTAAGGCTAGGCAAAGATTTTCGTACGATTAAACAAAAGCTAACCAAATCCGCAGAAAAGCAGGAAGAGTATAGATTAAAATTTGCCATCGATAAAAAATTACGGGTGAGGGATTTAGTACTCTTATACACACAGGTAGTTAAGCCAGGGGCAAGAAAAAACTTTCACAGTTCAACAAAGGACCTTATCGTATCATTCACCAAACTTATACATTAAATTTTAAAATTGTACACATACAAAACCCCAAAGATGAACAATTAGTACATGTTGATAGACTATCCCGATTCACGGAGAGAATTATATTTCCTGCACTTTTTGAGGAAGAGATTAAGAATGGAGAACAGCACACAAATCAACACACAGATGACAGGGATGTTAGGGATTTTCAAATTGTGGACATTGATGATCAACTCCCGGTATTTGATGTGATACATAATAATAACATTTGTGACCGTAACAATGATTCTAGGGACAGTAATAATCACATGCTAGATATTGATAACAGTGCTGATAATGAACAAATAAATACAGACTTACCCTTTTAGTCGCATGTGGGGTCTGGACAAAAGTCGAAGCAGTATAGGAGTACTGCAGTTGTTTGTGATTATCAGTTACGTCCCAGAGACACACGTGGTTTTGTTGTGAGAGAATAGATCTCTCAGCTGTATTAAATACATTGTATAGTTGTAATAATAATGTATTGTATAGTATTGTGTATATATTTTTATGCTAGTGTATTTGTATCATGTCTTTTGTGTAATATATTGGTTGATCAGGAAAAAATTTACCTTGTAATCAACTGTATATTTAATATTTTGTACATTGTATCGGAATCGTGGTTGGATCAATTGTTGGAGATAGTGGGTGATATACCGGGAGAGCAAAAAGTCCGTAAAAACTTTAAAAATTCGTAAAAACTGAAAAAATAACCGAAATGAAAAACGGTTTGCAGGGTTAGCATCCATAGGTCACGGGGATTTTTTTAAGACAGAAATAAAAAATAATTCAAAAAACCCCCCACAGATGGCGCTGGTACTTGCGATTTCCGCGGAAATATGCAAATGAACCAGTTATAAGAGCTTGCGCTCCTAATCCACAACTAGTTCACCGTTGTGAGCCGTGAACTTGATCAAGGATGCTCACTGCGAAAGACAAAGCTTTGTTGGTGAAGTTATTTTACATGAACAAGGAATCAGCGACTATTGCTTTGCGTAAATTCCGATTTCAAAAGGATTTGAGGACGGGAAAGAAGCCTTTTACAGCGGCAGGCCTCATAAAGCTTGTTCGGCGGTTTGAGGAAACAGGAACGTTGAAGGATCGTGTAAGGTCCGGACGACCATCTTTAATGAAGGTCCGCTCGCCGCGTGTTGCAGCCGAAATGGAAGTGTTAGCGTCCGATTCAGCTGCGGGGACCAGCAGTGCTCGTGAAGCAGCCAGACGCTTAGGCTTACCCCAATCATCTGTCCGTAATATTCTTCATGGAATACTCAATCTTTACCCATACAGATTACAGTCATGCCATGAACTTTTACCAGCAAATACTTCACAGAGAGAAGCATTTGCGAGGTGGGCTTTCTCTAAAATTGATCAGAATCCCACATGGGTCTTTAACATCTTTTGGACAGATGAAGCTCATTTTTCGCTTCATGGAGACGTTAATACCCATAACTGTCGAATCTGGGCGACATCTAATCCACATGAATATACTCAGAAACCATTGCATTCCCCAAAAGTTACTGTGTGGTGTGGATTCACAAGTTCATTTATCATAGGACCCTTCTTCTTTGAAACACCTTGCCGAATAAATGGGTGGAAAACAATTACGGTAAACGCTCAGCGTTATTTAATGCTTCTGCGTGAGAAGGTCATGCCATGTTTGCGTGAAAAAGATGCGCTTTCTACCGTCACATTCATGCAAGATGGAGCACCTTGTCACATTGGTACATCTGTCAAGGAATTCCTGATACAGACGTTCGGGGAAGACAATATCATCAGCAGGGGTTGCAAGTTCCCATGGCCTCCTCGGTCTCCAGATTTGACCCCGGCAGATTTCTGGTTATGGGGGTATTTGAAATCCCGAGTGTATCGATCTAGTCCGTCTAATCTGTCGGAGCTGAAAGATGCAATCCGGCGAGAAGTGTCATGTATACATCCAGACCTGCTACACTCTGCAGTTGCTGGATTTGTGACTCGACTCCAATGTGTCATCCCCTGTGGTGGTGGTAATGTGGAACACATACAGGTCAAATAAACGATTTGGAAACATTCTGTTCTTTATTTGGGTATCTTTTCTTTGATTTGGGTACGTCAGCGCCACCTATTGGCTGTTTTTTGAATTTTTTTTTTCATGTCTTAAAAAAATCCCCGTGACCTATAGATACTAACCCTGCAAACTGTTTTTCATTTCGGTTATTTTTTCGGTTTTTATGAATTTTTAAAGTTTTTACGGACTTTTTACTCACCCTGTAGAATAATGTTACTTGAATTTCATTAAATTAGTTTCTTGGCCCTTGGTTTGCAATTTATAGTTTTCTTTGGTAAAAGGCTTGCTTTCGCTTTGTTTCCAAAAAAAAATTTTAGGCAATAAATTTTTTTTGAGGGGACGGTAATGTAATGTGTTGATTATTTGGGGTCTAAAATAATAGAAAAAAAATAATATTAAATAAAAAATAGGGTGTTTTAGGTAAATAATTAGTTTTTACTTACTAATAGGCTATATCTTTTTTTATCAAACAATATACAAATTACTCCATATTATATCTGATAAATATTTTTTATGTCTAATAACTTTTGAGGAGGTTTTGTTGATGTTGGCATGGCGCCGGCCGATATGAATAATTGTTCCTCGGAAGATATCTAATATTTGTATGTGAAATTCAGATTTAAAATAATAATTTGAGAAAAAAAAGATGATTGTTTTGGAAGTTTGTAGAAATAGGTGTTTTTAAAATATTCAAAGATATTTTATATTTTAATATTTTGAGATACACGTGGCCCGGATATCGAATAATGTATTCATACACGGCAGATGTTCGATGTTTTGACGGACGATATTGTTTACTTTTCATATAAATTTTGATAACAAAAAAAATTGTACAACGTAAATGCCGTTCAATTAATTAAACAAATGAGAAACATTGTTGAACAACCAAAATAACTAACATTACATGTCGGCAATCAAAGGGATTTTTTGTCTAAGCAACGAAAATGGAGTAATTAGGCACGAGCATATAAAGGCAAACGCACGAATCGGACGGGAGATTTTTGGATTCGATGAGTGGTGGTGAGAAGCGATGATCGCCGAATAGCACGATACGGCGAGAGCAGGGTGGAACTTCGACGAGGAGGATGTGACCTGCAAAGAAGCGAGACGAACAAAGGGTAGCCAAAGATCGATGAAAGAAAGCAACATTTAAGAGGATGTCCGATCTACAAGAGAGCACCCGAATCTTCCTATCCGGAGTGATTATTTTCAAAGATTTGATGCTGTTTCAAATATTTAGGGTGTAAAATTTATAAGATACCTATATATATTGTTACGAATTTTGTATATAGTTAGTGTTTGTACTGTAAAATAATGTAAATAATCCTATTAAGCTCCATTTCTTTACTAATATTAGTTTTTGTTACATTGTCTCTGTTATCAAGCAAACTTGTCTATTATTTTCAATGTATGTCTACGGCAGATTGGCGAAATATTAAAGATATCGCCAAATTGGCGTCACTTTTGGCGACTAATTTTGGTCGCCAAATTTGGCGATATATCGCCAAGTTGGTGACAAACTTGGCGATTGTTGGCGATGGTAACCCTTCCCTCTCAATGGTAACCCCCCTTTAGGTCTACTGATACATTGAATGTTGTTCCGTGGATTTTTCGAGATGGTTCTAGAAATTTCCAGCACCTGCTGCGAGCCTATATAAGAAGAGAAGCGATGCGAGCTGTTGTTATTATTTACCAGTCAGTCATTGAGTGAACAAGGCGTTTGTTAGCAAGTTTGCTTGAGTTTCTTTTATGTTGTTTTGGATGTTATTAAGTGTTGAGACGTTGTATAAAGAGTCTCTGGGATCTAAAGCTATACTTGTACGATAGATTTGAGCAGTTATTTTTGAATATCTAGCAATATTTGTGAGTTTCGAAGACTCTGTTATTCTGAAGATCTGTAAATAAATTATTTTCTACTTTTCTAAGAGACAAGAGTTTGAAGTTCTCTAACCATAAGATCGAAAGAACCCTATATATACGCTGTAACATTTGGTGTCAGGAGTCGGGATCTTATGGCGAAAACAAGAACTATGGACGGACAATTGAAAGAACTGTTAGAAGCTATTAATGGAATAAAGGCAGAATTGACGAAAGGCCAAGAAGAGTTGGCGGATAAAATGAATAAAAACGAAGAAAGAATGGAACAGTTGACAAATAAAATTGATAAAGGCCAAGAAGAGTTGGCAGAAAAAATGAATAAAGGCCAAGAAGAGTTGGCGGATAAAATGAATAAATGCCAAGAAGATGTGACTGAAAAGATTAATAAAGGCCAAGAAGAAATGAAAAAAACTTTAGAAGGAAAGTTCTCGTCGGTAGAGAGAAGAATAGGCTCGGTAGAAGAGAAAATAGAGGAAGTAGAAGAGAAAATTCAGAATGAAGTTAGTAATGTTGAACAGAAAATGGAAAGGAAAATGGCGGAAGTAGAAGAGAAAATTCAGAATGAAATTTGTAACGTTGAACAGAAAATCAGTAACGTTGAAGAGAAAATACTAGGTGAAGTAGATGAAAAGCTAAATAAAAAAGTACAAGATCTTGAGAAGAAACTTTCATCGTCCAGTGGTAATTATGAAGAATTTAGGAATCCGCCTGCTTCTCCTGTGCAAGTTAAGCTGTCGACATACGACGGAAAGAGTTCCTGGCAAGTTTACAAAACCCAATTTACCATTGTAGCCGAAGCGAACAAATGGAGTGACGAGGTGAAAGCTTGTCAACTGGCAGCATCTTTGAGAGGAGAAGCCGCCGACGTGCTGCAAACATTGCCCGATATGACGCAACTCAATTTTGAGACTTTAAGTTGTGCACTTGAAATGAGATACGGAGAAAAATTTTTCAAAGATTATACGAGAATTCAAATGAAGAGCCGCCATCAAAAATCGAGTGGAACCCTTCAAGAGTTTGCCTCAGAAATAGAACGTCTGGCAAATTTAGCTTTCATCGACTGCCCAACAAATGTACGGGAAATGCTCTCATTGCAGTACTTTGTAGACGGAATAAAAGATCCAGAAGTGCAGAGAGCGGTACGAATGGCAGATGTGCAGGATTTAAGGGCTGCATTACTATATGCCTTAAAGTTGGAAGCAGCTACACAAGCCAGCCGAAGAGATCGTCATTCAGTCCGAGGGGCAACGGTGAACAAAAGCTCAGACACTGAGAGCGACGTCTTGAAAGAAATTAGGAAAATAAATCAAGAGCTGGAAGCTTTAAAATATGGAAGAACAAGCTCAAGAAGACAGAATCTCAGGTGCTGGGGATGCGGTGATACAGGGCATCTCCGAAGAAACTGCCCCAAAGTCCACGAACGTGAGATGAATTCAAGACCAGAGAATAAAAAGCCCCACCTGAAGATCCTTGAAATATCAAAAATGAGTGGCGGTGATAATGAATTATATGTGATAGGCTTTATTAACGGAATTCAATGCCGTATGATTGTCGATACAGGAACCAATGTGACAATAATAAGAGAAGATTTGGCTCGAAAATTGAAATCTAAACTCATCTGGACTCCACCCTGCGTTACCCTGCAAACTGTGACGGGCGACAAGATTGGCATATATGGAAAGGCCAATTTAACCATACACTTTGGAGGAACGAAATATTACCATACGGCATATGTGGCTGACATAACAGATCCTTGCTTAATCGGGCTAGATTTTCTGAAGAAGTTTGGCTTCAAGCTTGATTTCAAAAATAACAAAATTCTCTCAAAATTTGAAGAAATAAGTCTTTTTGGATTAAATAATGAAATTGAATGTAAACAAACAGTAATAGCCAAAGAAGACATCAATCTAGATCCAAGAACAGAATTTTTAGTTCCAGCTGAAATTAAAAATGAAACTAATTACCGATTTGGCCATATAGATTATCCAGAAGACAATAGTACACAATCAGGAGTATTGGTGGCTTCTTCTGTAGTAGACCTCTCGAAAAAGACCATTCCAGTCAGAATTGCTAACATCAGTGATAAGACGAAGACTATCAAGAAAGGAGAGGTGATAGCATCGTGTGCTCCTGTGACGTGCATAAGTCAAAATTCCAGTCACTCTGAGAAATCTTCAGATAATTTAGTCAAGGATTTGTTACAAAATACAGACTTAGATCCAAAACAGATGGACGCCGCGGAAAATTTAATTAGGGAATTCCAAAAACATCCCAACATCTGAAGACTTTGGACGAACCAAAATGACACAACACCGAATTGATACTGGAGATCACTCACCTATTAAACAACACCCTAGACGATTACCTTTTGCCAAGCAAGAAGAGGTGCAAAATTTAATTAAGGATATGGAAGAAAATGACGTCATCGAACCATCGACAAGTCCCTGGGCGTCTCCCATTGTATTAGTAAGAAAGAAGGATGGTTCTACAAGATTTTGTGTAGACTACCGCCGACTGAATGACGTCACTAAAAAGGATAGTTACCCTCTGCCAAGGATCGACGACACTCTCGACACACTTGCGGGCAACACTTGATTCTCGACTCTGGATCTGAAGAGTGGTTACTGGCAGGTAGAGATCCATCCGGACGACCGCGAGAAGACTGCTTTTACAACGGGACAAGGATTATGGCAGTTCAAGGTAATGCCTTTTGGTCTATGTAACGCACCTGCAACTTTCGAACGGCTTATGGAAACGGTTCTCCGGGGGCTGTCATATGAAGCATGTCTTGTTTATTTAGATGATATCATAATCATAGGAAAATCTTTTGATGAACATCTGAACAACCTCAGGCGGGTGCTACAAAAATTAAAGGAAGCTAATTTGAAGTTAAGCCCTTCGAAGTGCAGTTTGTTTCGTAATGAAGTCGCCTACCTTGGACACATCATTTCGGCGGAAGGAGTTAGGACTGATCCGGAGAAGATATCGGCCGTGAAAAATTGGAATCGTCCAGCAGATGTTCACCAGCTTCGAAGTTTTCTAGGATTATGCACCTATTACAGAAAATTCGTCAAAGGCTTCTCGATGATTGCAAGACCACTTCATAAATTAACAGAAGCCAATCAAAAATTTATGTGGACACAGGAATGTGACGCTGCTTTCGAAAAGCTTAAGGAGGCCTTGACATCCACTCCAATTCTGTCGTATCCTCAAATCGATAAACAGTTTATACTTGATACGGATGCAAGTAACCAAAGCATTGGCGCTGTACTGTCCCAGGAAATCGACGGCCAGGAGCGTGTTATCGCCTATTTCAGCAAGTGCTTGTCAAAAGCAGAGCGAAACTACTGCGTAACAAGAAAAGAGCTTCTTGCTGTAGTGAAAGCCATAGACCATTTTCATCACTATCTTTACGGTCGAAAATTCCTGATCCGAACTGATCATGCTTCTCTAACTTGGCTATTGAATTTTAAGAACCCTGAAGGCCAGATAGCCAGGTGGATACAAAAGCTTCAAGAGTACGATATGGAGATACGCCATCGAAAAGGCTCATCACATGGAAATGCAGATGCTCTCTCAAGAAGACCCTGCTCAGAGAATTGTAGATACTGTGACCGGGTTGAAAAGAAATTTAATGTCAAAGGTCCTATAGTAAGACAAGTTACAACTGGGTCTACATCATCGCAAGATCCGTGGAGTGATGAGAGCCTGCGTAAAGATCAACTTGCTGATCCTGAAATTAAGCCAATTCTAGAGCTGAAAGAGGAGTCCAACAGGAAGCCCAGCTGGCAAGACATGGCCCATTATAATCCTACGACTAAACGTTATTGGGCTTTTTGGGATTCCCTACATTTGAAGAAAGGTATTTTGTACCGAAAATGGGAGTCTGACGATGGAAAGACATGTAGATGGCAACTACTACTCCCTAAGTCGAGAATTTCTATGGTCCTTCAAGAACTTCATGGTAGTCCCACAGGAGGTCATTTTGGTGTAATGAAGACCCTTCAAAAGGTTCGAGAGCGTTTTTACTGGAATAATGTTCGACGTGGAGAACTGGAGAAGTGGTGTCGAACTTGTGACACCTGTGTAGCACGTAAAGGTCCTAAGAGGCGCACCCGTGGACGATTGCAACGTTATAATGTAGGAGCTCCTTTCGAACGAATTGCTCTAGACATCCTGGGTCCATTTCCTAGAACATCTGATGGCAATAAGTACATCCTCGTTGTCATGGACTACTTCACTAAGTGGCCTGAAGCCTACGCCATTCCTAATCAAGAGGCGGTAACCGTAGCAGACATACTGATTCAACACTGGGTTTCCAGATACGGAGCTCCTCTTCAAATCCATTCCGATCAAGGAAGAAATTTTGATTTGGCTGTGTTCAAGGAAATGTGTGAACTACTCGGCATGGACAAAACTCGAACAACACCTCTACACCCTCAATCGGACGGCATGGTGGAGCGGTTCAATCGTACCATCCTAAATAGCCTCTCTCTCCTGGTGTCTAGAGACCAACAGGACTGGGACAAGAAATTGCCTCTTTTCCTGCTTGCCTACAGGAGTGCCACTCATGAGGCCACTGGTTACTCCCCTTCTCAAATGCTCTTTGGTCGTGATCTTCGTCTGCCTGCGGATCTTTTGTTTGGCCGTCCTCCTGACGCTCCTTTGTCGCCTGAAGAATAGGTGGATGGACTCCAGGCACGGATTGAGGAGATTCATCGTCTAGAGAGGAACCGAATCGGACTGGCATCGGAAAAGATGAAGACACGGTACGACACAAAGGCAACTGGACATGAGTTCAACGAAGGTGACAAAGTTTGGTTGTGGAATCCCATACGTCGTAAGGGACTGTTGCCAAAACTACAAAGAAACTGGGACGGTCTTTACACAGTCGTCAACACGCTGAATGACGTCGTCGTTCGCATACGAAAATCGCCACACACCAAGCCCAAGGTCGTACATTATAATCGGCTAGCCCCTTATTTTGGCCAAAGTGATTAGAAATTCAAAACTGGAATTTCAGACCATGGTCATGAAAGTCACTTTTTGTAAATATGTAAATAGTAATTAGTTCTTATTTGTGTAAATTTTATTATTATTCTTATTATTTATTTATTTATTTATTTGTTTATTTATTTTAAGTGTTTTCCTCTAACTCAAGAATTGCACTGCCCGGGACGTGCAGTCTTTGAGGAGGGGGTAGTGTTACGAATTTTGTAAATAGTTAGTGTTTGTACTGTAAAATAATGTAAATAATCCTATTAAGCTCCATTTCTTTACTAATATTAGTTTTTGTTACATTGTCTCTGTTATCAAGCAAACTTGTCTATTATTTTCAGTGTATGTCTACGGCAGATTGGCGAAATATTAAAGATATCGCCAAATTGGCGTCACTTTTGGCGACTAATTTTGGTCGCCAAATTTGGCGATATATCGCCAAGTTGGCGACAAACTTGGCGATTGTTGGCGATGGTAACCCTTTCCTCTCAATGGTAACCCCCCTTTAGGTCTACTGATACATTGAATGTTGTTCCGTGGATTTTTCGAGATGGTTCTAGAAATTTCCAGCACCTGCTGCGAGCCTATATAAGAAGAGAAGCGATGCGAGCTGTTGTTATTATTTACCAGTCAGTCATTGAGTGAACAAGGCGTTTGCTAGCAAGTTTGCTTGAGTTTCATTTATGTTGTTTTGGATGTTATTAAGTGTTGAGACGTTGTATAAAGAGTCTCTGGGATCTAAAGCTATACTTGTACGATAGATTTGAGCAGTTATTTTTGAATATCGAGCAATATTTGTGAGTTTCGAAGAGTCTGTTGTTCTGAAGATCTGTTAATAAATTATTTTCTACTTTTCTAAGAGACAAGAGTTTGAAGTTCTCTAACCATAAGATCGAAAGAACCCTATATATACGCTGTAACAATATTGTTTTATCTACCCCGGGGTCATAAATTATTGTATTTGTTATTATGAGTTAATAGTTAGCCTTCATTTGTATTCATTATGATAAATTAATTTAAGGTTAAAATTAAATAAAATGGTAGTTATAATTTAACTTATGATTTAAGTCGTTAATTATTTTTATTCCACAGCAGCATATTCATTTTTATGTTACTTTTTTAATTTTAGATGATTTACTTAACAATACTATACGATCCTATTTTTTGAATGATTTTCATTGAAGTTTTAATTAATTAGTTTTTATGATTAAGTTCGGTAGAATGCATTATATTCTACCACGTGTTAGTGTCTGCCCATCTTAATTTGGGGATCGACACAATAGAGTAATGCAGTTAAGCGACACAACGGGTTACAGTCCAGCAGAATTAGTCTTCGGGAAAAATCTAAGAACACCCGAAACGTTACTATCTTATTACTATACTTAGTCATGGAATATGTATTCTGATTAATAAATCGGTTAAAAAAGATGTCAAGAATCGGCAGCGGAAAATATGGTAGACAGCAGAGAAAAACAAATCTATGGTATGACAAAAAAGCCATAGAAAAAAGTTCGAACTAGGTGATCAAGTCTTAATATTATCGACGAATAAACCCCATAAAATGTCAGTTAGTTGGACAGGACCGGGTAAGATAATCAAAAAAATATCGGAGACAAACTATGTTGTAGAAGTTCCTGCGAGGCGGCAAAAACTCAAATTTATCACATTAAACCTTTTAAAACCTTATGTGCAGCGTGTAGAAAAAATAAATATTTTAACGAATGAATGTAAGGATTTAGTCTTCTCAAGATTTAGAAATAGTATTTCTAATAGAAGACGAAAATTGTTACAGCATCAAAGAAATAGCGGAAGTTAGTAAATTAAACGAACGCTGTAACCCAGAACAATTATGTGAAATAGAAAAGTTACTAGATGAATTCAACGAAATTTTTTCTAACAACCCTGAACAACAAATCTAGTGATTCATGATATAGAAATTATAGAAAATAAATCGATTAGGATAAGGCCCTATAGAATGTCAATTAGAAAAGAAGAAATTTTAAATAAAGATTTAAAAAGGGACATTAGAGTTAAATATAATAAAAGAAGGAGAGTCGGACTACAATTCCCTCATGATATTAGTGGAAACCCCAGGAAAAGAGCCACGACCCTGTATAGATTACAGAAAAATGAACGCGATTACAAAAGTAGAGTATTATGCGCTTCCAAATATAGAAGGGCGCGTAGAAAAAGTAGGGGCGGAAAAAACTAGCCACATTATTAACTCTGGAAGTTTCTACCCTCTGAGGATGCCATTTGGACTCATTAATTCGTCGTTTAGATTCTCAAAGTTCATGGCAAAATTACTAAGGGGCCTTGAAAAATTTTGTCTACCATACCTAGACGATATGGCAATTTTCTCAGAATCGTGGGAAGATCATAACGTGCACCTAAGAGAGTTATTGATGAGAATCAGGGAGGGAAGCTAACAGTGAAAATAGCGAAATGCAAATTTGCACTGAAAACTGT
This sequence comes from Maratus speculifer, assembly GCA_964019185.1. Taxonomy (NCBI): domain Eukaryota; kingdom Metazoa; phylum Arthropoda; class Arachnida; order Araneae; family Salticidae; genus Maratus; species Maratus speculifer. The sequence goes on along the minus strand of OZ025295.1, from coordinate 813,677 downwards.
TAAATACTTGCGACACATAGCAGGAGAGGATCAAAGAAAACCCGCAGAGACGAAGATCAAAGCAATAACCGAATTACGCCACCCAAAATAAAACGGAAATCAGAAGATGTTTAGGGATGACAGGATATTACTCGGGATTCATAAAAAACTATGCGTCAATTGTAGAACCCCTCACAAGAACACTCAAAGCAAAAAATAAGAAAGAAAAGTAACATGGAGCGACGAAATCGGAAAGGCGTTCGATACCCTAAAAGGTAAACTCACGAAGGAACTCATTTTATATTCTCCCGACTATAGTTCAGAATTTGTAATACAAACTGACGCATCTCAAAATGGGATTGGAAATGTGTTAACTCAGAGGCGAGATTTGGAAGAGCACCCCATAATTTATCTGAGCAGGAAATTCACAGAGACTAAAAAAAGCTTCATTGCTTCAGAACGGGTATGCGCCGCAGTAATCTTCGTCGTAAAAAAATTAAGACACTATATTGACGGGCAAAAGGTTCTTGATGGAAACAGATCATAATCCTCATACATTTCTAAAAAACAATGCAGGAAACAATCCTAGACTACTGAGGTGAGCATTAACTTTGCAACCTTATCACTATGCCATAAAATATAGGCCAGGCAAAGACATACCACATGTCGATTATTTGAGTAGGAGTAAGTTTTTTTTAATGCATATAGTATAAATTCTCATAGAAATATTTTAATGTAACTGTGCAATGTAAAATATATAGGGCTTAAACGTACAAAATTCTTATGGATGGAATTAATTTCAGCTATAGAAAATATTTTTTGTGTATGTGTTGAGCCACTCAGAATATGTGAGCAAACCTTTGATTTACAAATATTCCTGCCAGAATATCATTTTAAGGAGGGGGATATTGTAAGAAATCGAACTGACTTACACGAGAAAACCCTAAATAGTCTAAATTTTAACAAAGTCCCACATTATTGTCGGGAAGATAAAAAGAAAAGATGCATCACAATCCATCTTTGCGCTAGACAGTTTTTTAGACAGACTAAAAATGAGGGCGCCAAAACGGCATCTCTTTCAGAAGTACCGACAGGTGAAATCAGAAGAGTTCCCACGAGTATTCGGACATCGAAACATGTCTTTCACGGCACAAGGGAAACTTGAATGAGCCAATAAAAGTAGAGCTTATGAATGACATAAGCAAAGAAAGTTCCAAATAGACAAAAAATCCCGATTGTTTTTTACGGGGGGAGATGAGATACCGAAAAAAGGCAGTTTTTGAACTTCGGAGTGAGAAGGCAAGGTTAAAATACCTTGTTAGGAGAGAAGGTTTTTTTTTCTCTCCAAGAGAAGATGAATGACGGCTCAGAGTTTTAGCTGCGAATCACTACGCTTCATACTCCGGACTTTTGGGGATGAAGGAAAGTCCAAAGTTAGGTCGATTAGACTGAAGGATTATCTTTTTATAAAAGAGATTTAAAGGACAGTGAATATGCTTAGATCAACTTCATGAACTGATTAACTTTTGTTACGGATTGAGAAACATTCGGCTATCAAATAGACTTTAATTGAGACAAGAACCTCTTCATAACCATTTTAAATTGTTTGTGATAACGACCTTTTGTAACCTAGATTCATATCTTCTTTAACAAATATTTTCTTAAATATAGATTGGTCGACGCCTTATCGAATAATCCGTTCACGCTACCCGATCTTCACGTTGAACCCTTTACACCATCGTGTCATATACCAAGTTTCTTATCTAACAGCCTACCATCTCTATAGTGGTTATGGCATCAACATAAAATATCTTTGTTTAAATAAGGACTGTCACCATTATTTTGTTAACATTAATACTGAAATCAATATGGTATTTCCTAATATTCCATAGAAATGTAATTGAGAAAGTTTTTAAAGATATTTTTTGTTTTGTCAACTTCCGAACTTCCGAAGATAGTGGTACTGGCATAAAATAAATCTTGTGTAGGTTCAGGGACTGTCACCATTGATTTGCAACTATTACTTTAATAATCAGTTTATTATTTCCTCATATTGCACAGAAATCGTAATTTAAGACTTTATTAGAAAGCTTATTACTCCTTCCCTTAACTTCACTCATTTTAAATTATATTTACACTAGCAGTTACCCGTGACTTCGTTCACATAACATTTAAAGAAGAAATAATTGATCAATCAAGCAAAAAATTTCGATGATGAAAAGCATGTGTAATTAACTTTTTATCGCGAATTTATGGTAAAAAAACTTCTGATAATCCCTAGTTGCTAATTTGTTTGCTGGTCAAAATTTTCCTTTCAGCGATTAATACTAATAGATAGAAACAATCTTGAATTCTTTTGTTCAGCCCTGTAGTTTTCCAAGTGCCTTTAATACACGAAAGTATTTTTCTAAAATTTATTTCAAACAAAAATATTTCTTATTACTACCTAAATTACATTTTCAGAAATTATCATCCGAAGACAACCTTGTATCAGTTCTTTGCGGGACCCTGTTTATCATTATATATATATACTACAAACATTTCTTAGTTTACTAAATGTAGTTCAAAATAAAAATGCATATTTTATTTAAAAACCACCTTTAAGTAAATTACGCTCATATTCAGTAACCTTTCCGAGATCTTTTGTGTAACCCTGTATATCTAAATTTAACTATTTATACTATTACCATTTATATTCTCCATTTAATATGCATACATTTAGCGAAACTTAAAAGCACATATCATAATTGAAAATGCATTTCATCCATGCAACAGTCATCATCCATGATATACAGTACTTCGGATAGAATATATAATATTTGAAATCTTTTATGTGTCCCTGTAAATGCTATGCACTTCGTATTATGCATGAAATAACTTACATTAAGCCTCAGCAACATATATCAATTTGATTATACATGAAATCGTTTACCATAATTAAAATATGTCGGAAACTTTCCTCCCTTTATTCCTATTCAATGGAATTCTTCTGTCTGACCCTGTAAATGAATAGTAAGTGCCCTTTTCACTACATACTTTACAAAATGCATATTTTAGTGCACTTTGTAAATGCATATAAATTTGAATATGTTCTACAGGCTGTAACATCGTTAAATTTAATTAAAACGATTTTTCCCCATAATGCCGTAATATAAGGAAATTTTTTGACTATCCTTATAAATAAACTAATCATGGTAGAAAATTCATTTTCATTAGGTATTCGTGCTAGGTAAACGTTAATAATGTCCAAAAATTTCATGGAAATCGGAGTATATTTACGAAAGTTGGAAAGCGACCAGACAGACAGACAAACCGAAAGCATAATAACTTTTCAACTTTGTTCGAAAGTGTTAAAAAATCGAGCCAAAAATATATTAATCAGTGATTTTATTTTCCACCTTTTCCCCACAAAAAATTTCTTCCATTGATAATTATGAGTTTTGAATAAAAATATTCATTTGTATGTAACTTATAACTTATTAATTAGTATAATTAAAAAATATTTCTGATTCATTTTAAATATGACGTCATTGTTTATCTCGCTCCATTAGCTACTGATATTCATACCCCTTGTATTTTTAACGACTGCTATAAAATACCTGCTTTATTTCAACTATGACGTCACATTTTCATGAGTGAACCATTTTATTAAAAATATAATTCTTTTTCATTCTTTTTACTTTTAATTTATGTCACCATATTTTACACAAAAATTCCCATTAACTAAACAAATATCCTTGTTAAATGTATTATAAAAAATACACCTTTTATTTTTATTTCAAACATGACGTCATATTTATTTTCTTTTAAATTATTTTATTATTCGCGTTTGTAATGACCGAAAGATGGCGTTGTAATAGACCTGATAATCGTTTGTTTACGTTTGTTTGTTTACGTTCCATGCTGTAGCACTGTAGCATAGAACCAGTTTAAAGAGCTGTTTAAAGTGCAGTTTTTTATCTTTTTTATTTAATTATGGGAGATAAATTACAAATATCGACAATTTTAGAATTTGTAGATGCTGGAAAATCTAGTAATTGCTTTAGAGAAGCTGAAGCATGAAAGCATTGTGTTGCTATCATGCTATTTTGCCATGAGTAAGTCAAATGTATTTTTTTATATTATAGATCTAAACTTTGTGTATAAAATTTTGATTTTAGATAATTTTAATGCAAAGAACCCAACGTTGCACGCGTTATAGAACTGTTTATTTATTTATCGGCCTTTTAAACACTGATTTCATGCTCACGATATAAGTTCTATTTCGTTTCAGACTTTGTCCGCGAGAGGGCGTCTATTTCATTTCAAACGCGAATAGTTTTTCGCGTGGAAGTTTTCTATTAAAAATTCATTGCCGCTGAAAAATTATTATTCCAATTTTTTATTTTCTTGGCAACAGGAAAGGAAAATGGTTAAATTTTATCTGAAAAATGCCTATTGATTTTGTATGAAAAATAATTAAATTTTGAATTATTAAGGAAAATATTTGAATAAAATAAATAAAAATTACCCTATTATTTAATCCGGACTTCTAACTTTACCTCTGCAAAATTTCAAAGCAATCGGTTCAGTAGTTACGGAGTGAAAGCGGAACAAACAAACAAACAAACTCACTTTCCGATTTATAATATTAGTAAGGATTTAACTGTTCTTTGAGAGCATTTATGTTTTATAAGTAACTACTATGCCATATTTAAAGTTTCTATTCTTTTTAGTATCAAAGAAATCGCAATTTAGGATGTTTTTTGCCCCTGCAATCCTCTGGTGGTAGTGGCACAAACATAAAAAATAACTTGTGTGATGAGGTTTAATCGCACCAATTTGCAACTATTTTTAAAAATTGGTTTAGTATTTCATAAGATTGCATAAAAATCGTAACTTAGAATGATTTTAAGACGCTTTCATTCACTTCATCCTTTTAGATTCGGAATTTTGTCGATTTTTAGAAACCATTTGCAACATTTTAAATAATTGATAAGCCAAATTTCAAAATATTAGATGCCTCAGTTGCAGTGCTGTAATTGGAAAAAATATTTGTGGGAACTCACTTTTCTATACATTCCATGTTGGTGTTACTGGATTTCTGTTAAGCAAAAACCCAATTTAAAACATTTAGTCCCATATTAACTTTTTTTGAGTTAACTGTTTTAATTATTACTAGCTGCACCCGTCGACACTCGACGGAAAAGAATATATATTAGGTAAGATATATATCAATCTTATATAGACAGTAAAATACTGAGCGAAATAAACAAATGCACAACTCATAACACATAACAAACAATATTAAAACAACTCATAAATTATTATGTTGGACTTCAGCTACAAATCTTTTTTTTAATCCGGTTTCTAAACCTTAAATATCATTTAAATGTCAAACTATTTAGGAAGTTAATATTATACCCCAGAAGACGAATTCAAAAATATCTGCATAGTTTATTTTTTCTCCATTTAAAGATCGCTTGATAACTGTACAATAATTATAATATCAATGAAACATTTTAATTACTAGTATTAAAAAATGCTCTGACGAGCACCAAAAAAGGTTAATATGTTTTTAAGTATGAAAAAGGGTTTGACAAGTGCTTCTATTAATTATTGAGCATGAGGAAGGACAAGGGATCCCTTCTTGGCTACAACTCACTTCAATGCGAATTTTGAAAAAATCATATTTGCGCTTTTTCCATATGAAAGTAATTTGCGGTTCTTTAGTAGAACTTTCCACCGTGCTTTAGATGTTAACCAGGGGTGTAGTCGTAAAAATAAGATAGGATATATGCTCTAAGCAGAGGGATACCCTAGAATGTGTATACTATAAGCTTTCTTGAGAAATAATGTATATGGTGTTCTATTAAAAAGTCCAGAAGGCATACGGCGTATAACATGCACTTACATCCCTGATGTTAACTGCACTGTTCACTCTGCACTATACTACAAATAAAATTTCTGTGCAATTATACACTTAGGGCATGCTTGGTGCCAGTGCATGAATGTGATGCAGGAACTAGGTTTTTGGCACTGTGTCGTCTTCCCTTACATTTATGTCTAATTAAGCTGCACCTTTACTGGTTATGTCTTTACACTATACATTTTTATAGTAACTGCGACTGATTTGTTTTCACGGAAAAAGCGCAAATATGATTTTTTAAAAGTTGGCATTGAAGTGAGTTGTAGCCAAGAAGGGATCCCTTGTCCTTCCTCATGCTCAATAATTAACAGAAGCACTTGTCAAACCCTTTTTCATACTTAAAAACATATTAACCTTTTTTGGTGCTCGTCAAAGCATTTTTTAATACTAGTCATTTAATTTTTTGATAAAAACTGAAGATTTTCTAATATCTTAAAAAGAAAAATAACTGCTGCTGTCAAAATTTATAAAATGATAACAACAGCATAAAATTTTGATGTATCAGAATAATTATAAAAGTCATTGCATTGCTATATAAAATGCATGATAAGAAAAATAAACCACGGATTTGAACGAAAAAAGTACAGAACTTTATTAAAAGAATTAAAAGCCATACCAATTAAATATATTCAAGGTAATTTCTCAAATAAAACATTCACAACTAGAAAAATTCTAGAAATTGAATAACAATTAACATAAGAATATTCCCGAAGAATTAATAATTTAACACAAAAGCATTTCTAAATAAAACGAACTTACATCCGACGGGATTTGAACTCTATACCCGCTGCTGAGCAGCCAAATGTCTTACCACGAGAGTCCTAGTTTAACACCAGAGATGTTGCAAATTTTCTATAATACCTATATAAATACCAGCATAAGTCTTGTGACTGTCATCAACAGCTCCGATCTGATTGTTTTATTTTTTATATGCCCGACGACTATTTTCCTACTTTTATTTTAGCTACTCGAAACAATCGCCAAATAGGTTTCCTTCGCCATAATTTCATTTTAAATATAAAGCTGTCACTAGCTTTATTTAAAATACAGGACTTTCATTAAAAAACACATAAATTAAAAATACATATATCAGATACATTTAACTTGCACGTTTTTCTTTCATTTTATTAAAAATACTATAAGTAAATATATAACTACTTAATTTATCCCATCGACCAAAGAACGATAGACAAACTGTAAGATTATATGCCAATAATGGATGAACATAAATGTTACACTTCCTTGACATTAAACCCGCTACACTTGTTTGTCATCAATGTTGTAATCAAATGATTTTAATTCGATGATTTATTTATATTTTTATTAATGTTTGACTAATTTATTTGTTCTTTTGTTATTTAATATAAATTTTATGCCAACAAGCGAATAGCTCTTGATATTAATTGAGAAAAATATAATATATAATTTATTAAAGTTACTTTATGGTTGTATCCGCCGACATTATTTGTTTAAATAAAAAGCATTTAACTTCTTACAAGTTTCCGCTAACATTGATATTTTTGGTACCTTCGTATTAATGCCACCGCAGTAGAAGTTGTGCTAATGCGCCAATAAAGAGTGATCTTGTTGTTCGTGCCTTTTTAGTGTTTTTTTTTTTTTTTTTTTTTTTTTTTTGTACTCATTTTGACGTAATTTTTAGTATTTTAGTACTTTTTTAGCCTATTTTTGATACCATTTTTTTTTTTTTGTGCGCGTGCGAACAAGATTGCTCTTTATTGGCACATTAGCGCAACTTCTGCTGCGGTGGCGTTAATACGCAAGTACCATATTTTTATGCTCTTTAATAAATTCTAATATTACATTTAAAATACTTCAATGTTATTCACATATGCGATATCTTACAAATATCTCTTTATGGTTTGATTTGATAAATTCTGCATTAAAATATGAAAACTTTTATTAGTATTCTTTTGTTCGAAATCACCTGAATAAATCAAATTTTATATTTGGTACGTGTCGACGTCATAACTAAACGTCATCATTAAAGTAATCTTTTTCGTTAATGACTTTTATTTTTTTAACCTAAATTCATTAATTTTCTAAACTTAAAATTTTTTAATGCAACATTTTTCCTTTTGAGTAATTTGGCGAATAGTTTGGCGATTTCTATAAATGGGTGAAATTGGTCGACCTGATAATCAAGTAGCACCTTACGTAATATAAATAAAATAGGTATGCATTTTTGGCACAGATGTCATATACGCACCATGTTGGCGAATTTTTTTTTCTGACGCCAATGTCATATGCGCATCGGAGTATTTAATTGAATCCAGAGTGTCGTTATTTTGCTTGATATGTCAACCCGGATGTTGTTATTTACTTTTTAATAAATAATTTTTCTTTTTTTTTAAATATATAAATTGTTTTGTTCTATTAAACAAACCTTTTTTTATTTATTGTTATTACCTTTCAAAAAATATATACCGGGTGTCCCAAAAATGACTGATGGGTTTTAAAATTCAATAACTTGCAAACGGTGGCAGCTATTTAAAATTTTTTTGCAGGAGGGTTATGTACAATGTCAGGAGTATTTTTTATCGTAACTTTTGATTTTAGTTCGAATTTCAACCAATAGATGGCGCTGACAGCAATTGAAGCCCAGGTCGACGCCGAAACTGACCTCACTCAACACTGATCACCTGGCCTTCAATCGCTATGAGCGCCATCTATTTTTTGAAATTCGAACTAAAATAAAAAGTTACGGTAAAAAACTCCTGACATTATACATAACCCTCCTGCAAAAAATTTTTAAATAGCTGTCACCGTTTGCAAGTCATTGAATTTTAAAATCCATCAGTCATTTTTGGGACACCGGGTATGTAACTGGTATCCCAAAACGAGATTTTCGCCAAATTGGCTTAGAAAAAAACTAACGCCAATGGATTCGTATATGACATTTGTGCCGCATTTTAATATAGAAACAGAAAAAATTCGTGCGAAAACAAAAATTAAAGTTCATCAGGTTTGTTTTCAGAGCTATTTATATATTTTGGCATCATACCCTCCCTTTTTGAAGCCAAAATAGCACCAAGCTTTGGCAAACATATTTATATTAATCAGACATTCATAAAATAAGTAATAATTTAATTGACCTAGAATAATTTAACGTACCTAAAAAAAAAGCTGACACATTCTCACGTCCGAATCATCATGGAGTGCCCGACTCACCGCTCTTGTGTCGCGCCAAACCGGATTTCTTACCGGTACGCCCTTACCTTTCATCTCAAAGGCTCAAATAAATGTAAAACCATATTTTTACGCTTATCTTTTAATTGTCCTGTAGATTTTTCCATTCATGTCTAATTATTCATAAAATAATAACTGTGAAAAGTATTGGTATGAACGTTTGTACTTAATAACTTTACATATCTTTTTGTCTTGCACAATTAAAAAAAATAATAATATTAATGTCAATCTTGTGTTAAATCAGTCTTTGAAATAAAATATTACGTGATGGAAAAACACGGTTACGTCGCTTTTGCGGTTAAAAACATTTGCTATTCGGTCTTTCGGCGCCATTTTTGATTTATTCGCCAAACACACCACCAGAATAACTTTAATAATAATGAACTTTTCCGCAAAATCTTGTCCCGATTGCCTAAATTTGTTCATTTCATCTTATGGACCTTCAGATAAGCAAGTAAATAAAATTATGAATAAAAGTATCATATTACAGTGGCTAGCATAAATTTAAGAAAGACTAAACTTTTTGCCAGAGGCGGCTTTTAACTTAAATAAATGAGAAATTAATAAATAAAAAAAAAATATTTCACTTCGCTCGTCAAAATAGATAGTGAATATGATACATGAAAATAACAACAAATAAGTATTTTTTCACGTGATTTATCTAATCTATTTATTTATTTTTATGTTCATTTAAACTTACGTGCAACAATTACAAGAAGAATAAAAAAAAAATTGTAATTTAAGAAATTACCCCAACCATTTGAAAAATGTTTCACTCGATACATTCATCTATCATTTTAAGCTAAATACCAGTTGTTTTATTGTGTATTATCCGTGCCACTGCTATAAATGACTTTATACATGCTGCAATTTGAAGGTACGGTTCGTTTAAGTTATAACACTCTATTGTCGCCAAGCATAAAAGTTGGCGACGAAAGAAACATTTCAAACTATTTAACATTGTTGGTGCAAAAGTAATCATTATTAAAATACAGCTTTGGCATATACTGTTATACTTGTAAGACTTTGGCATATATTGTTTGATTTTACAGAGCAGAATTTTGGTGATGGAGGTTTTAAACCAAAATCGATCGCAGCACATGCATCTGTGAATGGGTCCATCAGACATCGAATCAAAAAAGTTTTTTCCCAGTTTTTCCCAAGCCGATTGCTTTTTAGTTTTCTTTTTAGGTGGTGGAAAATCAAGAGTAATAGCTATAACATTTTCCGGCTTGTTAGAATCACTATTGGCACTCAAATTTTCCTGGTTAGAACCGACCGATAGTAAAACGCCATGGCTAGTGGATTGGTCGCCCTGGCGACATGATGTTTTACAATTAATCGGTTCGGCATTAAATTGCTTCCTTTTTCGTGATCGCCTTTCAACACGTAATTGGTTTTCAGCGGCTCAATAATCTTTTGATTTTATCATTTTCTGCATTGAAAGACGTTTTTGCGCCAAACCAAATACAGTATTACTCAGTTATCCCGTCGACCAATTTCGCCAAATGATACGAATCGCCAAACTAATAAGCAACTTATACATGTTGACTAAATTTTTATTTTAAATAGCAAAAGAAGAAATAAAAATCACTTTATGATTGTTTAAGTACGCGTATTGTGTTTAATATCATTGAATGCGATATTCACGTTCATTCATTTCTTTGGCTTCGGCTTTTTCCGTATCTGTTAATTTCCGTCTACCCATTTTTAAATTTGTTAGTTTTCATTTTTATTACAATGATTTTAACCATTTTAATTTACTATTCAAATAAAAATTCTTCTAAAAGTAAAGAATTTAATTTAAATTCAAATAAAAACTCTTCTAAAAGTAAAGAAATTAATTTAAATTCAAAAGTGACCACATCATTCAAAAGTGGTAACATCATTCAAAAGTGGTAACATCATCGGGTCCATTCTCCCGAAAACAACAACCATTTTTCAAATGGTTAATAAGAAATATATAAGAAAAAGACTAAGTTCAGCTGGAAATTTCAGACAAAAGTTCGATTTTCTCAGCGACCGACAAACATACAAAGATGAAAAAAAAAACTGTTCTGAGTTTTACCATGAGGATTAAAATAAACCAAAAACGAAGTTAATCCATCCACGGAAACGTTAGCAAGACTTTGTTGAATTTTTTGCTTTCATTTTTTCATTAAAAATTAAATAAAAAACTATTCTAAGCTGCAGTAATTTTTTGAATGCTATCATTTTATTCGTCTCATCGAGTTCTATCTTTTAAAAAAAATTTCACTGCCGTATCTCAACTGGTTCGCCAGAAATTTTAGAAAGTTGTTTGCACTTTCTATTTCTTAAACATATTATACCAAACGCTACCGCGTTTGCTATGATAATAGAAACAGGGACTTACTAAACTGCCTAACCAACCCAGTACACATTTACAGCACTTGCAATAAATTTAATTTATTTATCGGTTTGTATTCTCCATGAACTTGCAAAAATTAATTTTATTGCTATGGCAACGGAAAAAAAAAGATATCTCTGTTATTAAAAAGAATAAAATTTTTGTATTTGTTGCTGAAATACAGATTTTTTTTTCTATTTTAAACAATAACTTAATACAATGAAATGATTTTAATTATTTTTTTATATTATGTAAGATAGAAATATAGTAATACCGCCATATCACAGGTTTTATTCTTTTTTTCTCTAATATAAGACATCATTTACACCTTCAGAAATACTCATCTTTTCTTAAATAAAAGCGTAATTCATGCAGTTATTTAAGAATTCTTTAGTTTCATAAAATATTCAATATAATTAAATAGAAATGGCGCAGTTTATAGAAATATTTTCATTTGTGCACACCACGGACCTTTAAATTAATAAAAGTTCACTTTATTTAGATGCAGGAATTAAAGTCAGTGAATATGACATCATCACTGACACAGCTATAACAATGTACATTATATTCATGGAATAAATTTATCTGGTTTCTGTATGACGACATTTTCTCCATCGACAAAATTTCACTTTAGATTTTATATTTTATTAATTTATATATATAATTTATATTTTATAATTTATATCTTCTGTTATTTTACTTACATAATACTTAATAATATTACTCAGTAAATAATCTGTGTATTGCAGGGGATAACTATGTACAATCATTTTATTATGATTAAATTTAACGAAAACCTTTATTTATTCTTTTTTTTTTTTGTTTGTTTGTTTGAAATGCGATTATACATTCACCGATGAGATCAAGCTGCTGATTGGTGGAAAATAATGAAACAAAATAAATTTTGAGAACAGCTTAACCTGTTGCCACTGTTTTGAAGAAATGTCATGAAAAAGCTTTTAAAATTAAAAATAAAATATAAAAATTGAAATAAATTAAAAATTAGCCAGAATGGGCACATCTACACATAAACAGCTTTCATTTAAAAAAATAATTATCAAAATCGGGCCAGTAGAAGGCTCAGGGCTGATGACCAAAAAAACAGCCAGGTGTTTTAAATATATAGATGTTTTAAATATATATATACTCTAGTTCTTAGGTATTGTAGCTTTCTCTAAATAAATTTTATAAATCGCATAGTAACATTTTCCAACTTGCGGTAAAATTTAATTGAAATAACTGAAATTTTGATAAAGAACGATAATGAGAGGATTTTTTTTCTGCTTTTTGATTTACAACAAACTGTCTCCTCGGCCAATCTTCTTCCTAATGGCAACCAAGATGGTTCAGGACATATGGACCATATGGTTCAGGACAAAATTCTTTTAAGGAAAGTCCTATACAGCTTATAAATATAAATGAACTGGCTTTTTAAAATAAAGATTAACATTTTCTCATCGGTTAAGAGATCAGTGGCGTAGCTTGGATGGGTGACACTAGGGGTAGTTATAAATGGTGTCTCCCCCCCCCCCCCCAAAAAAAAAGAAAAAAATCTGGCTTTTTTTTTTCAATTGCAATTCTACGTTATTACAAATAAAATTTCAACATTTGTTCGATAACTTTTAAGAATTTCATATTAACAAACTAATAATATCTATACTAATAAAAGAACAAAACGCTGTCTGTGTGTGTGTGTGTGTCTGCGATGGCTAGCAAAATCTACTGCATGTACGAGGCTCAAAATTTTTTTGAGAGTAGCCCCAAATCTCTCCTGATGTACCTAAGCTTCAGAATTTCAAAATTCTATTTATTAACTGAGTAATTAATTAAATTCCAAAGCTCACTGTCATAAAAAATTGCCTTTTTTCCCACTTCATTTTCTTATGGTTGGTTGGTTGCATAAAATTTTCGCAGAAATAATTAAAAAAGCTGGAACAGACCTTTAAAATTCACAGACTGGCAAACTGTCAGTTTAAGAGAGACCCTGGAGTTTCGAGACAAAAGCCTCCCTAACGGGTAGTAGCATACGTCTCAGTATTTGCCAACCAACCAACCAACCAAAGTTTAAGAGAGGATTTTTCTTTTTTATCACAGCTGCTGTACGCCATGTAAGAAAAAGATAAGTAGAGGTGAAGTAAGCCTCAAAAAAGGTTTGCAATATGAAACCATTTATCATTCAAATTTTAATGTCTCAAACAAAAGTACGTAGAAGGGATTTTGTATAAATAAGACGAAAGAAATAAATTACAGCTGAAGCATATTTTACAAAGAAATAGTAATTTTTTAAAGTGGTCTTTTTTCTATTATGTTATTTATTTAAAAAAATGTTTGCGTTTAAAAAAATTGAAATTGGAAAATTAGAAATAATTAAATGTCAAAATAAAATATTGAAAACATTTGATATGAACTATAAATTGTATTACTAAAAGTTTTCTTTTTTTTTCAGAACTTTTTAATACTTTATAACGTAGATGAAAAAAGTTTATGATTTAACAACATATTAATAATTCTATGTCAATATATAAAATATATTGATGAAAACATTCTTTTAAAATTATGCATGAAAACTTAAATAACAAATATTAATCTAAAATCTAGTTTCAGAATGTAGACGATTTTAAGACATTAACGAAAGAATATTAACTTTTCAAGCAAAATCTTAAATGATGCTTCTATATTGATATCTCAAAGTCATATGATAAAAATAATCAAATAATTATTGCCTATGATTGATATATTTGTATCTTTTATGCATTCCGGTCGTGTATTACAGCCAATAATGACACAAAACGTTATTTTTTAAACGAAATTTTAGGCATCTATTCAATAACAGTTTAAAAGGTAAAAAATAAAAGCAAAGAAATACAGGTCTAAATCAGTTTGAATTGATCGGCGTGTCAAAGCACATGGTTTTGTTGGTATTTATTTGAACTTAATGTAGCAGATTTTAGGGTTACATTTTTGGCGTCACCCCAAGACATTATACTTCCACTCAATTAATTTCTTTTTACTGTACAGTTGTACTCAGATTTTTGGCATTTCGAACATTAAAATGTATGAGTCATTAGCTGTGGTGCAGTAAAAAAAAAAAAAAAAAAAAAAAAAAAAAAAAAAAAAAAAAATTACGCAACAGTTTTCTAGGAGTTTATTTTTTTATCATTGATAAAATTTAAATATATTCTATTCAATTTAAAATTGTATTATGGCTTTAATTTGTTTTTAAAGCAAAAATAAAATAGCTGTTTGGCGTACAATTGTTTGAATCCACAAACGATTCATACACCATAATAAATTATCAAATAGCAAAGTAAATTTTTTATCAGAAATAGCCATAAAAAGAATAGTAGCAAAACTGATTATAACCTTAATGTTTAGACTAATTAACACATAACCCAATCCCAACCAGAAAAAAAAGACCACACTCCGATCCGTGATAGACAAAATTTCCGTGAGTATAAACCCTACCCGAACCTAAAAATTCTGTTTGAAAAAAAAAAAAAAAAAAAAAAAAAAAAAAAAACTATCAATTTAATAATTAACCCGAACCAAATCTCAATCCCTGAACTTGGCAAAAATATTCCAGTGAAGCATGTCCTTTCTCGAACAAGACAGAATAATTTTCGTGAACACGCAAGAAGACCCGAATCCAAACGTTCTATTTGAAGAAAAACCCGAAATCTAAATTGAACCAAATCTGAATCCGATAAAAATATTCCAAAGAACTATAACCCTATCCGAGCAAGACGAAATAATTTCCATGGGCATAAACCCGACTCAAACCTAAAAAATCCGATTTGAAAAAGCCTGAAATTTGATCCGAACCACATCTGAATCCGACCAAAATATTCGAAAGAATCATAACCGGACTCGAGTATGATAAAATAATTTCCGTGGACATGAACGAGATCCGAACCTAAAAATTCTATTTGAAAAAATACCTGAAATTTGAATCGAACCAAACCTGAACCTGACAAAAATATTCCAAAGAACCGTAACCGGATCCGAATAAGACAAAAAATTTCCATGCACATGACCCGAATATGAACCTAAAAAATTTCTTTGAAAAAAATCTCGAAATCTGAAATGAACCAAATCTGAACTTGACAAAAATATTCCAGTGAAGCATGTTCTTATTCGAACAAGGCAGAATAATTTCCGTGAACACGCAAGAAAGTCCGAACCCAAAAATTACATTTGAAGAAAAAGCCGAAATCTGAATTAAACCAGGTCTGAACTTGACAAAAATATTCCAGTGAAGCATGTCTTTATTCGAATCAGACAGAGAAATTTCCGTGGACACACAGGAAAAAATACCTGATACCAACCTGAACCCAAAAATTCCATTTGAAGAAAACGCCGAAATCTGAATTAAACCAAATCTGTTCCCGTCAAAAATATTTCACAGAACCATACTGGATTCGAGCAAGGCAAAATAATTTCCATGGACCTGAACATTTAAATCGAATTTCAAAAAATACCTGAAATCTGAATCGAACCAAATCTGAACCCGACGAAAATATTCTAATGAATTATAACCAATATCCGAACAAGACAAAATAATTTCCCTGGATATGAACCCAATATATGGTTAGGTAACATTGGGTTGCGATTAGATTGCAATTACATTACGGCAGCGGTTCCCAAACTTTTGGGCTCGAGGAGCCCTTTTTGGGAAAAATTATTGAGGCGGAGCCCCTGAACGCAACTATACTCTTTGGTTTACAAATTAATGTTTTTTATGGCTATGGAACAGAGAAAAATCTGTTAAATAAAAACCGAGTCAATAATTTCTAACATTGGACCAAGGTTCTAAGTTTGGCCCTTTGTTGATACAGAAATTCTGAATTCATGCTAGAAATTTTAAAAGTCAAATTTTCTATTGTATAACCTTTTAACAGTTTCATTTTATATGACTATTAGCAGCCTTCGCCCGCTACGCTGGTCAGTGTTTTTCAAAAAAACTTTGAATCAAACGAAATTTTTATATCATAGTAATTTTTGGTTTTATATCGTATTTTAGACTGTCTATCATCGGTGAAAAGTCAGTCATCTAAATGGAAAGTTCAATGTTATTCACCAATTAATGAACAGTTTTAATCACATAAAAATTCATTCAGCGGAACCTTTAAAATAAAACCAGCCTTTTGTAATTGAGTTCATATGATTTAAAACATCTCCATAAGTATTCAATTAAACAACGCAGAATGCTATATATCATTTGTTACAAAATTTCTGAAAAATTATCCAACAAACAATGTTCAATTAAAATCTATCAATTAGAACTTCAGTTATAAGCGGCCGAATGAAATTTCACTTTGCGTTTTATATATACTGAGATAATTAAATATAGCTTACATAATCATGTTAACCTGATTAGAGAACTCTCTTTCAAAATTGTACGTTCAATAGATTTTTTTTGTTTGATCATTAATACGAAATCCAGACTTTCTTTTACATATATAGATTGAAAATTTCAGCTTTTTGCGCCGAAGGCATCGCCAAATTAGAAAAATGTGAAGTATCTCACGAACTACTGGACTTAAAAGAATTTGCTTAATATCATTCGATGCAGCATGAAAAAGTACACTAAAATATGGTATAAGTTGAAAAATAACTATAAAATCCGATTTTTAAGGAATTTTTTTTAAGTTCGTTCATTTTTTTACCCCCTTTAGAGGTGGAATTTTCGAAAATCCCTTCTTAGCGGCACTCGACGTTATAAGAAGTATTTTTACCCCAATTTTGAAGATTTTTGGTTCGATAGATTTTTTTGTTTTGTGATTAATACGAAATCCAGACTTTCTTTTATATATATAGATAAGGATTGAAAATTTAAGGTTTTTGCGCTGAAGGCATCGCCAAATTAGGAAAATTTGAAATATATCACGAACTACTGGGTTTAAAATAATTTGTTTAGTACCATTCGATTCAGCATGAGAAAATACACTAAAATATGGTATAAGTTAAAAAATAACTACAAAATCCGATTTTTAAGGAATTTTTTTAAAGTTCGTTCTTTCTTTTACACCCCTTAGGGGTGGAATATTCGAAAATTCCTTCTTAGCGGCACTCGACGTTATAAGAAGCATTTTTACCCCAATTTTCAAGATTTTTGGTTCAGTAGATTTTTTTTGTGCTGTGATTAATACGAAATCCAGACTTTTTTTACATATATAGATAAGGATTGAAAATTTCAGGTTTTTGCGCCGAAGACATCGCCAAATTAGGAAAATGTGAAGTATCTCACGAACTAATTACTGGCTTTAAAAGAATTTGCTTGTTACCATTCGATTCAGCACGAAAAAATACACTAAAATAGGTTATCAGTTGAAAAATATCCGTGAATTCCGATTTTTAAGGAATTTTTTAAAAGTTCGTTCTTTCTTTTACCCCCCTTAGTGGTGGAATTTTCGAAAATCCCTTCTTAGGGAGACTCGATGTTATAAGAAGTATTTTTAACCCAATTTTCAAGATTTTTGGTTGGGTAGATTTTTTTGTGCTGTGATTAATATGAAATCCAGACTTTCTTTTATATATGTAGATTATTGAATACAATAAAATAAAAATAAGGATTAAAACCCTCTTTTTTTTGTGTTAAAATATCTGGGTGATTCTACGATAAGAGGTAATTTGTACGGCAATCCGTTTAAAACAGATTTTTTATTCTATATGTTGCGATTTTTTGCAATGAATCGCATCATCTTAATATACTTTATTAAATAACATCACGATTGAAAGCCTAATTAAAACATATTTTTCTGAAATTTCTTACAAAGTCTAAAAAAGTCTCTCCCCTGGCATGTCCCCTTGCCGGTTTCAATTTAACTTTCAAACAATACATATATTTTTTCCATCAGATGCTTAGCTAAAGTATGTTTAATTGGAATTTAAGTAATTATACTTACGTATTATAAAATAAAAAATAAAATATTTTTGTTAATTTCAAATAATTTTTTTAATTAACTTTTGTCCCGCTTTTTTTGTGTCTCTACCCTGTCAAATTTTGTTCCGCTGAAACAAATATAAATTCAAGGATGGCTATATTGGAAGTAGTGCTTAAGGACATCTATTGGCTTGAAGTTAGCAATACTAAACGCGCAAGCCATTTAAGCGTCGCCATTTTTAGTTGTTGCGACGCGACCGTGCAGTGTAGTGGCTTCGCACGGTGATCGTGTATATCCTGGTAAGTCATAAAACTTATAATATTCATTTAATTCAATTGCATTTATTGTCCTAATTAAACAATACGGTAATAATTAAAGTGAAATACACAATTAACCCAAAAACTAATTCAGTCAGTTGAAAATTTTGAATTTACATGAAAATGTACCTCCCCTTCCGTATTTTTCCTGGCAAGATAACTGCCAGGGGAGCGAGTCACTGACTAGAAAAAGTTATAATATATGTATAAAGTGACTTGCCCTTATATGAAAAAGTAAATAAACGGGACAAAAATCATAATTTAAAGGTTTTTGATCAAACTCAAACTTTTCTTTTTGGCCGAATTCTCTAAGTTTTTGAACCTCTTATCGTAGAATCACCCATCTACCTTCTATAATCGAAATATTTCCTTCAAACACAGCAGAAAATATAGTTAAAAATTTGTGATTTCTGAAAGCGCTTAATAACGAGGAAAACAAAAACTTTTTTACTCGAGCGATGTTCAAGCGATACTGTTAAGGGGCTAATGACACCCAATTTTAAAATAAAAAATATTTTTGGGGGATTTCGAGTATGAATTCGGAATTAAAGATCAAAATGGTAACCATGTTTGGATTATGCATTGCATTGGGGCTTACGCAAAACAATAATTATTTATTGCGAAAACCATACAGACACAGAAAAAAAGGTAAGTTGTACAGTTTTCGCTAGCAGAGAGGTACTTCTGTAAAATACCAATATAATACTCGCGAAAAAAAATTGAATGCCTAAGTTCCAGTCACCCATGAGTAATTATGTATCCGCCTACCCGTAATAGAACCAAGCTATTATCGAATATTTTTTCGTTCTTCCTTAAGTTTCTAGTGCTTCTAAACTTGCAAGGAAAATTAATTGTCTCTCAGCTTCTTCTTCTTCTTCTTCTTCTTTTTTTTTTTTTTTTTTTTTTGAGCTAATTAATTCAATTAGAATTAGGTCATCGTTTTGTGTTTAAGTGGGCGAGACAAAATCTATAAGATGTATTGTATGGTACAGCATTGTTCACTTTTCCGGATATTTTATTTGAAGTATTTGGCTATTAATCACAGTTTTGAAAAAAACTTTCTTTTGTCATTGTTTTTTCTTCAAAACAGACATGAAGTTAAAAACTAAGGTACTACTTGGTTATCCCGCCGACCAAAAAACTGTCGCCAAATTACAAGATTAAATGCCAATGATGGATGATCAAGAATGTCACATTCAATGACATTAGACACGAAATACATGTTTAACCCTTTCCGGCGCGGACAAATTCTGTTAGTAAAATGAGAAATTATCCACTGACACCGGGATTTACAAACGACTTTATAAGAAATCAAGAACTCCTTAACCCTTTGCGGGGCAGGGACTGACACCGGAATTTGAAAACAACTTTATTTGTAAACTAGCAGCCTCCGCCCGCTACGCTGGTCAGTATCACTAAAATAATCTTGAATCAAACGAAATATATTTAAATAAACAATCTTAATATCGAATCAAATACCCACAATTTTTGTCTGATTTATGTAATCTTACATTGGTCAGTTCAAAGTTCATTTTGATGACAAAATACCTCTAAAATGACTAAATAACTGACAAATTACAAAAGTACTAAAGTAATTAAGATTTTTTTTAGTAGTTTTTTTTTTTTTTTTTTTTTTTGTATCTTGAATTCCACTTGAATTGCTTCTACCTGAATTTGCTTCTGAGGTATGATGAAACATGTTATTATTTTAGACCATCCGATGAACTTCCTAAAGGAAAGATTTATATATATATATATATATATATATATATATATATATATATATATATATATATATATATATACCGGGTGTCCAGTAAATAACTGACCCATTTTGAACTTAAATAACAAATAAACGGTTTGAGATAATAATGCGCGGTTTGCGGTATTGTTATTAGAAAATCAATAAATTTTTAAACATGTACTTTGTTAATATAGTTTAAATTTCGGAAAAAAATATCGCGCTGGCGGTAACAGGCTGTTTGAATACAGACATGACTCTAATTTCCATAAATGTGAGATTTTCGGCTGAACCTGAATCTATATGTTGTCGAATCTGAATCTATATGTTGAATCGACTCTCGAATCAGCTTCAAAAATAGGGTACGTTGGTTGGAAAGTGATTTAAATAATCATTGTGCGCGCGGCAGCGCGCTACAATAATATGATTGAGCGATGGTGCACACGGATTTTTCAATTTTTCTTTTTGCAATAACTAACTAAATACTTATCCAATTTTGATGATTTTTTTTTTAAATGTTCGTCTGACCAAGACGCACAACATAGCACAAAAATTATTTTTTTTTATGGCATACTGTAGGTGTACTGTAGAGTATTCCGAAAATATGATAAAAATTTTGTGTCCCAGCACTTTTCTCGAAAACTACTAAAGATAAAAACTTAATTTTTTTTTTTAAACAAAAGACAAACTTTTTATCCCGAGGTAGTCATCGAGAAAACGTTATTTCGCTGGGCGGTTTTTCTGAAATTGCGTATTTTCCAAACTTGGTCATAAATGGGTATATCTAACGTTCTATTGCAGATAGAATGTTGCGGTAAAGTTTATTTTAAAGATTTTGCGATGCTAATTAATCCTGCAAAAATTCATAGCTTTACGTTAAACAGTTTTTTTACAAGATGAAATAAAAGAATGGCAGTCATCAATCTAAGGTACTTGTGATCATCGGAGAGAAAAACCAGTTACACCATTCGATTAAGCATAAAAAAATACAGAATGCTTTTTTTCTCTTATTTTTAACTTAATTTTTTAACGAATTATGAATTTTTTTGAAATTTTTGACATGCTGATTTTTGTCATTTTTTAACACTAGAACGCCCGGATGGAGTTGATTCGACTCCAATCATGTAACTAAATTTCAATTCGAACCAGAAAAATTTTCGTGAAATAATTTAAATCTAATCCACGCAAATTTACGTTAAATAAATCAATTAAATAATTTTGAATAAAAATTCTGGTGAGAAATATTATTTTCAAACTTGAGTAGAATTTCCGGACGTTCTAGTGTTAATGAATCATTTACTGAATAATTATGCACGGTGTCTAGCCCTGGTGGCTGTCAAATTTGATTTTTAATTTTAAATTAGGCAATTTTTTGCACCATGCCAAATTTATATTTTATCCATTTTTTTCATTTATTTATATTTTGTTTTTAGCACAATGGCATCAATGGCAAAAATGCCTGGCATACCTGTCAAATATTGGGGCCCTGTACTTTAAAAAAGTGTATTTATTATAAGTATATACCGTATTTATTCTAATAGAATGCGCCCTCTAATAGAGCGCGTCTTCTAATAAAGTGCGCACCTTGGTGCTGATTGAAAAAATAAATATACGGAAACGATATAGTAGATAAGTAGAAAACGATTACTTAAATGCATTATCGAGGATTCTCATCGATCAAAATAGAGATATTCTATCAAAGCGATGGAGTGGCGATGCAGCAAAAGTTTCAAATTTTGAACAATGTACCACTCCTGTAAACTATAGCGCCAAGGATATGCACACTGTTAAAAATCTGCTGCATTTTGCTGCAACGCACTCCCCTGCTTGTATAGAAAACGGTTACTTGGCCGTGAAATGGCGCTTTTTCATTGGTTGGAATAGAGATATTATATACAAGTGGTGGAGGGCGTTGCAGCAAAATGCAGCAGATTTTTAACAGTGCACTGTTAAAAATTTGACCCATTTGTTGCAGAGTCACTCCGCAGCTTTTATAGAATGTCTCTTTATGGCCAATGAGAATGCTCCATAACACAGTAAAGCAATAGTTTCCTATAAAAGCGGTGGAGTACGTTTTTAATAAGTCCGTAATAAATACGGATTAAGAAAAAAAAGAAGCATGGTTTTTGTATCAAACTTTACTCTTGCATAAAAAAAGTTCCTGTTTTTGGCAAAAATAATGGATATTTGAATGAAAAATCTATTCTTTGAAAGGATTTATTATTTTATTCACTTTAGTAAAAAACTGATATATATTTTTTTTTTTTTTTGAAAACCACCGTAGAATTTTGGTATAGAAAAACCTGTTTAAAATTTTTTTTAATTTGTAATACCAGAGTATTAGAGTATGTAGCATTTTTTAATTTCAATACAAATAAGATTTTGTTTTCCATATATAAAATACAAAACAAGTTGTGCAGTATCCCTATGGAATATGGAAAAATAGAAGGACTAGTGAAAAATGCTCCAAGGAGCAGTGCAAAAGCAGAATATGATTTTAATTGAGCATTAAAAATTAATGGACAAGTGCTTCTGTTAATTACTGAGCATGAGGAAGGATAAGGGATCCCTTCTTGGCTACAACTCACTTCAATGCCAACTTTGAAAAAATCATATTTGCGCTTTTTCCGTGAAAACAAATCAGTCGCAGTTACTATAAAAATGTATAGTGTAAAGACGTAACCAGTAAAGATGCAGCTTAATTAGACAAAAATGTAAAGGAAGGCGACATAATGCCAGATACCTAGTTCCTGCAGGTATCACATTCATGCACTGCCACCAAGCATACCCTAAGTGTATAATTGCACAGAAAATTGATTTGTAGTATAGTGCAGAGTGAACAGTGCAGTTAACATCAGAGATGTACTACATGCTATACGCCGTACACCTTCTGGACTTTTTAATAGAACACCATATACCCTCTGTTTTTCAAGAAAGCTTATAGTATACACATTCTAGAATATCCCTCTGCTTAGAGCATATATCTTATGTTATTTTTATGACTGCACCCCTGGTTAACATCTAAAGCACGGTGGAAAATTCTACTAAAGAACCGCAAATTTCTTTTGTATGGAAAAAGCGCAAATATGATTTTTTCAAAGTTGGCATTGAAGTGAGTTGTAGCCAAGAAGGGATCCCTTATCCTTCCTCATGCTCAGTAATTAACAGAAGCACTTGTCCATTACTTTTTAATGCTCAATTAAAATCATATTCTGCTTTTGCACTGCTCCTTGGAGCATTTTTCACTAGTATTTGTGATTGAACCATCTGTATTATATTTCCCCTCCTCAGTCTTGAGAATGAGATATTATTTTAAATATTATTATATTACATTAACAAAGTGCATATTTTAAAATTTATTTATATTCTAATAACAATACAGCAAGCCGCGGATTTTTATCTCAAACAGTTTT
Organism: Maratus speculifer; assembly: GCA_964019185.1. Taxonomy (NCBI): domain Eukaryota; kingdom Metazoa; phylum Arthropoda; class Arachnida; order Araneae; family Salticidae; genus Maratus; species Maratus speculifer. The sequence continues at coordinate 789,860 of OZ025295.1, read as the reverse complement.
TTTTTGTTATTTACATTCAAAATGGGTCAGTCATTTACTGGACACCCGGTATCTTTATATATAAAAATCTTTTGTGCGTGTGTATGTAATTGAACTCCTCCTAAACGACAGGACCGATTTTGATGAAACTTTGTGTGTTCGTTCCAGTAGATTCGAGAATGGTTTAGATTCACATTTCGTCGAAATTGATTCAGTACTTTTTTAGTAACTAGGCAAAAACTAATAGTTAGTGAATTTTCGCTAATTAAAAGTGCTATATATATTAAAGAAAGTCGGGATTTCGTATTATTCATAGCACAAAAAAATCTACCGAACCAAAAATCTTGAAAATTTAGGTAAAAATACTTCTTATAACATCGAGTGCCGCTAAAAATGAATTTTCGAAAATTCCACCCCTACGATGAATAGAAAAAAGAACGAACTTTTAAAAAATTCCTTAAAAATCGGCTTTTGTAGTTATTTTTCATCTGATAACATATTTTAGTGTATTTTTGCATGCTGAATCGAACGGTGCTAAGCAAATTTGTTTAAATCCATTATATCGTGAGATAATTCACATTTTCCTAATTTGGCGATGTCTTCGGCGCAAAAACCTGAAACTTTGAATGCTCATCTTTATATATAAAAATCTTCTGTGGGTGTGTATGTAATTGAACTCCTCCTAAACGACTGGACCGATTTGGATGAAATTTTGTGTGTGCGTTCCAGTAGATTCGAGAATGGTTTAGATTCACATTTCGTCAAAATTGATTCAATACTTTTTTAGTAACTAGGCAAAAACTAATTGTTAGTGAATTTTCGCTTATTAAAAGTGCTATATATATTAAAGAAAGTCAGGATTTCGTATTATTCATAGCACAAAAAAATCTACCGAACCAAAAATCTTGAAAATTTAGGTAAAAATACTTCTTACAACATCGAGTGCCGCTAAAAATGAATTTTCGAAAATTCCACCCCTACGATGAGTAGAAAAAAGAACGAACTTTTAAAAAATTCATTAAAAATCGGCTTTTGTAGTTATTTTTCATCTGATAACATATTTTAGTGTATTTTTGCATGCTGAATCGAACGGTACTAAGCAAATTCGTTTAAATCCAGTATATCGTGAGATAATTCACATTTTCCTAATTTGGCGATGTCTTCGGCGCAAAAACCTGAAACTTTGAATGATCATCTTTATATATAAAAATCTTCTGTGCGTGTGTATGTAATTGAACTCCTCCTAAACGACTGGACCGATTTGGATGAAATTTTGTGTGTGCGTTCCAGTAGATTCGAGAATGGTTTCGATTCACATTTCGTCGAAATTGATTCTGTACTTTTTTAGTAATTAGGCAAGAACTAATAGTTAGTGATTTTTCTCTAATTAAAAGTGTTAAATAAGCTCGATGAATAGAGTGCGGTCGGAATGTCCGAGCGGTCTAAGGCTACGATTTAAGCTCAGCTTCTTGAAAAAAAAAGATCGCGTGTTCGAACCCTACTCCTGACAAACGTGTATGCTTTACAATACTATTTCCTGTATTATAATTTTGATTAACCGACTTCAGAAAATCGTTAACTCTTAACTAAAAATAGAAAAATAAACTTTTCTGTCAAAAATTGTACCAACTTCAAAAAGTGATGAAGAGTATAAAATAATTTCCTTACATAATTGTAATAAGAAATTAAATTAAGAGCGTAGTGTTTATCGTGCGTATTACCATATTTACGTACATTTATTTGATTTTCTGGAGTCGGTGCCAAGAAGCACAACGTCTGTTGGTGACAGAACAACGTCTGTCGGTGACAGGACAACGTCTGTCGGGTCCGCTAGTATATATATATATCTGCCTTCTATTTCACTTCAAACTTCAACTGTTTTCAATAAGATGATTGTAAAAATACTGGTTTCATTGGTTTATTGTATGGTAATATATGAATTACTCTGGTTATATAATGTCCATTTATCCACATATTTCTTAGTAATTTGGTAATCTGCCTTCTATTTCTCTTCAAACTTCAACTGTTTTTAATAATATGAATGTAAAAATACTGGTTTCATTGGTTCTTTTATTGGTATTGTCTGAATAACTTTGGATGTATTTATAAAAGTATTTATATATATATATATATATATATATATATATATATATATATATATATATATAAGGATTCAAAATTTCAGGTTTTTGCGCCGAAGACATCGCCAAATTAGGAAAATGTGAAGTATCTCACCAAGTACTGGATTGAAAAGAATTTGCTCAATACCATTCAATTAAGCATGAAAAAATGTACTAAAATATGCACAAAAAAAACAACCAAATCATTAGTAAAATATTAATAAAAAGTCGAAATAAAAATCGTTTAATGACATTTTAAACACTTGAATCGTATTTAATGTCATTGAATGCGACATTCACGATCATCCATTATTAGCATCTAATCTGATAGTTTGGCGATAATTTTTTGGTCGACGGGATAATCTAGTAGTACCGTTTTTAGGTGCGTTCGTAATTATGTAAATACGTAGCACCTATTGTTGTCGCTCAGTCCGTCCGTCTGTCTGTCCGTCTGTCTGTCCGTCTGTCTGTCTGTCTGTCTGTCCGCATATAACAACGCAAAAACTACCCAACCGAATCGTTTGAAATTTAAAATACATAATTATTACATAATTTTGTCGAGTCATTTCAAATTTTATGAAAATCGGATGCATAGATCAATTACAGGGGCAATCAAAAGTATTCCATTACATTACGGTCAATGGGGAAAAAAGTTTCAAATGCATTTTAATCGTTTGAAATTTAAAATACATAATTATTACGTAATTTTGTCGAGTTATTTCAAATTTTTTGATAATCGGGTGCATAGATCAATTACAGGGGCAATCAAAAGTATTCAATTACATTATGGTCAATGGGGAAAAAGTTTCAAATGCATTTTAATCGTTTGAAATTTAAAATACATAATTATTACATAATTTTGTCGAGTTATTTCAAATTTTTTGAAAATCGGATGCATAGATCAATTACAGGGACGATCAAAAGTATTCCGTTACATTACGGTCAATGGGGAAAAATGTTTCAAATGCACTTTAATGGTGTTACACTCATTCGAAATTAATAAAATTTATATGCAACTATAAAGTACATATTATAATATACATTTTAGGTAATTTGTGGTGCACAGAACATTTGTTATTGATTTACAAAGCCACACAAAAATATTCCATTACAAAATGGTATAGGGAGAACATTGTTTGATGAGTGTTTTAATTGTAATTCACTATTTGCAATTTTATGAGATTGATATATGAGAGTAATATTTTTAAAACTTCGTTATCGTACGAACGCACCTCATTTGCTACGCTTCACGTGCAATTTCCAACTTGTTTTTATTAGAATGAATGATAAATTAATTGCAAATATTTTTTCATGATAATGATTTTTCTTTCACATTCAAAATATTTCTTTTTTAGGTACTTCTAGGTCATCCCGTCGACCAGAAATTATCGCCAAACTATAAGATTAAATGCCAATAATGGATGATCGTGAATGTCACATTCAATGACATTAAATGCGATTCACATGTTTAAAATGTCATTAAGTGATTTTTATTTCGACTTTTTATTAATATTTTTATTAATATTCTACTAATTATTTGTTTTTTCGTTATTTAAAATAAAAATTATGTCAACATGTATAATTTGGCTATTAGTTTGGCGATTTGTATAATTTGGCGAAATTGGTCGACGGGATAACCTAGAAGTACCCCTTTTTAGTGATGGTAAAATAATTGCAGATGAAAAAGATATAATAGTAAGGCTAAAACACGATTTAATGACTGCTTGGCATATGACTTGGCAGAGACTCGATAAGTACGCTAATTCTATCAACCTAAATATCCATATAGAGTCTAAACAAACAATTGGTACCATTTGATTTCCGTCGATCAATTTCGCCATATTATACAAATGGATATAATTTTTATTTTAAATAACCAAAGAATTAATAAATTACTAAAATATTAATAGGAAAAGAGATAAAATATCGAATTAAAATTAGTTGACGACGTAACAATTTGCAAAACATATTTAATGTCAAAAGAATGTGACATTTACGATCATCCATTATTGATATTTAACCTTATACTTTGGCGACAGTTTTTTGGTTGATGGAAGATCAAGTATTGCCAAATAATGTAATATTGCCAAAAAATGTAAACATATTATATAAACAATAATATTGCCAATAATATTTAGATGCAGATATCATCTACGGATCACGTTGGCACGATTACAACAAAATTTCGATTTTATGCCTCACGTGGTAATCCAATAATAGTCATTTATTTTTCAGTAAACTATTTCATTATTTTTCTTTTCTATTTTAAAATCATACAAATTGTTTTGTTCCATAATTACTAATTGAATTAATTTATTATTAATATTATACCAGATTACATTTTCTTGGCAACGGGAAAGAAAAATGGTTATTTTTTATCGGAAAAATTTTAATTGATTCTGTATGAAAAATAATGAAATTTTGAATTATTAAGAAAAATATTTTATTAAATCAATTAAAAATTAGCCTATGTTCACCGGAAAAAGTGTAGCTTTCCAACGGTGAAATAATTTTTCAAATCCGTCGAGTAGTTTCGGAGCCTATTCAATTCAAACAAACAAACAAACAAACAAACAATCAAATCTTTCCTCTTTATAATATTAGTATAGATAAGAAAACGCTATACTTCACGCATTCAATAAACCGTAATTTTCTTTAACAAAATTCCGGTGCGAATGTGGCGTTTGGGAATTAAAATTAAGTGGTATATCTATGAAACCACCGCCCCTTAAGGGGTTTTAATTTAAGCTTTTATTGTAAAAGCAAGATTCTATTAAAATATTACTGGTGCCTATTGCAAGTTTCGAATTAAAATTAGGTGTGTCCAGACCGGACACACTGCGCCGTAAAGGTTTAATCCCTTGAAGTGCAATCAATAATGTCTCTATAATATTGAATTCCCATCGAAAAAAACCAAAAAGTTTTGATTAAAAATAAGAAAAGACAATTTTTAAACAAATTGCCGTAAAAATTAAAAAGATAAAATTTCGTTAAAAGTTTCTGGTAAGAATCTCGTTTAAATTAGGTGGGATAAAATACGTCCCATCGCCCTTCAAGGGGTTAATCGAACTGCAACTAGTAGAAAAGCTTTTCTAACAAAATGGGATACATGGGCCGGAATAAATTTATATCTGGGTGGGTACACATTGATAAAAAGTCTAAGTTATGGTTGGAGGTAAGTAAAATTTTAAATTCTTAATGCGATGACAAATATAAAGAACCAATATATATATATATTTAAATTGCTACAGACTTATTTCTGATTGGTAAATGTGGCAGACAACATTTAAAAGAAAATTTTAAAGGATAATTCAAAACACTTCAATAAATATGAAATAAAAATAATTCAATATGCAACATATACAAATATTAAATGCCTGTAGTTTTTATTATTATTATTATTATTATTCTGCATAAGTTTGACGAACAATAACATGCAAAAGTTTAGTGTGAAAAAATGTGCTTTAATTATTTTTGGACAGTTATTTTATTATATGGAGCAATTTCCGACCATAGCAACCGAATGGCTGGATCTGCATTTAACCAGTTTCTGTATTTCGTTTTGATATTTGTATAAGTGGCGAATCCAGCTTCACACACACATATTTTTGAAATTGAGAGTAAAATTAATTTTGTACTAATGTCTGACAAGATTTTATATTCATCTGTCAAATGACACCAAAATTTAGTGGTACGCTTGCTCTGAAAAGAGATTTCTAGATAGCTTTGAGATGTTAAATCAATGAGAGTTTCGCATTCCCTCAGAGCTTAAGTAGTTTTATTTTTACACTGAATGGATTTAGTATCCATTTAAAATCGTCCATTTAAAATCGTTATTTTGAGCAGCTGGAAAGTGCTCAAATGAATTTATCAGAGCTTCAAGATGATCTCGAATACTTTCTATTTTTTTTTTTCTCAAATTAATAATATGGTCATTTAAAAATATTTTAGTAAGAGTTAGGTATTTAGTAAGAATTAAGTATAAACGAATAAATTGGCTGAGTTTCAAAGAACTGAACTGTTCTTTCTTTTGTTCGACAAGCAGAGTTAACAGCACTGGCGCATGGAACTAAGAAATATTAGTACTTCATTAGTACTTCCATGCACTGGCGGGCCTTTACTGTTTCGATTCACGTTGTGCATTCGATTCAGAATACTATTTCATGTAGCTTATTTTAAATCAAATTTTTAAAACACATTTAGGGCAGAAGTATAAAATAAAGCAATTCAAACTAAAAATATTATACAGAAAGTAGATACATATCGAATGCAAACGTTAAAATGGCTTTGAAGTGTATTATTGTATTTTTCAACTAAGTTATAGATACATATATTTTTGACACTAACACACAAAAAAAATCCTACATACTTTTAAAAATCTCCCACTTACAATATGCTAAATTATTTCATATTTTGTTTATTTTCCTAGACCGCCGCGGAGCCCCTGGAAAGTTCAGGCGGAGCCCCAAGGGCTCCGCGGAGCACACTTTGGGAACCTCTGCATTACGGTAAGTCTTTGATTTCATTTAATTTCACATTAGGTTACAGTTAGACCACGGTTAATTTAAAGTTAGGTTAAAGTTAAATTGCATGTATGTCATGGTTAGAATAAGGATAGGTTGAAATAAAGTGACGGCTAGGTTACATTTATGTTATATTTGAGTTACGGTAGGGTACTGTTAAGTCGCAGTTAGGTTACAGACAGGTTATGGTTACGGTACAAAAGTTTACAGTTAGGAATTTATCCATAGAGTGAACATTACGCATGCTTTGATTAAAAATGTACACTTACTTTTGTTAAATGGCTCTGAAATTATAATACTATTTACCAACCTTTTCTCATCGAGTATCGATTTCATTCACGGTATAGTCGGATTTAAGAGTGATATAATTAGTTTGAGATTCAAAATATTTCACTTGGGATTACTATGTGGAAAAAATAATTAGTTGCATGACTTAACAGTGATTTTTACGGATAAATATCAACACTTTAACACGAAAATAACACAATCGTTGGATATATGTTCCCTCATTGCGTTTCTCATTGCTCATTTTAAGTATTTTTAGAGCTTAATATTAGTTGTTATTTTTTAAATCGATTTTTTACACAGTCAGCTGCCACGTATTTCAGACAATGCATTTCTGCATGGTTCGAGTTAATGATGAAATCATACAAATTTCAAGTTCATTTAATATTGTTAATATGGACCCGGGCAACGCCGGGCTGGTCAGCTAGTTTTCAATATAAATTTTCCTAAAAATATAATTTTATTTCAGAATTTTTTTTGAAAATCTTCTAAGACTATATATTTACATCTTTTCAAACAAAGATTAGATGTCACCCCTTTCAGGGTGACAACTGGGGTGGATCTAGCTATGCTACGATAAGAGACGTAATTTATGCAGCTGAATTACTCTTTTGCTTTCTGACGTTGAATTGGATACAGTTTTTACCCACTCCCTGGAATCATTTTTAGCATCAATAAACTTGCTAATTATGTTATAATACAAAACAATCATTATGATTTCGATTGATTTGGAAAAAAAATTGTTTTCGTACGTGATGGTTAATTTAGTTAATTTATTTTTACAGCAACAAATTAAATATTTTTGGGAACGGATTGAGAACTCCTTTTTCTTTGCAACTGCCAGGTGGTAGTGACTGTAATATAAAATATAACCTATGTTAGAGCAGAGATTGCCACCAACAATTTTGCAACCACTACTTTTGAAATATGTTTAATATTGCCTGAGATTACATAGATACCGCAATTTAACATTCTTAATGCATTTTTAGCCCTTTTAAATTTCGACTTTTTTAAAAACTGTTCTTGGAGAGTATATCTTATAAGAATTACAATGCCAAATTTCAAGTTGCTAATCTCAATAGCACCACAAGTCTCAATTTAGAACTTTTTTGCTATTGCATGTTGTGACACTGACATGAAATAAAAACTATGTTGGAGCAAAGGCTGTGAATACTTTTAGCGTATTTTCATCCTTTTTCAAATTTTGATTTTAAAAAAAAATGGTCTCAAAAATCATTTATATCTAATAAGTAACCACCATGCCAAATTGCACGAATCTGGGTCCTCCAATAACATAAAAATCACATTTTTAGAGCATTTTTGCTCCTGCACCCCCCTTTCTGGAAGTGGCGATCGACAAAAATTATCCAGTCTTGGAGCAAGGGCTGTCACCATCTTTTTCATACCACTATTTTTGAAATAGGTTTAGTACTTCCTGAGATTGCATAGAATTCTCAATTTAGAATGTTTTTACGAATGCTTTTCATATCTTTTAAATTTTTATTTTTTAAAGGATAATTCTTAGATATCATTTATATCTTATAAGCAATTAACATGCATAAGTAATTTTCATATTTCTAGGTGCTTTAACAACACAAAAATCGCATTTTTAGATTTTTTTTTTTTTTTTTTTTGCTCTTGTTTTTTCTTTCTCTTTTGTTGTAATGGCATCGACATAAAATATAGTGTATGTTTGAAATAAGGTGAACACCATCATTTTGATGCCATTACTTTTGAAATCAATTCAGTAGTTCTAGAGATTACCCCCTACAAAGAAGCAAACTTTATTTCTTTATAATATAGGTATAAACTAGTGGGGAACACCGAGCCATGCTCGGTTAAAGTAAACTCTTAAATTTTATATAAAATGAAATTCTCTCTCTATTATTGCTATAAAGAAACACTTATCTGAATTTTTCAAACATGTGACCCAGGGGTGATTCTGGATGACTTTTTTTTTTCTGAAATTCGCATCGCATTTTCGGAAATCGGTGGGGGGGGCGGTCGTGATTCCGCCCCCCCCCCAACCCCAGCGATCTTCGGATAAAATCGGCGTTTCCCCGCTATCTTCAGACGAAATCAGCAATATTTTAGTAAAATCGGCGGTTTTCCCGCGATCTTTTGACGAAATCAGCGTTTTCTCACGTTTTTTTTAAGTGAAATCGGTGTTTTTTTCGACGATCTTTAGACAAAATTTGCTTTTTTACGCGATTTTTTCTCGAAAACGGCATTTTATTCCCGCGTTCTTTTGACGAAATCGGCATTTTTTCCGTGATCGTTTGATGAAATCGGCGAATTTTTTCAAATATTCTTTTGACAAAATATTTTTAAGCGATCTTTTATCGATAACGGCGTTTTTTCCCGCGATCTTTTAACGAAATCGGCGTTATATCCGCAATCTTTAGACGAAATCGGCGTCTTCAGAAGAAATCAACGTTTTATCTGCGATATTTGGAGAAATTGCCGTTTTTTCCGCGATCCGCACAGGAAATTCGCGTTTTTTACCGATCTTTTGACAAAGTTCGTTTACAAAAACATTGACGAAATCGTCGTTTTTCCACGAAATATTGACGAAATGTATGCTATTTCGGCGATCCTTTCACGAATTTTGCATTTCTACATAATTGTTTTTTCCACGCACAAAACCGTACAAGTTGGCAACTATGCGGAACTCATAACCCAATTTCAAATTTTCGGAAGATAATGCCTTAAATTTTCGGAAATTTCGGACGAGAATCACTCCTGATGTGACCCAGCCAATTAATTTTATCGTACCAAAAAAATACTGTATATAAAATTTCGTTAAAATCGATCCTACCATTTTTTAAATATAAATAGCTTGACCCAGACCCTTTATGACCCAGTAATCAAAATTTCTCAAACATGAGACCTAGCCCAATAGATTTTTTTTGCCCCAAAAAATGTTGTATACAAAATTTCGTTAAAATCGATTCACCTGTTCTTTAGATATAGCTTGACCATGACCCATTATAACCCACAAATGATTCTTATAATCGAAATATCTCAATTGTGTGACTTAGCCCGTAAGCTTTCTTGTGTCAAAAAACTGTTACAGGAAAAATTTCGATGAAAGTGATTCTGCCGTTCTTTAAATATAAATAGTTTGCCCCAGTCCTTAATGACCCAATGCCGTTAGACCCTTAATGACCCAATATGACCTATTAAAAATTTTCTTGAACATGTAACCGAGCTCACTGTTTTTCTCATGCCCGAAAACTATAGAATGCAATTTTTAGTCAAAGTTGCATGAGAAAATCTCTAGATAAAAACAACATGACCCATAATGACCCCAAAAATGACCCACTAACCGAATTTTCTTGAACAGGTTACCTAACCCACTGGTCTTCTTGTAATCCAATTTGGTAAAAATCGTTAGAGCCGTTTTTTAGATAAAAATGGCTTGACCCATAATGACCCCAAAATGACTCACTAATAGAAATTTTTCGAACATGTGACCCAGCCCAATAGTTTTCTTGTGCCAAAAAACAATTGGATACAAAATTTCCTTAAAATCCATCCAGCCGTTCTCTAGATATAAATAGCTTGATGCTGACCCATTATGACCCAATAATCGAATTTTCTCGAACATGTGACCTAGCTAAATGGTCTTCTCGTGCCCTAAAATGGTAAAATCCAAATTTTTGCAACAATCGTTAGAGCCGTTTTTGAGATAAAATTTACACACACACACAATTTTTGCTCGCATTGTAGTATAAGACTAGCAGGAGCGACCGAACTCAGCTCGGTGAAAATTAACTTTGTGTTCAACTCGATGTAGTATTATTACTGTAAAACATGTTATTAATAATAGTATTATTTACAAAAACAATCAATAAGAAAACTATGTTTGTATGCACATGTTCATAAATTTTATTTTATTTTAAAATTTACAACGAAAGGACATCAATCCAAATCACTTTTTTAGCTCGACTCTGGTTAGTTTAACTATGCATCTCGAAGACTATTAAGAATGTATAAGAAATTTCTTCACATTCTGAAGGACAATATTTTTTGCCAGATATAACCAAATTTGGACACATTCTTTCATTTGGCGCCAAATATGTGTTTTGGTTTCGTAACCTTAATAGTCGATTTTTCGCCAAATTTCGCCATTTTTTTGTCAAATATCGCCAACTTATTGGCTTTTTGCCATAGTCTCGTAATCCTGATCCTTATTACCCAAATGATCCACTAATCAAATCACATGTGATCAAACATGTGACTTAGCTCAATGGTCTTCAGGTAATCAAAAACAGTAGAGTATAAAATGAATCAAAATCGTTTAAGCCATTTCTTAAGTAAAATTAGCTTGACAGCATTCAGCAATGAAGCGATATGACCCACTAATATAATTTTGTTTAATATGCAACTCAGCTCAATAGTCTTCTCGTGACAAAAGACGTTCCGTTGCAAAATTTGGGTAAGATTGACTGAGTCATTGTTATGTACACTGCTCAAAACAATTAAAGGATATTTGAAGTTTTATATAAAATAAAAACCTAAACGAAATTTTTTTTGACGAAAATAGAAAAAGAGAATCACAAATGCAAATTTTTCTGGTTTTCAAACTGTGGAGCATGCAAATTTCGAGTTCGACGTCAAAAACGTCGCTTCAACGGCAGCGGATGAAATTTGACTTTCAACTGGATAAAAGAGAATGAAGACAAGGATGATCGGAATTCAGTGATTGCTTTGTTTCGATGAGTACGATGTCTCAGCGAAGTCATTTGACAGATTCAGAAGCTTGGAGAATTGTTGGTAGGTTAGAAGGGGGCCAAACTCAAGCCGAAGTAGCGCAAGCCATTGGCGTGTCACAAAGTGTCATTTACAGGATGTGGAACCGTTTTTTGGAGAGTGGATGTGCAGGCCGAAGACCAGGGCAAGGTCGTAGACGGGCAACAACGACCAATGAAAATCGGTATTTAGCGTTAACAGCTCGGAGACACCGAAACATGAACGCTACTCTTCTCCAACAACACCTTCGCTCGGCTACAGGCACCACGATTTCAACTCAGACTGTCCGACACCGGCTCCATGCTGTAGGTCTGTATGCTCGCCGACCGATGGTATGTGTTAGATTAACATTAAGGCATCGTCACGACGGCAGGGAGTGGGCAACTGAGCATGTCAACTGGAGGGGAAATGAATGGAGCAATATTCTGTTTTCTGACGAGTCCCGTTTTTCTGTGCATCCGGATAATAGGCGTATTTTCATCTGGAGGGACCGTGGCAGTAGGAATAATCCTGCGTTCGTGCACGAAAGTGTCAGATTTGACGGTGGAGGAGTGTTGGTGTATGGTGGCATCTCCATTGACGGGCGCACTGACCTCTACATCATTCGAGATGGAGCTCTGACTGGTCTCCGATATAGGGATGAGATCCTCAGACCTATTGTAGTCCCTTACGCTGCAGCAATCGGAGATAACTTCATTTTAATGGACGATAACTGCAGGCCACATCGTGCAAACCTGGTGGAGGATTTCCTTTTCGAAAAAGGAATCGTTCGAATGGAATAGCCAGCGTGTTCTCCAGACATGAATCCAATCGAGCACGTTTGAGGCGCTCTAGGAAGACGAGTTTCTTGCCGCCAACAATCCCCACCAACTCTCCAAGAACTGGAAAGAGCTCTTCTGGAAGAGTGGGGCAGAATACCCCAACTCGTCATTAATAGCCTCATTGAGTCCATGCCTCAAAGGTGTTCAATGTTGCTGGCCGCCCGTGGAAACCATACCCCCTACTGAAAATGATTTTCTTTGAAGAAAACACCTTTCTTTATTCTTTTTATCTCATATGCACAAATTGTGTTTTTTTCCTTTTGTACACAAATGCGCAATAAAATGCATTTTTTTCTGCCAAACATGTGTAATTTATTCTCATATAACCTACTATGTCTGTCGACCATGTATCAATCAGCTAAAAAGTTTCCCAGATACAAAATCCATCTAAAACTGCAATATCCTTTAACTGTTTTGAGCAGTGTATAATTAGAATGACCCGAACCCATTACGACCTAAAACGACCCACTAATTGAATTGTTACGTGCATGTGTCCTATCTCAATGGTTTTCTTTTGCCCGAAAACGATATAATAGAAAATATACTCAAAATGGCGAAATCTCTCGAAAATGTGATTTAGTTCATTAATTTTTGCGTGCCGGAAAACGTTAAATACAAAATTTAGATAAAATCGATTGAGCCAATTTTTAGATATAAATAGTTTGACCTTGACCCATTATGACCCAAAATGACTCATTAATCGAGTTTCCTCAAACATATGACCTAACCCAATGATTTTCTTGTGTCCGAAAACGACAGAATATAAAATTTGGCCAAATTTGCGCGAGATATTGTTTAGATAAAATTAGAATAACCCAAAAGTGACACACTGATCGAAATTTCTCGAACATGTGACATAGCCCAATGATTTTCTCGTGCCAAAAATATGCTGTATACAAAATTTCGTTAAAATCGATTCACCCGTTCTTTAGATATAGCTTGACCATGACCCATCATGACCCACAAATGACCCTTGTAATCGAAATCTCTCGAACATGCGACTTAGCCTATTAGTTTTCTCGTGTTTAAATATTGTTACACTCAAAAATTTTTAAACTCGATCCTGCCGTTCTTTAAATATAAATAACTTGACCCAGACCCTTTATGGCCCATTAATCGAAATTTCTCGATCATGTGACCTAGTCCAATGATTTTCTCGTGCCAAAAAATGTTGTATACAAAATTTCGTTAAAACTGATCCACATGTTCTTTAGATATAGCTTGACATAACCCGTTATGACCCATAAATGACTCTTATAATCGAAATCTCTCAAAACATATGAGATAGCCCATTAATTTTCTCGTGTCGAAAAACTTACATACAAAATTTCATTAAATTTGATACTGTCGTACTTTATATATAAATAGCTTGACCCAGACCTTTTATGACCCAAAATGACCTAATCGAAATTTCTCGAACTGAGACCTAGCCCAATAGTTTTCTCGTGCCAAAAAAATGTTATATACAAAATTTCGTTAAAATTGATCCACCTGTTCTTTAGCTATAGCTTGACCATGACCCAGGGGTGATTCTGGGCGAAATTTTTTTTTCGGAAATGCGACGGGGGGGGGGGAGAGGGGGGTCGTGATTCCCCCCCCCTCCAGCAATTTTCGGACAAAATCGGCGTTTTCCCGCTATCTTCAGATGAAATTAGTAATATTTTAGCAAAATCGCGATTTATTGCGTTCTTTTGCCGAAATCGGCGGTTTTTTCGCGATCTTTTGACGAAATCGGCGTTTTCCCATGCTTTTGTAAGTGAAATTATTGTTTTTCCGACGATATTTAGACAAAATTTGCATTTTTACGCGATTTTTTCTCGAAAACGGCGTTTTATTCCCGTGATCTTTTGACGAAATCGGCGTTTTTTCTGTGATTTTTTGATGAAATCGGCGTATTTTTTTTTTCAAATATTCTTTTGACAAAATATTTTTAAGCGATCTTTTATCGAAAACGGCGTCTTTTCCCACGATCTTTTAACGAAATCAGCTTTATATACTCAATCTTCAGACAAAATCGGCGTTTTCCCGCGGTCTTCAGAAGAAATCAGCGTTTTATCTGCGATATTTCGTGAAATTGCCTTTTTTTTCGCGATCCGCACAGGAAATTCACGTTTTTTATCGATCTTTTGACAAAGTTCGTTTACAAAAACATTGACGAAATCGTCGTATTTCTATGAAATATTGATGAAATGTATGCTATTTCGGCGATCCTTTCATGAAATTTGCATTTCAACGTAATTGTTTTTTCCGCGCGCAAAACCGTACAAGTTGGCAACTATGCGGAACTGATAACCCAATTTCAAATTTTCGGAAGGAAATGCCTTAAATTTTCGGAAATTTCGGACGAGAATCACCCCTGCCATGACCCATCATGACCCACAAATGACTCTTATAATCGAAATCTCTCGATCGTGTGACTTAGCCCATTAGCTTTCTCGTGTCAAAAAAACTATTACAGGCAAAATTTCGATGAAATTGATTCTGCGGTTCTTTAAATATAAATAGCTTGACACAGACCCTTAATGACCCAATAATATGACCCATTAAAATTTGTTTTTCTTACATGTAATCTAGCCCAATGTTTTTCTCGTGCCCGAAAACCATAGATTGCAATTTTTAGTCAAAATTGCGTGAGAAAATCTCTAGATAAAAATAGCATGACCCACAATGACCCCAAAAATGACTCACTAATCGAATTTTCTCGAACATGTTACCTAACCCAATGGTCTTCTTGTAATCCAAAACGATAAAATATAAAATTTGGTCGAAATCGTTAGAGCCATTTTTTAAATAAAAATGGCTTGACCCACAATGACCCACTAATCAAAATTTTTCGAACATGTGACCCAGCTCAATTGTTTTCTCGTTCCAAAAAACGATTGGATACAAAATTTCCTTAAAATCGATCCAGCCGTTTTCTAGATATAAATAGCTTGATCCTGACCCATTATGATCCAATAATCGAATTTTCTCGAACATGTGATCTAGCCCAATGGTCTTCTCGTGCCCTAAAATGCTAAAATCCAAATTTTTGCGAAAATCGTTAGAGCCGTTTTTGAGATAAAATTTACACACACACACAATTTTTGCTCGCATTATAGTATAAGATAAGCAATTAACATGCCAAATTTTATGCTTCTAGGTCCTTTAGTAACACAAAAGTCTTATTTTTAGAAAGCTTTACTATTTATTTTTGCTCCTGTACTTCCTTTGGGTTAATGACAACACCATAAGAAATTGCCTATATTGAAAGAAGGACATAATTTTGACAACATTACTTTTGAAATAGCTACATTATTTGCTGAGAATGCTTAAAAATTGCAATTTAGACCATTTTTTAGAATGCCTTTCCAAAAAATTTCCCCATTTAAAATTAATTTTTTTTGGGAAATGCTCTTACTGAGCATTTATATATTAAAATAATTAATAAGTCAAATTTTACAGTGGGTGGCCAAATTATTAGTTACATGCTTAAACTTTATACAATGAATAACATGAAGCTTAGTTTTGTTATTGTTTACTGCTGGATTTTTAAACTACTTTTGATATACATGGATTGAATACTTTATAAATAAAAACAACTTTCATCCACAAAGTAGAAAGTTATTTGAAAAAACTTCATCACAAGTGTTTCAAGACAATTTCCTCAATATTTTGTCAAAGCTCTTTTTATGTATTGTACTCCTTGACTTGCTACAAATATATTTTCTACGCTTTCCTTTTAATTACTCATTAAAAGGAATTAATACTCATTTAATAATTATTACTTTAATTATTATTCATCATGATGCCAGACAATAACCAAAGCTTCTACCAATTTTTTTTTTTTTTTTTTTTTTTTTGCTCTATTTTCTTATGCCACATTTTGTAAGAAAAAGAATTTACCATAAACAATTGAAAACATTTAGATCATAGGTTCCCAACGGGGGCGGTACCGCCCCCCAGTGGGCGCTGGAGCCTTCCAGGGGGGCGGTGACGGTTCTACAAGAAAATGGGGGGCGTTGAGACAGTCAAGGGGGGCGGTCATGACGTACCTACCTATTTTAAGAAATCAATATAATGAAACTAGTTGCCCCGTCTGACCTGTGTTGCCCGGGCACAAGATAAAAATCTTAAATATAGCTTTATATGAAAATCTATGAAAACGAAGCTAGAGCTGCGATTTTCTTTCACCTGTCACAGTTTGTAGGAGAATTTTCCATTGGAAACAATGATATGCTTTGCTCCCTCTTGTAATCACTTGGATATATACTTGGATACTTGCTATTAGGATCGCGAAAGCTTATGCTCTGCAAGCTGTATTTCTTTATTCTCCCAGCGACGAACAATTTGATTTTGTCTCATTTAATTAAATAAAAATGTAATTTAACATTGTAATTTAAAAACAATACAAACGCATTGATCAAAATCTTATCAATATCACTAATGCAGAATTTGCTACATTAAGTTCATTAAAAGTTTAATAACTAGAGTTATCTTTTAAAACCGATATTTCGAAAAAAGTAAGAATATGTCGACTTTGCCTGGATAGAGATTTCGGAATGAAACTACAGTTTGAACCTACTCAAGAAATTCGTTTATTTTGGGTGAAAGCTATATAAGACATAATAGCCTTTTTTTTTTTTTTTTTTTTTATACTTATCTATAAATATGTTGCAACGTTCATCTATTTAAACTTAAACTGTGGCAAATTTCGTATTTCAAAATGTCTGAATCAAAGAAGAAATGCCAGCAGTATAGTATTGAATATTTGAAATATGGTTTTACACATTTTCCAACAAACCATTTGAGTTGTCTTCTGAACAAGAAGATGACGAACTACGAGCTTCATATAATATTGCATTGTTAATTGCAAAAGCAAGAAAACCATACACAATTGACGAGGAATTAATCTTGCCGGCATTCAAATTGGTAATAATAACTGTTCTTCATCACAAAACACAGTCATATATCATTAAAAATATTCCTCTGAGTAATAATTGGGTAAAATAAAGAATGGATGAAATGGTCAAAAATGTTGAAATATCATTAAGCAATTACTTAAAAACTTGCAAATTTTCCATTCAACTTGATGAATCTACACTACCAAATAACGAAGTACTACTCTTATAATATGTCCGATATTTAAAAAGGAAAAAAATTGTCAAGATTTATTATTTGCTAAAAATTTGGAAATTGTAAAAAAGGGGGAATTGGCATATATTTAACAGCATGAACATGTTTCATCAACAGAAAGAAATTGCTGTTCATAATATTTTGTTAGAGCAACGTGTGGTGCTCCAGCAATGACGGGGCGTCATAAGGGTTTCATAGCGCATTTGAAAGAAGTTTTACCAAATGGACATTGAGTTACTTTGCTGTACATTGTGTTATTCATTGTCAACATTTAGTTGCCAAAAAACTGAATGAATGTCTGCATACATCTATTTATTACGTTATTACAGCAGTGAATAAGATTCGAAGCAATTCTTTGCATAACAGATTATTTGGTCAACTCAATAGTGAAAATGATGAAGATTACAATCGCTTACGCTGGCACACAGAAGCTCGTTGGCTCATTAAAGGTATTTGTCTGAATCATTTTTTTAATCTATTTGACTCAATACTGGACTTTCTTGAAAATAGAGATGAAAAATTGCGCGAAAACCTGATAATATTAAAAAAATAACATTGCTCATTTGACAGACCTGTTTAAAATATTCAATGAAATCAATTTATAATTGCAAGGTGAGGAATTAAATTTAATTAACCTCCTGACTGCCGCGACCGTATTTTTTCACACACTAAGCTGCAGGTTTCACTGCAACATAAGCAATATTTAAATTAATATAATTCTACAAATAAAACCCAGTTTTGAAAAATTAAGTTAGGATTAATACTTTTAAAGATTATACACATATATTTAAAATTGTAATTTGTATCAGGTTGGAAAAAACATCTTTTTTTAATATTTTTAATAAGTTGTAGAGAAAACAACTTTACAATATTACCCTTTGGCTGGGCAGTCAGGGGGTTGAAACAAAAAATGTCATAGCTTCTTTTGTGATAAAACTTCTTATGTTCAAGTGAAATTCAGATAGAGGTTAATACATAGATTTTTCTACATTAGCAGCGGTCTCTGCAAATCAGGAAGATTTACTACTGCCGACATTTGAATGCTCTTCATAGAGGTCTGCACGGGCCGGGCCTCGGCCCGAAGCCCGAGCCCGGCCCGGCCCGCGGGCCGGGCTCGGGCCGATTTCCAATGATGGCATTCGGGCCGGGCCGGGTCGGGCCTAGTCACTAATCCTTTCGGGCCGGGCCGGGCCGGGCCTAGTCACTAATCTTTTCGGGCCGGGCTGGGCTCGAGCCTTAATTTTTTTGCTGGAGTATCGGGCCGGGCCTAACTTTTTTTTTCCCGTACGAAGCCGAGACTGATTCCATTCTTCCTAGTTTTCATGGACCAAAATAATCAGTTCCTATTGAATATTATTATATGAAAATCCTTTTCTCGACTTTTTATAAATCAGAAATATTTGGCTTTGTCCAAAAATTTCTGCAAAAAAAGCATATACTTTTAAGCCGTCATTATTCTACAATTAAACATTAGAATTCATTCCTTTTAAAGAATCGTAGATTACTAGGCGTTTTAAAATAGAATTAAACACACACACACACAAAAACATGATTATGACGGAATTTTTTTTTAAACTGAAAACTGAAAGTTTCTTTTAAAATGTTCATCCATGCAAAATGAATACAACAATACGGGAGAAAAAAATATATTAAACATTTTTTCGTTCCAAAGCGATTTCGTCTTTGGAAATTTTACCATATATCGCTTTTTCGATTTTTTGTCTCCATTACATTACAGGGAATATGGATTAATAATACTAGTGATAACTGAAACATTTACATACAACAAACAAAGATTCATTTAAAAGCATAAATATCGCAGCCTACGGCACTTCTGCAAAAATGGAGATTATAAACATGAAAAAAAAAGACTAATATAATTTTTTTGGTCAGAACTCTTCCATAAGATTAAAGATCAATGTTCTGTAGAAATTCACTCGAGCCGGGCCGGGTTCGGGCCGAATTTTAAACTTTTTTGCGAACCGGGCCGAGCTCGGGCCGAAATTTTAACTTTCGGGCCGGGCCGGGTCGGGCCATAATTTTTTTCGTTCGGGCCGGGCCGGGCTTGGGCCGAAATTTTAACTTTCGGGCCGGGCCGGGTCGGGCCAATATTTTTTTCGTTCGGGCCGGGCCCGGGCCTAAAAATTCCGGCCCGTGCAGACCTCTAGCTCTTCATACTGATTTTATTGAGCGATTATATTAGCGATTATTTTATTGAGAAGATTTATTGAGCGAATTTTTTATTGCGATTTTAAACATGAATATAACCGAGTTGGGTTTTACAACCTTCGGCAAATGCTTATAAAGCAGAATCATCAAATTTAGAAGAAGAACTCATAATCCTCACAACTAATGAAGAACTAAAAGTAAAATTTGGAAGTCAAGACCGAGAGGTCTGGCTTGAGAAGTTTATACCAGCTCTCTACCCTGAGTTGTGGGCAAAATTATAATTTCTTTAGATTTTTTCGTCATCTTATTTAGCGAGCGAGTGTTCAGTGCAATATCTAATTTATTGGCTAAGAAAAGAAACAGACTGCACGTCACTGAGCGTGGCGATTTACGACTGCTGTTAGCAAAATTGGAACCCGACATTAACAAATTGTCAAAATTCCATCAACCTCAACCATCTCATTAATATTTTTTATTTCTTATCTATTTTATGTTTATGTCATTATTTTTATAAATTCCTTATTGATTTTCTGTTAAATCACATTATTATTTGTGAAACATTTAATACGTTGAAGATGTCACAAATCTAAAAGATGTTACATATACAGGCACAATTTTTTGTACGCCGGGTGTTTTTAATCAAAACTTGATAATTCTAGGTGAGGTTTGTTTACACTCGAGTTACATTAGAGCACGAAAAGACGTTTCAGTATATAAACAAAGCTGCCCTGAGGATGATGAAGTTCTGATCGAAAACTCTCGGGTATAATATTTGAAATTTTCAGTTTTTAAAGCTGTGCTTTTATATGTAATAACATCTTTTAGATATGCGACTTCTTTAGCGTATTAAATGCACTTTTTTATAAAGTTTATTTAATTTTATTTTGCGTTTATTTTTAAAATTTTTACTGAAAGAATTTTCATTACGTTTGATAATCATTTTAATTCTAATTTTTACTTTGTGCTTCTTAACAATCCAAGCGTCTTGAGGGATTTCCTGCATTTTCATTAAATTGTTTATAAAAATAATCTTAATCAAAATGTTCTTTCACAGTTTGTTTCTAAAGTACATTCCATGCCCCTTTATTTTATATATATCTTGAAATACAGTTCTGTTTAAAATATTTTTGTCTCTAATACAAATTAAATTTATTTTTTGGAAATGGGAAGATATGAGCAACCCACTCAGAAAGTTTATAAATAGACAAAAAAGGTTTAGATAATATGCAACAATATCTTAATTGGTATAATTAACTATTATGGAATAGGGAGGGGGGCGTTGGAAAATTGTATTTCTTCTAAGGGGGGCGGTGGTCCATAAAAGGTTGGGAACCTATGATTTAGATCATGAAGTTCTCTCATAACATTTCTGATGCATATTAAACACTAAGAGCCCCTTACGGTTGACGATACATTTCAAATGTCTCCTGTCAGTGTCGTCAGCACAAAAAAATTAAATCAAGATTGGCAATAAGAAAAATTGTAGTGTAATTAGCAATTTGGTCACCCACTGAATGGTACCTGGTCCTTCGGTGACACAAAACTCTCATTTCTAGAACATATTTTACTCCTGCAACTCCTATGTGGTAATGACACTGACAAAAGACATAGCCATGTAGGAGCAAGGACTGTCACCATCATTTTGAAATTTTTAAAATTAGTTCATTACTTACTGAAATTGTTTTAAAATTGCTATTTGATCATTTTTTAAATGCTTTATGTGCATTTTCATCCCTTTTACATTTCTTATTATTTAACAAATGTTCTTAGCAATCATTTATATCTTATACTATAATGCGAGCAAAAATTGTGTGTGTGTGTGTGTGTGTGTGTGTGTGTGTGTGTCTGTGTGGGTAAATTTTATCTCAAAAACGGCTCTAACGATTTTCGCAAAAATTTGGATTTTACCATTTTCGGGCACGAGAAAACCATTGGGCTAGGTCACATGTTCGAGAAAATTCGATTATTGGGTGGTTTTGGGTCATAATGGGTCAAGATCAAGCTATTTATATGTAGAGAACGGCTGGATCGATTTTAAGGAAATTTTCTATCCAATCGTTTTTTGGCACAACAAAACTATTGGGCTGGGTCACATGTTCGAAAAATTTCGATTAGTGGGTCAATTTTGGGTCATTATGGGTCAAGCCATTTTTATCTAAAAAACGGCTCTAACGATTTTGACCAAATTTTATATTGTAGCGTTTTGGATTACAAGAAGACCATTGGGTTAGGTAACATGTTCGAGAAAATTCGGTAAGTGGGTCATTTTTGGGGTCATTGTGGGTCATGCTATTTTTATCTAGAGATTTTCTCACGCAATTTTGACTAAAAATTGCATTCTATGGTTTTCGGGCACGAGAAAAACATTGGGCTGAGTTACATGTTCGAGAAAAAATTTCAATGGGTCACATTGGGTCATTAAGAGTCTGGGTCAAGCTATTTATATTTAAAGAACGGCGTGATGGATTATAACGAAATTTTGTATGTAACAGTTTTTTGACATGAGAAAACTAATGGGCTAAATCACATGTTTGAGAGATTTCGACTATGAGGGTCATTTGTGGGTCATGATGGGTCATAATGGGTCACGGTCAAACTATATCTAAAGAACAGGTGGGTCGATTTTAATGAAATTTTGTATGCAACATCTTTTTGGCACGATAAAATCATTGGACTAGGTTACATGTTCGAAAAATTTCGATTAATGGGTCATTTTGGGTCAATAAGAGTCTGGGTCAAGCTATTTTTATTTAAAGAACGGCGTGATGGATTATAACGAAATTTTGTATGTGACAGTTTTTTGACATGAGAAAACTAATGGGCTAAATCACATGTTTGAGAGATTTCGGCTATGAGGGTCATTTGTGGGTCATGATGGGTCATAATGGGTCATGGTCAAACTATATCTAAAGAACAGGTGGGTCGATTTTAATGAAATTTTGTATGCAACATCTTTTTGGCACGATAAAATCATTGGACTAGGTTACATGTTCGAAAAATTTCGATTAATGGGTCATTTTGGATCATAAAGGGTCTGGGTCAAGCTATGTATAATTAAAGAACGGCAGGATCAATTTTAACGAAATTCTGTATGTAACAATTTTTAGAAACGAGAAAACTAATGGACTAAGTCACATATTCGAGAGCTTTCGATTATAAGGGTCATTTGTGGTCTTAATGGGTCAAGGTCAAGCTATATCTAAAGAATGGGTGGGTCGATTTTAACGAAATTTTGTATACAACATATTTTTGGCATGAGAAAATCATTGGGGTAGGTCACATGTTCGAGAAATTTCGATTAGTGGGCCACTTTTGGGTCATTCTAATTTTATCTAGACAACGTTTCGCGCAATTTTGATTAAATTTTGTATTTTATCGTTTTCGGTCACAAGAAAATCATTGGGTTAGGACAGATTTTTGAGAAAATTCGATCAATGGGTCATTTTGGATTATAAGGGGTCAGGGTCAAACTAACTATATCTAGAAAACGGCTCAATCGATTTTATCTAAATTTTGTATCTGATGTTTTTCGGCATGCTAAAACTAAAGAGCTAAGCCACACGTTCGAGAGATTTCGACTATAAGGGTCATTTGTTGGTCATGATGGGTCATGCTAATTTTATAGAGAAAATGGTACTCACCATTTTGACTATACTTTGTATTATATCTTTTTGAGCAAGAGAAAACCATTTGGCTTGGACACATGCTCGCGAAAATTCTATTAGTGGGTCATTTTGGGTCTTAATGAGCTAGGGTCATTCTAATTATATATAACAACGACTCAATCAATTTTACCTAAATTTTGAAACAAAACGTTTTTTGTCACGAGAAGACTATTGGGCTGAGTCGCATGTTAAACAAAATTATATTAGTGGGTAATTTCGCTTCATTGCTGAATGCTGCCAAGCTAATTTTACCTAAAAAATGGCTTAAACGATTTTGATTCAATTTTATATTCTACTGTTTTTGATTACCTGAAGACGATTGAGCTATGTCACATGCTTGATCAAATTTGATTAGTGGCTCATTTTGGGTAATACGGGTCAGGATCACGAGAATACGGCAAAAGCCAATAACTTGGTGATATTTGACAAAATATTGGTGACATATGGCCAAAAAATCGACTATAAAAATTACGAAAACCAAAACACGTATTTGGAGCCAAATGAAAGAATGCCTCCAAATTTGGCTATATCTAGCAAAAAATATTGTCTTTCAGAATGTAAAGAATTTTTTATACATTCTTAAGAAGATTCGAGATGCATGCTTAAACCATAGTTAACCATAAGAAAACATAGTTTTCTTATTGATTATTTTTCTAAATAATACTATTATAAACATGTTTTACAGTAATAATACAGAGTTAATGATATAGTGAAAATACTATATCGAGTTGAACACAAAGTTAATTTTGACCGAGCTAAGCTCGGTCTCCCCTGCTAGTCTTATACTATAATGCGAGCAAAAATTGTGTGTGTGTGTGTGTGTGTGTGGGTAAATTTTATCTCAAAAACGGCTCTAACGATTTTCGCGAAAATTTGGATTTTACCATTTTTGGGCACGAGAAGGCCATTGGGCTAGGTCACATGTTCGAGAAAAATCGATTATTGGGTCATTTTGGGTCATAATAGGTCAAGATCAAGCTATTTATATCTAGAGAACGGCTGGATCGATTTTAAGGAAATTTTGTAACCAATCGTTCTTTGGCACGAGAAAACTATTGAGCTGGGTCACATGTTCGAAAAATTTCGATTAGTGGGTCATTTTTGGGTCATTATGGGTCAAGCCATTTTTATCTAAAAAACGGCTCTAACGATTTCGACCAAATTTTACATTTTATCGTTTTGGATTACAAGAAGACCATTGGGTTAGGTAACATGTTCGAGAAAATTCGGTTAGTGGGTCATTTTTGGGGTCATTGTGGGTCATGCTATTTTTATTTAGAGGTTTTCTCACGCAATTTTGACTAAAAATTGCATTCTATGGTTTTCGGGCACGAGAAAAACATTGGGCTAGGTTACATGCTCGAGAAAAAATTTTAATGGGTCATATTGGGTCATTAAGTGTCTGGGTCAAGCTATTTATATTTAAAGAACCGCAGAATCAATTTCATCGAAATTTTGCCTGTAATAGTTTTTTGACACGAGAAAGCTAATGGGCTAAGTCACACGATCGAGAGATTTCGATTATAAGAGTCATTTGTGGGTCATGATGGGTCATAATGGGTCATGGTCAAGCTATAGCTAAAGAGCAGGTGGATCGATTTTAACGAAATTTTGTATACAACATTTTTTTGGCACGAGAAAACTATTGGGCTAGGTTTCAGTTCGAGAAATTTCGATTACTGGGTCATTTTAGATTATAAAAGGTCTGGCTCAAGCTATTTATATGTAAACTACGACAGTATCAAATTTAATGAAATTTTGTATGTAAGTTTTTTGACACGAGAAAATTAATGGGCTATCTCACATGTTTGAAAGATTTCGATTATAAGAGGTTATGGGTCATTATATTATGGGTCATGATGGGTCATAACGGGTCATGTCAAGCTATATCTAAAGAACACGTGAATCAGTTTTAACGAAATTTTGTATACAACAGTTTTTGGCACGAGAAAATCATTGGGCTAGGTCACATGATCGAGAAATTTCGATTAATGGGTCATTTTGGGTCATAAAGGGTCTGGGTCAAGTTATTTATATTTAAAGAACGGCAGGATCGAGTTTAACGATATTTTGAGTGTAACAATATTTATACACGAGAAAACTAATGGGCTAAGTCACATGTTCGAGAGATTTCGATTATAAGGATCATTTGTGGGTCATGATGGGTCATGGTCAAGCTATATCTAAAGAATGGGTGAATCGATTTTAACGAAATTTTGTATACAGCATATTTTTGGCACGAGAAAATCATTGGGCTATGTCACATGTTCGAGAAATTTCGATCAATGGGTCACTTTTGGGTTATTCTAATTTTATCTAAGACAATGTCTCGCGCAAATTTGACTAAATTTTATATTCTACCGTTTTCGGACACAAGAAAATCATTGGGTTAGGTCAGATGTTTCAGAAAACTCAATGAGTCATTTTGGGTCATAATGGGTCAAGGTCAAACTATTTATACCTAAAAATTGGCTCAATCGATTTTATCTAAATTTTGTATTTAACGTTTTTCGGCACGCAAAAATTAATGAACTAAGTCACATTTTCGAGAGATTTCGATATAAGGGTCATTTTGGGTCGTGCTAATTTTATCTAGAAAATTGTTCTCACCATTTTGAGTATATTTTCTATTATATCGTTTTCGGGCAAAAGAAAACCATTGAGATAGCACACATGCACGTAACAATTCAGTTAGTGGGTCGTTTTAGGTCTTAATGGGTTCGGGTCATTCTAATTATATATAACAACGACTCAGTCAATTTTACCTAAATTTTGCAATGGAACGTCTTTTGTCACGAGAAGACTATTGAGCTGAGTTGCATATTAAACAAAATTATATTAGTGGGTCATATCGCTTCATTGCTGAATGCTGTCAAGCTAATTTTACTTAAGAAATGGCTTAAACGATTTTGATTCATTTTATACTCTACTGTTTTTGATTACCTGAAAACCATTGAGCTAAGTCACATGTTTGATCATATGTGATTAGTGGATCATTTGGGTAAAAAAAAGGGGTCAGGATCACGAGACTATGGCAAAAGCCAATAAGTTGGCGATATTTGACAAAATACTGGCGAAATATGGCCGAAAAATCGACTATTAAGGTTACGAAACCAAAACACATATTTGGCGCCAAATGAAAGAATGTGTCCAAATTTGGTTATATCTGTCAAAAAATATTGTCTTTCAGAATGTGAAGAAATTTCTTATACTTTCTTAATAGTCTTCGAGATGCATAGTTAAACTAATCAGAGTCGAGCTATAAAAGTGATTTGGATTGATGTCCTTTCGTTGTAAATTTTAAAATAAAGTAAAATTTATGAACATGTGCATACAAACATAGTTGATTGTTTTTGTAAATAATACTATTATTAATAACATGTTTTACAGTAGTAATACTATATCGAGTTGAACACAAAGTTAATTTTGACCGAGCTGAGCTCGGTCACCCCTGCTAGTAAGTAATTAACATGTAAAATTTCATGTTTCTAGGCTCTTCAGTTACACAAAAATCACATTTCTAGAATGTTTTTTGCACCTGCACCTCTTTGGATTAGTGGCATAAACATAAGATATAGCCCATGTTTGAACCGAGACAAGCACTCTCATTTTGGTACCATTAGTTTTGAAATCGGTTTGGTAGTTCCGTAGATTAGTCTCTACAAATAAACAACTTTACCTCTTTATAATACAGGGTGTCCACTCTCAACGGTGGCCAATGGCTAATTTCTAAACCGTTAGTCTTAGACATATAGTTCTAAATGCGAAAATGCTTTAAAAAAGGCAAAGAATTGTTTTTAAAGTGATTTAGGTCAAAAACAATTTTTATCAAAAAATTACGAAAATTAAATTTTTATACGATCCCCCGGTCCTATAAGTGATATTTAGTAAAAATTTCCCAACACTCTAATAAGCAACACAGAAAAGGTCCCATTCATCTAATATTAAAATTGACCGAGTTATGAAACTTTAAATTTCATGACTGTAGTGACGAATCGTCACAACATTGCTAGAATAAATATGTACATATAAAGAATGATTAAGCACAACTAAAGCGAAAATACATAAATATTTGTATATAAAAAAAAGAAAAAGGTATCATTGATTAAAGTAAAGTTTTAAATTTATTTTATTCACTAATATCTATTTTAAGTTCGTTTCATTCTTTCAGGTAGTAATAATAACTTTAGGTTTCAGGAATAGATGAAGGCTATTTTTGTTGTAATTAAAGCTATAAACTTTATGACTCTAGAACGTTCGGTGGGAATGAATGATTGTAACAAGGAACACCCAAGTGAAATTTAAATTGCTCACCATAAAAACGTCAGATAATGATAATAGCAAAGTTGTAAAAAACCCAGACTGTCTCCAACTTTGACATTACGCGCAGGAGCCAACAATAACAGAATTTACAGCCGTGAAACGCCCACAGAAGGGAGGACTCGGTCAGGGGTCTGACGAGTTTCTGCAACCCGTGGGAAGAAAAATAAAAAGTTTTTTCTAGTGGCCGAAAGGGGTGTACCTCCTACTTGGACAGGGGACCAATGAGAAGTGAAAGGGCAATTACCCCAATGAAAACGTTTGCAAATAAACCAATAATATAAATCAAAGAAAAAAAAGAACTACCTCACAAGTGAGAAGTCAGCAGATTCAGAATTTTTTTTGTTCTCCCAGTATGTTGTCATGAAGAAAGGACTCCGAAAAGAAATCATTCCACTCTGATGCGGATGTCTAAGCGTTTTTTTTGGACTTGGTAAAAAAACAATATCGAATTTGCTGTGAACATTTTTAATTACTGCCACGCATTATAATGGACAATTATGACTAGTGCGACTTCAGATGAGATGTCCGAATTTGCTGTGAACATTTTTAATTACTGCCACGCATTATAATGGACAATTATGACTAGTGCGACTTCAGATGAGATGTCCGAATTTGCTGTGAACATTTTTAATTACTGCCACGCATTATAATGGACAATTATGACTAGTGCGACTTCAGATGAGATGTCCGAATTTGCTGTGAACATTTTTAATTACTGCCACGCATTATAATGGACAATTATGACTAGTGCGACTTCAGATGAGATGTCCAAATTTGCTGTGAACATTTTTAATTACTGCCACGCATTATAATGGACAATTATGACTAGTGCGACTTCAGATGAGATGTCCGAAATTGCTGTGAACATTTTAATTACTGCCACGCATTTACCGGACAGTTATGAATTACGAGACTTCATTTGTGCTGCGTGAGAGTGCTACAAGTTATTTGTTCCGACGGACCTTCTGTGGATTTAGTGGCCAGCTGTTCAACAATGGTGAGCAATTTAATCTGTCTCTTGTGGTGTTACTTTTTTTTAAAATTATCTTTTAGCCGATTTTATTCATATGTATGTAGAGAAATTTCTTTAATATGAAAATTAATTTTTTTATTTGAAATTTAAATAAAAAAAATAAAATAAAATAAAATAAGATAAAATAAAATAAAATAAATAAAGAAGAAAAGTGAATAATAGGGAAAACTTAGGCTATGCCTTTTTAGTTGTGCTGTGAGAAAATTGTGTAGGTTTATGATAACATATAACTTAAAAAAAAAAATATTATTATCAAATGAATACATTTTCGAGTGATGTTATCTCACTGTGTTGCTATTATGAAATTGATATTTTTGAATGGTATTTTATTATTGTATTCCTAACAAAATGTGTTGTTTTGAAATAAATATTGGTATGTACTTAGATATCCTTGTATTCTTTGATATTTTCTTTTCTTTATTTCTCTTTAAGTACTTTAATAGATGCAGATTCTAGATTATTAAAATTAATTTTTTTTCTGGAAAACAGTTATTGTTTTACATTCATATTATCTCTTTAAAATCCTGATTTGCAAAGTTGAACGTTAAATAAGTGGAATCTGAGCTATTGCGATTTTCCTTTATTTAAATTATTGATAAGTTTAAAAGAAAACAATTTTTTGGTAATATCCAGCACAATCTTTCACAACGCGGATTGGGATATTATCTTAATATTACTTTATTAACACTAACCACTATCTTTCGCGTACCTTGTAATGCGGTGTAATTTTCCTCACCACATTACTAAAGTTTAATGGTGCTAATACCAAGTGTTTAATTTGCATTTAGGATTAAAAATGTAATTTTTTTTCTTCTGCATTTGATTATACATAGAAATATATTTTCAGTATTATAAATTTTTCTCCTCAATTACCTATTTTCTATTTCTCTTCTTTTACTAACAAAACATCACTTACCTATATTGTGTAAAACAAAATTGATATTTTATGCATTTCTAGAAAAATTAATAATAATGAACAAAATTAATAATTATACGTATGAAATGAATTCTTACAGAGGAGAGCTGGTTTAGCTCACAGCACATTATAAAAAAAAAAAAAAATAAATAAATAAAGCCTTCGTTACTAAAGATTTGTTTATATATATATATATATATATCTGTACTTTGAAAATTTATTTTGTGATTATTATTTGTGTGTATCTATAGAAATAGTTAGGGGGATTTTGAAATTTCTATGAAGTATTTTTTTTCTCTTTTCCCTTTATGTGAGTGTAATTTCGATACCTAGATAAAAAAAATTATATTTTGAGAGTACAGTACATAATAATTCACAGTGTAAAAAAAAATTTAAAAAAAAATAAAAATAAATAAAATAAAATAAAGAAAAACAATTAAACATCAATCTGTTAAAGATTTTCAAAACAGATAAATAAATATGACAGGAAGAAAGGGAAGACAGCCTTCTCCCGAAAGGGAATCATTCACTATTGGAGTGGATACTCTGATAAATTCATTACAAAATTTTGAGGATAAGCCGGATCAAAACATAACACATTTTTTTGAAGAATTTGAGGAGTTAGCTGTAGCGGCACAATTTCCCGACGACATAAAATTGGTATTGGCGAAATCAAAATTCAAAGGGCAAGCAAGAGAAGTTATGAGAAATACAAATGAATTGCATAAAGCACAAGACTATAAAACCTTTAAACAAAATGCGATAAAACAATTCCAAAAAGAAAGATCTTTTGCTGATGCTCAGTTGCAATTTATAAATGCCAAACAAACAGCCAATCAAACTATTGAGGAATTCACAAAAAAGTTCAATATAGAAGCACAGAAATATCTTGCTCTATCAGGACATGAACCAAAGAATGGAGCCAAAGAATTATTAGAGACTATAAAATTAACAAAATATCTTGAGGCACTAAGACCGGACATTTCTTTCGAATTAAAAAAATATCCACCTACAAATTTCGAAGATGCGGTAAAAAAAGCTAAAAACATCGAAAGTGCATTAAACAGTAAATGTGCAGGTGAAATCAATAATTTGACGGAAACAAGTGAAAATAAATTATTTGAGGCACTTATTAGCATGTCACAAGACCAAAAATCAGAGATACAACAGCTGAAAGAACAATTAAAAAGTTTACAAATTGACAAAAACGAAAGTGAACAAAACAAAGCGGAAATAAATCATATAACACAAAATTTTTGTCATATATGCAACAAGTCCAATCACCAGACACAAAATTGTTATTTTAATCAAAAAAGTGCGAATTTTTTTCAACCGAGGGGAGCACAAAACAATGTTAGGCCAAGATTTCACAAGAATTACTATCAAAATAACAATTATAGAAGCTTTACAAGATTTCCACAAAACTATGCACAACATTTTCAAGCACCACAAACATTCGATTTTGCAAGATCTCATAACAATCAAATTAGATTTAATGATATGCAAAATCAGATGCCAAATTGGCAAAATTTGCACCAATCACCGATAGGACCTAATCAAATGTATCATGGAAATTATAATATGCAAAATATGGTTCCAATGCAAAATTTTGACCCAACACAGGGAAACAATACACAAATCACATATACAGGGCAGCATCACAATTTCGCAGATATGCAAAATAGCCAAAATCTTTTGCCGCAAAATAATGAGAGAAACAGGGAACATCAGCCCACAATTACCTTTCCAAATGAAAACAGAGACAGAAGGGGTAGGCAAAATCATAACAGGAACAGAGGACAAAGTAATTTAAACCGGTAAAGGGACTTACAAAATTGAGAGAAATACAAGCCCGTAGGTCCCGCATCATTGAAAAAAAACAGGGTTATAACATAAAACATAAAGCAAACAAGGAACTAAAAATAATTAAACAAAAACAAACAAAAAAGACAGAGATAAGAAGAAATGAGAACAAAAAAAAGATGATTAAAGAAAAATTAATTGCAAGTTGTAATTCGGGTAAAAGCAATGAATTACCAATATGGAATTTAAAAATAAAGAAATATATAATTATACCCAGCCTTATTGATAGTGGGACGAGTATAAGTTTAATATCCCCAGGGGTCTTCGAGAAAATAAAACAGACAGATATAAAAATTAAATATTTAGCCAACGCTATAAAAATTACAACTTTATCAAATAAATCGATTCCTTTTAAACACTGTGTAAAATTTAAGTTTAGATTTAACAACACTTTCTTAAATGGCACATTTTATGTAACTAAAGAAGAATTTGATCGTAATTACAAAATTATTTTAGGATACGATTTTTTAAAAAGTAATAAAATAATTATGGATTTTGAAAATAATACTTTTAAACTCAATAACTCAATTATACAATTAAATCCTAACGAAGATCAAATTACTGAGGTAAATGAAATAAAGCCGATACAACAAAATGACGAGTTTCAAACAATACCAAAACAAATTCACTCTTATCAGTATAATAAGATTCCGAAATTTAATACACGAGTATTTGTAGAAAAAAGCATTACTTTGAGACCCAGAGAATCGAAGTTAATGAACTTAATTTTTGATGGCAAATTAAAAAATGGACAACAATTTTTTTTCCAACCTAAATATAACAACAGGAAATTAGTAATCCAAAATTCAGTTCATGAAAATAAGGAAAACGAAAATAATTTATTCACAATATTAGTACAAAATAAATCTAAACAATACTTGAGACTTCACAAAGATCAGGAAATGGGAAAAATTACCACTGATTTTTTTATAAAAAAACAAAATAAATCAAATACTGATAATATTTACAAAGTTAATAACTTAAATATCACACAAATTAGAGAATTAAGAAAGAAAGAACTTTCAGAGAAGGATTTTAAAGTTGATCACTTAACACCAAAGGTACAAAAGGAAGTACTGACAATTTTAATGAGACACGCTACTGCTTTCAGCAAATCATATAAAACGCTAGGAGAAACAGATGTAATAAAACCGAACTTTAAACTAATGCACGACTTTCCAATACAAACGAAACCCTTTAATGAGGTAAAAAAATTCGCGGAGAAAGAAATTCAGGATTTATTGGATGCAGGTATCATAGAGCCCACGAATTCAAGTTATGCTTTCCCAGTAATTTTCGTAAAGAAAAATTCTACATCATAGGTTCCCAACCTTTTATGGGTCACCGCCCCCCTTAGAAGAAAAAAAATATTCCAACGCCCCCCCCCCCCTTCTCTTCCATAACAGTTAATTATACCAATTGAAATATTGTTGCATATTATCTATACCTTTCTTTTTGTCTATTTATTAATAAACACAAAGTAAAAATTATAATTAAAGCGTCTATCAAACCTAATAAAAAGTTGTTCAATAAAAATTTTAAAAATAAACACAAAATAAAATTAAATAAACTTGCTAAAAAAATTGCATTTAATATATTAAAGATATCATAAATCTAAAATATATTATTATATATAAAAACGCAGTTTGAAAAGCTTAAAGCTTCAAATACTATCCCCTTCGCGACAGATGCTTTTTACGAAATTTTAAATGTTTTGTCACAGGTTTTTAAAAACAGAAATTTGTACCCTATTGAAACGAAAAAAAAATGCTTCGATTAAATAAGGCAAATTTTACAATATAATATTACTGGTGGGATAAACAAGTATTCTTAAGCCTTTTTGCGGCACTTATAACTGTTGCTCGTCCCCAAGGGTTTATACATCAAGCGTTTTCGGTCAGAACTTCATCAACCTCAGGGCAGTTTTCTTTATGTACTGAAATTCCTTTTCGTACTGTAACGTAATTCGAATGTAAATAAAGCTACCCCTAAGATAATCGAGTTTTAATCGAAAGCATTCGAAGAAGATATTTGAAGTTTTAAGTTTTTAAAAACTGTGCTTTTATAAGCAACATCTTTTAGATGTGTGACAACTTTAACTTATTAAATGTTTCACAAGTAATAATGTGAATAAATAGAAAATCAATAAGAAGATAAAAAAGTAATGATATAAACATAAAATCAATAAGAAATAAAAATAAAAAATATAAATGAGATGCATGAGGCTTATGAAATTTTAACAATTTGTTAATGTCGAGTTCCAATTTTGTTAACATCAGTCATAAATCAGTGACTTGCAGTCTATTTCTTCTCTTAGTTACTAAATTAAATACTGCAAATAATCTATGATCAGCCAAATAAGATGACGGAAATGCAACTATTATTTATTTTTATTTTATTTATTTATTTATTTTTACTTTTGCTCGTAATTCAGGGTAGAAATCTGGTATAGACTTTTGAAGACAGAACACTTGGTATCCACTTCCAAATTTTACTTTTAGTTCTTCATTAGTTGTGAATTCTATGAGTTCCTCTTCTAAATTTGATGATTCTGCTGTATCTGCATTTGCTAAGGAATCTAAAACCCAACTTGGTTTGTTAATGTTTAAAATATGTTCTGGAATCGCTCAATAAAATCTGTATGAAGAGAGTCCAAGTGTGCGAGTTGAAGTGTTGGCAGTAAGTAAGTAAATCGTCCTGCTTTGGAGAGACTGCTGCTAATGCAGGAAAATGGCTGTATTTACTTCTACCTAGATTTTGCTTGAACGTAACAAGTTTCCTCACAAAAGCCTCTTGACATTTTTTGTTTTATTAAATTTAACTCATCACCTTGCAATTGTAAATTGACTTCATTGAATATTCTAAACAAGTCTGTCAAATAATCAATGTCATTTTTGGATATTATCAAGTTTTCGTACAGTTTTTCATCGCTTTTTTCAATGAAATCCAGTACTGAGTCAAAGAGATTGAAAAAACGATTTGAACAAATACCTCTCGAGAGCCCACGAACTTCTGTGTGCAAGAGCAAGCTATTGTAATCTTCATCATTTTCCCTACAAAGTTGGCCAAATAATATGTCATGCAAAGAATTGCTTCTAATCTTAATGTATTGTTATAATAATGTAGTAAAGCGACATATGTCACTCGTTTGCCAAACGAACGTGTTTCGAGTGTTATTGGAATCAAGTTCCGCTTAGTCAGGCGGATTGGATCTTGTGTTTATCGCATGTTACATTGGCTTGCAGAAAAACTGCTGATCGCCTGCGTAATGTTATCTTGAGTGTAATGATAACACCCTGTATATAATTCTGCATCCAAAGCATCTAAATTCAGAGGAGTTTTGTCATTTGAAAGCAGCATGATGATGAGTTCCAGGTGGGTATTTCACTCTAATGTTGACCCTACAGAGCCCAGTTTTGACCCTGCGAAGATTGATTATTTGCTGTACAACTATGATTATACAGAAAACGGGGCTTGTTACATTACGAGATTTGTGATATTCAAGCAACCTTGTGACCTAATGGAGTGTAAAACCTGGTACAACCAAGCAGTTTTTGATAAAGCTTGCTATAACAGTGATCTTTACTGCACGCTACTGAAAGAAGACCATGTATTTGTGGAATTCGGAGCGATAAACGAGCATACAGATACCTATTTGTCGGAACTTTTCAGTCGCTTATCGATTGATGATTGAAATTAATTTTTAAAAAATGACACAGTTATTTATTTAAAAAATTATGATTTGCTAAAATCATTTATAAATTTGTTTAAATTTATGCAATTGGTTCGCTTTTTAATATAAAAATGTACAAAATGCCTGCATTAATTCAAGAACCAATTTTTCAGCCTTCTGATCACGTTTCCAAAAAATCACTAAAAATTGGACCCTGTATATATGTATTTTTGTTATATGTACCTCATTTCCAGGCTTGTAGTACACTTAAAGCCCACTGTTGTGTTATTTTTCCTGCACGAATGCTTCAGCAAGTACGAGCACAATGATGTTACACTATTTCAAAATGCCTGCATTGCTTTAATGACATATAACAAAGGTGGAGGTGGGATGCGGTGGTGGTATTCCCAGTTCGTGTTTCCAGTGTGTGTTCTCCGCAGCCTGGTTGCTCGTTTTGGCATTTTGGCATTCACATATTTGGCAATCAAATACTAACGATGAATAACTCAATGTACAGCGAGTATATTTGGTACTGCTTCTTTCAAATACGCTATGAAACGCTTATGACGCCCCGTCATTGCTGGAGCACCATCAGTAGCTGCTGACAAATTATTATGAATAGGAATTTCTCTTAGAAGAAACATGTTCATGTTGTTAAATATAGATTCTCCTTTTGTATCAGTTTCAAGTTTTTAGCAAATAATAACACGACATTTTTTTTTCTTTTATGAATCAGGCATATAGTAAGAGTAGCATTTCGTTATTTGGTAGTGTTAATTCATGGGGTAGAATGTAAAATTTGCAAATCTTTAAATAATTGCATAATGATATTTCAATGGCTTTGGCCATTTCATCTATTCTTCTTTGTACACAATTAATAAGCAGAGGAATTTTTTAATGTACTTGACGGTGTTTTAAAATGAAGAACAGTTGTTATTACCTCTTTGATTGCCGCCAAGATTAATCCCTCGCCAATTACATATGGTTTTCCCGCTTTTTCCGATTAGCAATGGAATATTATATGAAGCTCGTAGTCCGTAATCTTCTTGTTCAGAAGAGAATCATGAAGTTTGATACAGTTTGCTCTTTTAAATATTTTTTTCTAGATCTTGAAAATACGATAAATCCTTGTTATTTTTATCAGCATGCATTTTATTAAAATTTTTTTTTTGTAATTTAGAAGGCTTCATGTCTTTATTTGAAAAACTTTTTGCCAAATTAAACACATGTGTAATGATTGGTTTGTTGGAGAATGCGTAAATCCGTATTTCAAATATTCAATACTATACTGACGGCATTTCTTCTTAGATTCACGCATTTCGAAATACAAAACTTACCGCAGTTTAAATAGATTGATGTTAATTTCTTGAGCAGATTCAAACTATAGTTTCGTTTCGAAATCTCTATCCAGGCATACGTCGCCATATTTCCGACATTTCTCGAAATACCAGTTTTTAAAATATAACTTTAGTTATTAAGCTTTTAGTGAGCGTAATATTGCAAATTCTGCATTAGTGATAGTGTTAATATTTTGATCAATTGTTTGTTACTAAATCAGAAGGTTAAATTACATTTTTATATCCGTCAAACATGATAAAATAAAATTATTCGACACTAAGAGAATAAAAAATTACCGCGTTCCGAGCATAAGCTTCCAAAAAGCATACCACCTGATCACAAGTGAAGGGCAAAAGAAAGAGTCGCACGCCATTAGTTCGAATAAGTTCTCCTTCTCTGAAAATTGCCACAGGTGAGAGTAGATCCCAAATCTAGGCTCTTTTCATAGATTTTCATTTAAATCTATATTTAAGATTTTTATCATGCCCGGACAAAACCGGAGATACCAGTCAACTAGTTTCATTATATTAATTTCTTAAATAAGTAGGTATGGCGTCACCGCCCCCCTTGACTGTCTTAACGCCCCCCATTTTCTTCTGGACCCGTCACCGCCCCCCAGGAAGGCTCCAGCGCCCACTGGGGGACGGTACCGCCCCCGTTGGGAACCTATGTTCTACATCAAAAACAAATGATAAGAATTTAATTAAATTTAGGATGGCTATAGATTTTAGAGCTCTTAATGATATATTAGAAAGCGACCCATACCCAGTACCTAATACAAAGGAGATTTTACAAAATATGGCAGGGAAAAAATTATACACTGTCTTAGATTTGCATTCTGCATTCTTTCAAATAAAATTAAGTGAGCAGGACAAGCATAAGTTAGCATTTATCACGGAAGATAACCATTTTCAAATAACAAGGATGCCTTTTGGGACAAAAATTTCAACGAATCAATTTGCTTGTTTAATTGATATAGTTTTAGGAGACTTAAAGAAAAAATACAATATTCAATACTTTATTGATGACATAATAATTGGTTCAAATGATGTACAACAAATGCACATAATACTAGAAGCAGTATTAGAACAATTAGAAAAAATTAATCTTACAATTGAACCGACTAAACTAAAATTATACATGCCAGAAATAGATTTTTTGGGATACAAAATTAGTGAAAAAAGATATGCGCCCTCACAAAAAAATATCAAAAAAATAACAAACTTCGCAGTACCCACATCTCAAAAAACAGTTAGAGCATTTATTGGATTATGCACATATTTTAAAGCAACTATACATAATTATGCGGAGATAATAGCACCACTGACGGACCTCACTAAAGCTAATACAAAATTCAAATGGAATGACAAAGCACAA
This sequence comes from Maratus speculifer, assembly GCA_964019185.1. Lineage (NCBI taxonomy): Eukaryota > Metazoa > Arthropoda > Arachnida > Araneae > Salticidae > Maratus > Maratus speculifer. The sequence continues at coordinate 751,905 of OZ025295.1, read as the reverse complement.
GAATCATTTGAAAAAATACAAAAAATTATAATGGAACAACCTACTATTCACCCCCAGATTTTAGTAAATAATTCTATATAATTACAGATGGATCGAAAATTGCAACATCGGGTATATTAGCACAAAAACAAGGAGATAAAATGATCCCAATCGAATGTACGGGAAGAAAATTAAAAGACTCAGAAAAGAAATATCCAAGCATGCAGATTGAACTTTTGGCAATCTACGAAACCATAACATATTTTAGAAACATTCTATTAGGACGAAAATTTTTTCTGCTAACAGATTCAAAGGCATTAACGTACCATTTACAGTTAGAAAAGCAGCCTGAGATTGTAGCAAGATGGTTACTAAAATTACAGGATTATGATTTTGAAGTATCGCATATTGCAGGTATCCATAATCCCGCTGATTTCTGTAGTAGATCGGTACAGGCTCTATCAATAGCAGATAATTTGGACAAACATCTTTTCATGGTAAATAAAAAGCTAAATGCAGATAATATAAAAAAGAACAATTAAATGACCCAAAATTAAAAGAAATTATTGAGGCCTTACAACAACAAAGAAAAAAAAAAATGTGAAAAGTATACTTTAAATAAAGATGGGATATTAATTCTGAAAAATTCACATAATTCAAATAATGCTGAATTATATATCGCACCGCAGAGCTTAAAAGAAGATATTCTAAACACTGCACATGTCCCACATTTTGCTTTCTTAAAAACTTATGATATTATAAAAGAAAGATTTTTCTGGTACAGAATGTATCAAGAGATAAAACAATTCTGTACAAAATGCGTAACATGCAACACATTTAAACAACATAGAACGATAAAAATTCCTTTTAAAACAATGGATAAAAATTACCTCCCGGGACAAAGACTGGTATGCGATTTAATTGGACCTTTAATTCCATCTTTAAATAGGAATAAATTTGTACTGACGGTCATAGACACAGCAACACGCTACTTGCAAGCATTTCCACTTAAATCGACGGACACTAGGGTTATAATCAATGCTCTCAATGGTTACTTTAGTGCATTTGGATTAGCAAGATATTTTTCCACTGATAATGGATCTTATTTCAAATCGAAGGATTTTAAAGATTACATGAAAAATTTAAATATCGAACTAATCCCCTCATCAATTTATCATCCTGAAAGCCAATCGATTTCGGAAAGGATTAATAGGGATTTAAAAGCTTCAATAGCAGCTATGTGTAATAAAACTTATGAATGGGATACGAAACTTCAATATTTTATTTTGATGCATAACTCAACTGTACATAGAATAACAAAATTCTCTCCAAGCATGTTATTTTTTGGAAGAGAAATAAAAACGCCTTTCACAAACTTCAAATTACATGACATGTCTTCTTATAGCAAATACGTTCAAAATAAATTAAAACATATGCACGAAATAAGAAAAGAGGTTATCAAAAATCAGGAAATAGCAGATAGGGAATTAAATAAAAATTCAAAAGCAAAACACAAGGAGTTACAATTAGGCGATGAAGTATACTTAAAACTGCTGATAAAACCTAAAGCGTTACATCAGAAATTTTCAGGCCCATATTATGTTGAGAGAATTTTCAGGAATGACAACTATCTCATTAAAAACAAGGATAGACCCGATCTAAAGCCTATTAGAATTCATGTTTCTAAATTATTTGCGCCCAATATGGCAAGCAAAACTAAAACAAATAATCATGCGTTAGGGAACACAAGTACGTAAATAAAATAAATAAATAAATAAAACAAATAAATAAATAAATAAAAATGTATAATTCAAATGATTCATTAAAACTGATTCACTTGTCTACTGAAACTGTCAAAGTTTTCTAAAATAAATAAAAATAAATAAATAAATAAATAATAATCATAATTCATTGAACATATTGGCTTAAATTATAAACTTTTACAATTAAATACTAATGACTTCTAAAAATGTTCGACTTTCATGTACAAAAAGAAATATCTCTAATACAAAACTAAACGTTAAAAGTTTTCCCTCATGGTCTCACATGATTAATAAATATATGATTAAAAAAAAAAAAAAAAAGGTGTAATAAAACTGGATAATTCATGGTCGATCAATTTTTCATTAATATTTAGCGTAAAAATGGATTTTAAAACACTATGAACAATAATAACAGTTAAATAACTAAATAAAACAAAATATAATAAAATATTTATTACAATAAAAAAAAGGCTATATTATAATCTCATCGGAAATATATATTTGGTACTTCCCGGGATGCAAATTTTTATTGCTGGTCGATAGTTTGCATTGTACAAAACATATTTTTTTTCTTGAGATTATATGTAAATGAGATTGCCCACAGTAAATATATTAGTCATAAAGATTTTATATAAATAATCATATCTTATTAATTAATATAGCAATAAAATTAGATTAGAACAAAATTTGAAATATATAAAGAAACTATTAATTACAATCTCTAAAATACTCATACGTTCTATAAAAAAAAAGAAAGAAATAAAATACTTAAATAAAAATAAATAAATAAATAAAATAACTAAATAAAATAAATTTAATTAATTTTTCACAACTCTCATTCAATGAAGAAAGTAACAGTATGTATAAAAGCGGTTACATAACAACCAGACACAATAATTTAATAAAAATATTAATAAAGCCAGCGAGGAATAAATAAATAGACAGTCAAATAAAAAGAGAATTCAAGTGAAAGAACGTTTCAGTAACAAAAATTTAATATACAACATAGATAAATGTATGTAAAAAAAAAAAAAAAAAAAAAAAAAAAAAGGGAAAATAAGAAGTGATTTAGAACGAAGATTTTTTTTTCTCTCAAATATTGTTGATGAAAACAACAAAAACATTTTTACGATTAAAAAAAAAAAAAAAAAAAAAAAAAAAAAAGAGAAGTTTCGGAGAAATTTTTCTCTTATTTCAGAGTAGTAAACTTTCAAAATTTTGCTAGTTGGGGAAGTTTGTTTTTGTTCATAGGCATAGTTCGTAGAAATATAGAACATGCCAAGTAAAATACACACCCATTTCTGGAACGCTATAATACAGATGTATATACATACATATATACATATGTATAATAAAAAAAAAAGAAAAAGGAAAATATAGAAAATATAGCTATTCCTATAAAGAATACGTTTATGTATATAATTGGATATTATTTTTCAATAACACCACATTGGAAAGATTATATTTCTCAACCATAGAATCATGTATATTATTTTAGAATTTTGTATTCCTTTGATATATTTGTGTATATATTTTAGTTTGTCTTGTATAGGATGTTCTTTTTTTTCTTAATCAAAGGGGAGATAGCATGTAGTGACGAATCGTCACAACATTGCTAGAATAAATATGTACATATAAAGAATGATTAAGCACAACTAAAGCGAAAATACATAAATATTTGTATATAAAAAAAAAAGAATCATTGATTAAAGTAAAGTTTTAAATTTATTTTATTCACTAATATCTATTTTAAGTTCGTTTCATTCTTTCAGGTAGTAATAATAACTTTAGGTTTCAGGAATAGATGAAGGCTATTTTTTGTTGTAATTAAAGCTATAAACTTTATGACTCTAGAACGTTCGGTGGGAATGAATGATTGTAACAAGGAATACCCAAGTGAAATTTCAATTGCTCACCATAAAAACGTCAGATAATGATAATAGCAAAGTTGTAAAAAACCCAGACTGTCTCCAACTTTGACATTACGCGCAGGAACCAACAATAACAGAATTTACAGCCGTGAAACGCCCACAGAAGGGAGGACTCGGTCAGGGGTCTGATGAGTTTCTGCAACCCGTGGGAAGAAAAATAAAAAGTTTTTTCTAGTGGCCGAAAAGGGTGTACCTCCTACTTGGACAGGGGACCAATGAGAAGTGAAAGGGCAATTACCCCAATGAAAACGTTTGCAAATAAACCAATAATATAAATCAAAGAAGAAAAAAAAGAACTACCTCAGAAGTGAGAAGTCAGCAGATTCAGAATTTTTTTTGTTCTCCCAGTAAATTGTCATGAAGAAAGGACTCCGAAAAAAAAATCATTCCACTCTGATGCGGATGTCTAAGCGTTTTTTTTTTTGGACTTGGTTAAAAAAAAAAAAAAAAAAAAAAAAAAACAATATTGAATTTGCTGTGAACATTTTTAATTACTGCCACGCATTATAATGGACAATTATGACTAGTGCGACTTCAGATGAGATGTCCGAATTTGCTGTGAACATTTTTAATTACTGCCACGCATTATAATGGACAATTATGACTAGTGCGACTTCAGATGAGATGTCCGAATTTGCTGTGAACATTTTTAATTACTGCCACGCATTATAATGGACAATTATGACTAGTGCGACTTCAGATGAGATGTCCGAAATTGCTGTGAACATTTTAATTACTGCCATGCATTTACCGGACAGTTATGAATTACGATACTTCATTTGTGCTGCGTGAGAGTGCTACAAGTTATTTGTTCCGACGGACCTTCTGTGGATTTAGTGGCCAGCTGTTCAACAATGGTGAGCAGTTTAATCTGTCTCTTGTGGTGTTACTTTTTTTTAAATTATCTTTTAGCCGATTTTATTCATATATATATAGAGAAATTTCTTTAATAGGAAAATTAATTTTTTTATTTGAAATTTAAATAAAAAAAATAAAATAAAATAAAATAAAATGAGATAAAATAAAATAAAATAAATAAAGAAGAAAAGTGAATAATAGGGAAAACTTAGGCTATGCCTTTTTAGTTGTGCTGTGAGAAAATTGTGTAGGTTTATAATAACATATAACTTAAAAAAAAAAAAAAATTATTATCAAATGAATACATTTTCGAGTGATGTTATCTCACTGTGTTGCTATTATGAAATTGATATTTTTGAATGGTATTTTATTATTGTATTCCTAACAAAATGTGTTGTTTTGAAATAAATATTAATATGTACTTAGATATCCTTGTTTTCTTTGATATTTTCTTTTCTTTATTTCTCTTTAAGTACTTTAATAGATGCAGATTCTAGATTATTAAAATTAATTTTTTTTCTGGAAAACAGTTATTGTTTTACATTCATATTATCTCTTTAAAATCCTGATTAACGTTAAATAAGTGGAATCTGAGCTATTGCGATTTTCCTTTATTTAAATTATTGATAAGTTTAAAAGAAAACAATTTTTTGGTAATATCCATCACAATCTTTCACAACGCGGATTGGGATATTATCTTAATATTACTTTATTAACACTAACCACTATCTTTCGCGTACCTTGTAATGCGGTGTAATTTTCCTCACCACAATGACTTAAACCAGTTTTCTATAGCTGAAAATGGATGAGTTCGACTAAGCTTTAAGGGAACGTACACTAACTGCTTGAAGTATTGTAAAGGGCATCCATTTAAACACTGTTCAAAGGCTAATTCCTAACCCATTTGTCACAGACATATTTTCCAATTACAAAAATGTTTTAAATGAGATAAATATTTTTAAAGTGATTTAACTGAAGGTGCTGTCACCGTATAAGTTTTACGGTAGTGTTAATTTTAATTAACTTCTAGATTGGTTATTAAATAGTTGAAGGCATGAATTTCAAAATTCTCTTTATAGAGAAAATCAAATTTGGGGAAATCGCTAAAAACTTTTATATGTCCATTGGTTTTTGTTATAAATTTGAAGATTGTAGTGTTACAATAGTGCAGAATTGTATAGACTGATAGAGTAAACAAAAGCGATAAAGGCGAGTTTTGAAATTCACATCCTTAATTTTATTTTTACATGTTTTATTTTGTAAGCAAATGAAGCTGTTTCTTTTTGTGATTTTATTTTTAAAAGGTATATTATTTTAATAAGCTTTTATTTTAGTCATAACATTTGTATGCAAGTTTTCCTAGTTCAAAACTTTTATTCAAATTTTAACTCACTTCCAAATATCCGATGGAGGTTCAATTTGCATACTTATTTCTATCCAATGACAATGTAATATTAATACGATTTTAGGTGCATACCATTTATTTATTTTATAGGAATACATCAAATTCTATTAGGTTAAGTAATCTAACAGAATTTTAAATATATATCATTTTGTATCAAATTGTGTCTGTTACTTTTCATAATTTAAAGAAATTTCTGTTTTTACTTATATTTTAGCGCAAATTGTATATTTTGCTTTACTATGTAAATATCAACATAAATTCAAAAACAATATTGCAAAAATTATTTTACTCTCATTGTTTAAAGTTAAATTTTCTATCTGACTTTTTTTTTTCAGTAAATTTGTGACTGATCCCTATTTTGCAGCAAAAAAAGATGCTTCAACTTCAAACAGCTATTACTTGTCAGTTTTAACAGGGTGGCTACAGATATGGTGAAAAAAAGTTCCCCGATTCCCTGATTTTCTGTATCAGATTTCCCTGATTTTTATTATTAAAAAACATGCACTATATTTTTTAACGTATGCTACATTCTTGTGTAACACACTTACCTAGCTTGCAAATATCTCTTTTTTGGGAGGAAAAAACAAAAATTGCATAGCATTTATAAAGTATTTCAATTTTATGAATCCAAACCCAAATGTAACAAATGGATATATGATGAACAGAAAATTTCAATTTCTAAAGAAAGTTCAATTTCAAGACATCTACATCTGATGGGTTAGCAAATTGAGCCTGCCACCTGGTCAAATTGCATTGATGTACCATTTAAAATTTTCAAAAAGGCCGAAATTGCCTTCATTATAAGTGCTATCCAGAAAAAATCTGATCACTTCAATTTGTGTTAAATAAAAAATCATTATGTGTATATTTTTAAAAATGTTGGGGAAGACTAACCAGAATATGAAAAAAAAAAATACAGCATATAAAAAGTATTTTCACCTCTAAGTTATTGAAATTAAACATCGGAGATGTTTTTAGGTATAGAAATATTAAAAAAAATAAAATAAAATAACATAGTAATTAATAAAGTCGAGCAATTTTTGAAATTATACATAAACATCAAATATTCATAATTGATCTTTCTTCTTCCTCTTTAATAGGTACCAGAGTTATGAAAGTTGAAATCAAAATTGTTATAATACATTAACTGTATGAACCACTTGAAGTAATTTTGAATACAGTTGAATAAACTTCACTAAAGAGTATTAATAGAAATTGATTAAATTATTAAAATTAAGAAAGAGTGGAAAGTTAAACATAATTTTCTTCTAGCAATTTTTTGTAGGAACAGAAAGTAAATTAAAATAATAAATTTGTGCAAAATAAACCAAATTATATTAAGATAAAATTGTACATATGAGAAAAATGAAATTATACACACCTAAATACATTAAGAGATAAATGCTATTTCTCTCTCTCTCACACACACACACACAAAGATGCAAATAAATAATTCAAAATCTGAAAATAAAACTGACAATATAAAATCAATTTGAATAATCTCCTTTAATTGTCTGAAATTATTTAATACATAAAAAATGAATAAAATTATTTCTTATGCTGCATTAGAAAAATGAATGAATAAAAAAAATAATGAATTAATAAAAGGATATTATAATGGATAAATAAATCAGAGTTTCTTTTGGAGAAATTTAATTGTTGCTATTTCCTCTTCAATTTTTAAAGATTCTCTTTGAGCATCATCTAAAATTTTTGATTTTTTTGCTTGTAATTCTTTAAGCTGATTTTCAGCTTCCCTTTTTCTTTTTAAATTTTGCTGGTTTTCCTTCTCTTGTTTGTTTGTTTTTTCCCTTTCTTCTTCATATTTTGATCTTGAATTTCTCACACCGAGAATCATTTGTTTCGTAACTTGAAAGCTACTGAGATTACCATGTGATTGTATAGCATCATAAATAATCCTCCTTGCAACTACGGTTTCTTCTTTCATGTTATCCTATAGGCAATCCTTATTGACAGAAAAACCTCGCTCAACGTTGCTATTTCCATGGGATAACAACATAATCATCTTCAAAACAATTACTGCATCATTGCAGGGCCTTGTTGCACAAGATAGTATATTGAACCAAAACTGATCAATCCTGTGTGTTTTGTTATATGATTTAAATTTGCCAAATTATTGGCTTCAAAACAAACTTCTTGAAATTGACTCTTAGCTCTATCGGCTTGAATAGAAGTTAACCAATTTTTTTCACAAAGAATGAGCAGTAACTTCGTCAGTCTTTTTTCAAACAATGCTTGATTTACAGTCACTGTCGGATTAAAGCAAGATACAGCTCTTGGGAGTTCATATGTCAGTGGGGAACGTTCTTGTAGCTTTTTTATACAAGATGCTAAAAATTTTTGGCAGTCTTTGTAAAACATATTTAATTGTCCATCAGATACTTTTGCTTTTCTGATGTGACATAAAGCTGAAATTCCAACATCAACTTTGTTGCATGGTAGATACTCTGATACTTTTTCGACATCAATTTGCATAGGATTTCTTTTTAAATTCTCTTTCTGAATAAATCGTTTCATCACCCGCAACATTAAATTAGATAAATCCTCAAAAAGAAAGGGTATAAGTGGAACATCAGTTTGATATTCCCTTAAAAATATTTCTAATTCAGGTGCAACTGAATTGAAAAATGCCAATTTAGCAGGCAACAATGGATCATGAATAAGCTTCTTAATGAGTATATAACTCTGACTGCTAGGAGCATTTCCATCTTTTTCTACCTTATCAACAAATATTTTTATGTTTGGAAGAATGTTTAAGCATCTTTCAGCAACAGAAGAGTTTTCGAGCCATCTAACGGACCAAAATTTTTTAGGAAATTCCTGAGAATTAGTATAGTAAGTATACAAAGCTCTTCTAGCTGGTGAATCTTTAAAAAGATAATATACTGCTCGAATAAAATCAAAAATTTTCCCAGTTTGTGGATTTTGCACCTGTTTCAAATGACAAATTCACTGAATGCAACCCACAAGAGCCTATATTGAGGATTTCAGGATCTTCTGACATTTCTTTTAAATCTGCAGACAATTCTCTGAAAAATTTTAAATTGACATTTGGGCCGTCCATAGATAATTGTAACAATTTTTTCAAATCTAAAGGATTAACTGCATCTTTAAACACTTTAATCAAATCATTTGAACAGCTGCGTCCAAGAAATGCAGAATTCAAATATCTGGTTTTAACTTCATTATCTTTCCCACACCAGTATCTTATATTCAAATCCATCTGCTGTCTTTGAGAAATTTTGTTTAAAGATTCATCGAACCCTATTACAAAACGATCACATAGAGAAATATCTTTAAGTAAATTCTCTTTAAAAAATGGAGCTATTCCAAATACTAAATAGTACATCATCTTATCTCGCCCTAGTTGCATGCCCTTTGCAATTTGGCTGTCTGTAAAAATAGGGGAAAACATCTTTACATCTTTTTCAGCTGATCATAAGGATTTGTGTATAGCTACTGCTTCAAGGCACCATAAAATCTCAGCTTTTGTAATGTCTTCTTTTAACATATATTTTTTAATGCCTGAAGAAACAGTCTTTTGATTATTCTGTGTTCCATCAAGAACAACACTGCATGTTATGTTTCAACAAAGCCACTGTTAACTTCAGTATTAGGAACAGTTGATGCTGAAATGCTCTTTATCTGTGCATCAGAAGACATTGCTGCTGTAATGTCTATCTTTTCATCTGAATTGCCACTATCTTTCCGATTTAAAAAGTCTGAAAATTTTCCAGAAATTGAAGCTCTATTTTCTCTACGTTTATGCCCAGCGCCGCCTTGATGGCTGGTTATTGCTCTACGTTCCATGTTACTCAAGAAAATGCTTGAATCGCACAGCGTGCATTTAGCTGAATGTTTATCTTTGGGATCTTCTCTCAGCCAGGAAAATTGTTCAAGCCATTTTGTGTTGAATGAACACACTGATTTCGCCATGGTTTTACTTTTCACCTGCCATAAAAAATACACTTTTTAATAAACAAAAAAACAAAATAAATAATGATAATATCAATAAATTACCATTTTATAAATAATTTGGATTCTTACGAATTATAAGAATATTAGAATTTTATTTAGTAATTCTTACATGAGAAATTCCATTACTTTAGGCTTTTAAAATAGCTTTAGTAAAATCTCACAATTAAAAAAAAAAGATTCAAGTATTTTAAAAAATTATTATCTGGTGTATTGTAAATGGCTAAAAGTATATTAGTTTATTATTTTTGAAAAATATTATCAAACTTATACCTGCCAACCTGAGAAAATTCAAATGTGTTTCTAATTATCTGGTGTATTGTAAATGGCTAAAAGTATATTAGTTTATTATTTTTGAAAAATATTATCAAACTTATACCTGCCAACCTGAGAAAATTCAAATGTGTTAATATGCAAATGACATTTTTAATGAATAACTATAAAACAGAATGTGAACAAAATTTCTAATTAACTTGTCTGAAACAGCGAATGAGCGATATTTCTAATGAATTTGTAAAAAATATGCAATCTTTTAAAATGTTGCATAGCTGATATATGTATAAACATTTTAATAAAGTGGCATTATTATTGTTATTATTAATTTTTTTTTTTTTTTTTTTTTTGAAGGACAAAGTTTTAGCTGCAATGGGATGTGAACACAAAAAGACAATAGTAACTTTGTTTGCTTTGCTTAAACATTATACAAAAATAATATATGGTTATTGAGTTATTTTGTTGCTTCACTAATTTTTAACAGTTCTTCATTTCTCATGTTTTAATAGAAAATAAGGGCAAAATCTAGTCAAAACAAAAAGTTATCTTTTACTCACAATGAAAATTTAAATTATATAACGTGTTTTTAATAATGAAACAAACTTATTTTTTACCTATACTTAAATAACCCCTTAAACCTTTCCACCACTGACAAATTCTGTTAGTAAAATAAGAAATTATTGTCTGACACCAGAATTTATAAAAGACTTAATTACTAATTATAAAAACAAAATCTTACTAAAACATTCTTGGTGCCGATTGCAAGTTTGGAATTAAAATTAAGTGTGCCCGGAGTGGGCATACTGTGCCAGAAAGAGTTCAGTATTTATAATTAAAATTAGAAAATAATTCATAATTTGGGTGAAATGAAGCTTGGGGGGAAAAAAATGTGCAAATAAAACTATTATACTATGTATAAAAGTGCAAAAAACAGACCAAATGTGTAAATTTTCAGAAGGCCTTGAACACGATTTGATGGTTTAAAGAAAATATATGAAATTACCATATGGAAACATTATTAGATATGGTTTTTAACTCAAGAATGGGGTACCAGATTTCAGGATGAAAAGAGAAATTTTATGTTTAATTAAACTAAAAACATCATTTTTGTCTGAAAGCCTGATGAGATTTTTTGTTCTTTTTTAAATATTTTTTCAATTTCAGTGAGTACAAATCAAAGTCAATAAATCATATGCTTTTTTTTTTTTTTTTTTTTTTTTTTTTTTTTTTTTTTGGTAGTCAAACTTAGTTTTGTTCAAGTTTAGATTATCTGGAAAAAACCAATTGCTACAACAGACGGAGGGGGGATCTACTCCCTGCAATAACTTTTTTCCCTTAACCTTTTTCACAAAATTAGCATTATTTTCACTCTTTTGGCGAAATTTGCGTTTTTTTTTTTTCACGATGTTTTCACAAAATTTGCTGATTTTTGTGTTATATTTACAAAACTTGCCGTTTTTCCAGGATTTTTTGACGAAATTTGCTGTTTTTTTCGCGATATGTTCACGAAACCTGCCGTTTTTTGCGATCTATTAATGAAATTTGCCGTTTTTCCGGGATATTTTGACGAAATTTGCTGTTTTTTCAATATTCTTTGACAAAATTCACGTTTTCCCGCGATTCTTTGACAAAATTAACGTTTTTTCTTGGAAAGAATGACAAAATTGATTTTTTTTTCAGCAACTATTTGCCGAAATATTAATACATTTTGACCGAATTTTTGAATTTAAGGCTTTTTTTAAAAAAAATTTCGGAAATGATTCCTTAATTTTTCGGTAATTCGGACCAACATCACCCCGGATCAGCAAATGACAGAAGAAAAAAAATTATAAAAAAATTATTTGCAGAAGAATTTTATCTGATTGATGCATATTGTTTTATTTTTAAAAACTTATACGTGCATAAGATTATCTGAAATTAACCCAAAATTTGATTAAATTTTTTAAAAAAAGTAACAAAAAAGTCCTTAACAGAAATTTTATTATAACCTTTGTCAGTATTAAGTTATTTTATGTGTGTTAAAAATGAACTTTATTTTTAAAAAGTCCGGACCCGATTGAAATTTAAGAAAATCAAATCGGTCTTACGTGGTAATTTTCATCTTTCTCCCAACTTCGATCATTTTATTTATTATTTAAAATAATATTGAGAACAAATTGTTTAAAAGATTTATTATGATCAGAAAGCAACAGAGAAAAAAAGAAAAAAAAACCCTCAGAAAACTGAGGCCTGTGGAAGAATTTTATTTCCGACTTATGCATATTACTTTATTTTTTAAAATTTATGCATACATCAAAATATCTGAAATTAATCCGAAATTTGATTTAAATTTAAAAAATAAATTCAATTCTCAAAAATGATGCAAGACAAAAATCCTTAAATCCCTTATTATAATAACTTTTGTCAATATTAAATGTATTGTTTTTTATGTGTTAAAAATAAACTTTCATAACTTTTCATTTTAAAAAAGTCCGGACCCCATTGAAATTAAGGAAAACCACGCGGTAATTTCTATCTTTCTCCCAAATTAAAAATATATTAAAAATTCGTAATCATTTATGTCCGATTTACGCATACCACTTTACTTTTTTAAATTTATGCATACATCAAACTACCTGAAATTAACCCTAAATTTGATTTAAAAAAGAAAAGAAAAAAAATTAAATTTTCAAAAATTATGTAAAACAAAAATCCTTAAATCCCTTATTATAACAACTTTTGCATTATTTTTTTATGTGTGTTAAAAATCAGGGATGCCACTCAGAAAATAGCAAAAAAGAGGAAATTATGTGTAAAGTAAAATTTACATTTTTCACAACTTTATGTGCGAATTTTGAAAATTATATTGTTTATAATAAACTAAATAAAGAATTGCAGCTTTTCTTTTGTTGTAAACTTTTAATTTATAAGACATTATTATTAATTTATAATTATTATTATTAATTAGAATTTATAACTTTTAATTTATAATTTATATTATTAATGATTTTTCTTTAGTTCACAGTATTTTACATCAATTAAGGTAACCCAGCAGCAGGTTCAGTGAAGAATTTTATGTATTGCATCAGTTTTAAACCAATTCAAGTAACCCAGCAATAGATTCAATGATTATTCCACAAGTGAATAGCAAAATTTTGCAGGTTGTTTTTTTTATTTGACGAAAATCGCCGTTTTATTTAGCGATCGTTGAGCGAAAATCGCTGTTTCACATCATGATCGTTTGATGAAAATCATCATTCCACATCGTGATCTTTTGACAAAAATCGTCGTTTGACATTGCGATCGTTTCAGAAAAATCACCGTTTCGTTTCGCGATCGTTTGACGGAAATCGACGTTTCATATCGCGATCGTATGACGAAAATCGTCGTTTTACATTGCGATTGTTTGACGAAAATCGCCGTTTTATTTAGCGATCGTTTGGCGAAAATAGTCGTTTCATATCATGATCGCTTGACGAAAATCATCGTTCCACATCGCGGTCGTTTGACGAAAATCGCCGTTTCACATCATGATCGTTTGACAAAAATCATCGTTTCACATCGCGATCCTTTGACAAAAATCGCCGTTTCACAAAAATCACCGTTTCGTTTCGCGATCGTTTGACGAAAATCGCCGTTTTATATCGCGATTGTTTGACGAAAATCGCCGTTTTATTTAGCGATCGTTTGACGAAAATCGCCGTTTTATTTAGCGATCGTTTGACAAAAATCGCCGTTTCACATTGCGATCGTTTCAAGAAAATCACCGTTTCGTTTCGCGACCGTTTGATGAAAAAAGCTGCTTTATATCGCGACCGTTTGATGAAAATTGCTGCTTTACATCGCGACTGTTTGATGAAAATAGCCGTTTTTTTCGATCTTTTAACGAAAATCGATGTTATATTTCGCGATCGCTTGACGTATTGTGTGCCTGTTGTATTTCGCGATCGTTTGATGGAAAAGGCTGTTTTATTTCGCGATCGTTCGACGAAAGTCGTTATTTTATCTCGTGATCGCTTAACGAAAATCGCGAATTCTTAAAAATTAAAAAAAGCGGAAATCCGCCAAAAGGCGGAAAAGTGGCATCCCTGTAAAAATAAACTATTTCGTAACTTAATAATTCTAAAATAGTCTGGACCCGATTGAAATTAAAGAAAATCAAGTCTGGTCCACGTGGTAATTTCCATCTTTCTCTCAAATTATATTAAAAATTCGTAATAAATATAGTCGATCATTTTATTTATTATTTAAAACAATAAATAAGAACTTGTTTAAGAAAATCGAAAAATGGCTTACCTATAATCAGAGCTATTCCATGCGAAGTATCACCATGTGGACATGCTTCGATCTCACTCAAATAAAATACAGTCGAGCCTCTATATAACGAAATCCATCGTTCCAGTAAAAAATTCGTTATATAGAGAAATTCGATATATAGAGTATGATGTTAAAAATAGTATTTAATGTATAAATTTTGAACAAACATTATTTTTGATCTTTTTAATTAAGAATTTGAAATGTTTAAAAGTATATATTAACCTAACATTTTATTTCTTACTTATTTAAGCAGTTTCAAAAAAGAGAAAAGACATTTATTTGAAAGCTTAATGAAAATCAAATAAGGAAGACTTACATAAATTTCAGAGGAAGAAATCTGTAATTTTCTGTTGTTTTGATTTTAAAATTACAATTGTTACGCTCTCAAAAAAAATTCTCAAATTTTAGCAAGGAATGAAAAATTGTAGTTGATATTTTCCTCCATTTGAAGGTCTCTCTTATGTGCTCTCATTGATTCCTCTCTTATATGTGTAACAATTCAATTGACTGTGTTTTGAGAAGGATGTTGAAAGGTGTGTGGGAGGTGGGATGAACTTGTTAGATTTAAAGAATAAGGAGAGAAGTAATATTTAAAAAAAAAAAAAACCTCTCCACTGAACGATAAATCAAATATAAGTGATGGAAAATTGATTCCATATGATTTCGAAGCTTTTTTAAAACTGAATAAATTAAGATCAATTTATGAAAAAATTCGTTATATGGAGATAGATATTTCGCTATATAGAGTCTGTTTTTAATGTAATCATGCGAAAAGAGGACCGTTCTTACTAAAAATTCGTTATATGGAGAAATTCGATGTATGGAGTTTCGTTATATAGAGGTTCGACTGTATTTCAGTCTATCCTTCAATGTCGACGTATTATCAGCGAAATAAACGACGAACTGGATCTGTACATGGTTGTATCTTCTTTCTTTTCTCCTACAAAAGGGTTGCTATTTGAATGGCAGTTTGGCGCGATTCAGCTTAACGTCTCTATCGCGTCCTATTATTAGATTAAATATCGCCTGTTTGGCGACGAATCAATCTTGTTCGTGAAGTGAAAATGGAAATATTTTTGCATGGAGAAAAATTTCCCTGATTTTCAAGATTTTTTATAAAGTTCCCTGATATTTCCCTGATTTCCCTGATTCTGTAGCCACCCTGTTTAATCGCAACGGAATGGGACTTTTTTTTGTCCTTGTTAGAGTAGTGGTAAAAATTTACTAAATATCACTTATAGAATCAGAGGACCGTATAAAAATTTAAATTTCGTAATTTTTTAGTAAAAAATTTTGTTGACCTAAATCACTTAAAAAATACTTCTTTACCATTTTTAAAACATTTTTGTAACTGGAACTATATGTCTATGACTGTTTAGAAATTAGCCATTGGCCACCATTGAGA
This sequence comes from Maratus speculifer, assembly GCA_964019185.1. Classification (NCBI taxonomy): domain Eukaryota; kingdom Metazoa; phylum Arthropoda; class Arachnida; order Araneae; family Salticidae; genus Maratus; species Maratus speculifer. The sequence continues at coordinate 735,999 of OZ025295.1, read as the reverse complement.
ATGGACACCCTGTATAGATAAATAACTACCATGTCAAATTTCATGTATCTAAACTTTTTACTAACACAAAAATCTAAACTTTTTTTCGCCCTGCATTCCATTCAAGGTTGTGACACTGACATAAAATATAGCTTATATTGGAGCAAGGGCTGTCACCATCAATTTTCAGCCATTACTTTTGAAATTTTTTTGGTACACAGAAATTGCAATTTAGATTTTTTTCATCCATTTTCCCCCCTTTTACATTTAGATTTTTTTTTTTTTTTTTTTCGGGGGGTGGGGGGTGGGAGAAATGTTTCAGATATTTTTATCTAATAAGTAACTACTATGCAAAACTTCATTTTCTAAGTCCTTCTGTACTGTAACACAAAAATCGCAATTTAGAACATTTTTAAATAATTCAAAAATTACAAATTAAATCACAGTTCAACTAAACTTCATCATTACAATGCATTAGGCAGAAATGAGACTTAATAAGAACTAAAACATATTCTAAATAAATGATAATTAAAAAATATTTTGAAGCTTTCACGCTCATTTCAGTATCCATTTGAATTTTTCTGAAACCACTCTTATTAAGAATTTACATCTTAAAATTAACCATCATGTCAAATTTCAAGCTCCTTGTCTAATGGTCCATTATTTCTCTGGTGGTAGGGACATAAAATGCCTATGTTGGAACACCAATAACTTGCCAACATTAATTCTGAAATCTGTATGGTATTTTATAATTTAACATAGAAAATGAAACTTAGAAAGTTTTGAAAGGCTTTTTTAGAAGGTTTGCTGTTTTACCCAAACATGGTAGTAGCATCAACATAAAATATACTTGTGCAGAATCAGAGTCTGTCACTATTGATTTAGAACCATTACTTTTCTAATTGGTTTATTACTTACTAAAATTGCATAGAAATCTTAATTTAGAATGCTTTTCACTAGAATGCTTCTGCCCTATTTGTTACATTATTGAAGCCAATCATAAAAATCTTTCCTACCCCACCCAAAATTGATATTAAGATTTCCTTTCTTTTCTTACTTAGTCATTAAAACTTTTTTTTTTAGTTTATTAATTTTGTTTTACTGACTTCATGCTGTTTCGATTTTTGAGCAGGAAAAAAGAAAGAGGTTCTTAGCACAAGCAGAAATTTTGCGATCCCCAATTGCTGCAACAACCGTTCCACGAGGAAATATAGCAAGGTAGATAACTTGGAATTTTGCTCATTGAAGTTTCCTTGCTTATTATTATTCATGCTTTTAATTAAACTATTTTCAGTGCTTTCTTTATATCTTTTTTTTGTGATATCATACATTTTATTTTTTTTTATCTCTGATTATAACTAATCATCAGTACAGACTGTGGCTAATCTCTTAATAAAATGTCCAAATGAAGAAATTTTGTAGGAAAAGGGTGCTTGAGCATTATGAGAGATAGTGAATCAATTGGCTATTGGTTTTCCATTAACAGCACATTCTATGCTAGGGTGGGTTTGATTAAAAGTGCATCCAAGTAAGGTGATGTAGTGCACCATTCTTTCTACTTCCAAAGTAAATTTAAGATTCAAGGTAATTAATATTTGGTAAAAAGTTACTAAACAAGGAATCTTTTTCTTGCCATATGATGAAGATATCATCTACGAATCTGAACCATGTATTGGGGGGTGGGGGGTAGAAATCCATTTTATTATACGCATATTGGTTTTGATTGATCATAGTATAAATTCTGCTAATAGTCCTGAAATAAGAGAACCTATCGGGATTCTATTGTTATCAAAAGTAAAATAGTTATTAACTAAGATTAGGATAACTTTTTAAAGTAGTTTTCATAATTTCATCAAAAGTAAAATAGTTATTAACTAAGATTAGGATAACTTTTTAAAGTAGTTTTCATAATTTCATCGATATTAACAATGTGGTTGATGCAGTTATTTATTCTTATAATGAATTATTGGGTTTCAATGAATAGGTATAAAGAGACAACATCTATACTGGTCATTAAATATTCTCTAATAAATGGTTGTTATTCAAACATTCAATGAATTCATTTGTTGAACTAATGATATACCGTATTTACCCGTGCATAAGGTGCACTTTTTCTTCCAAAATTTAGGGCAAAAATCCTGGGTGCACATTATACACTGATTATCTTTTTACTGCTTTATGTAATCACACAATGTATCTATGAAACAAAAAATATATTCATAGAAGAAATTAAAACTGGATTCTTACAGAATAGAAGTATTCCAGCATTTTTATTTCATTTCTTGCACTTTTTTATACAAAAGCAGCAGTAACATTATTTAAACACTACTTAGTAATCCTCATTGTCACTACTGCTTTTTATGTAATGGTAACAGCAAAAATTCATGTAATAGATACAGATTTGCACTAAAAATAAAGATTAGAAATGTTAGAAACTAAGATTAAAAAATTCTTAAATTCTCTTAGGAAACTGGGAAACCTTGAACTTTTTAATTAACTGCGACCCAAGTAACAGATAAAATTTTAGTAAGATTAGTATAATTTTACCAGTTCATTTGTAAAGCTACAGATTTCTATAGATTTACAAAAACTAGTTTTGTAGATTTATCTTTCTCTTTTTTCAGTGTACAGATAAAATTCTAGCAAGAATACAGGTTTCTGCAATTTTACATTTGTAGAATTAGATTTCTTTTTTAACAATGTAAATGTTCAAGTATTTTGTTCGCAAAAACCGTCACCATAGCATGAAATTCACTCTCTATACAAAGTCAAAGAATTTTTACTTATTTTCTAGCCTGTTGTAATATTTGTTTTGATTTTCTGTACTGAAATTCATTTGATCATTCATTCCCTTGCATGCCAAATTTATGGTGCGTGTTACATAGGAGATTTAAAAAATCGTCAATTTTCATTCTAAAATACTGAGTGCGCATTATACACGCATGTGCGGTATACACGAGTAAGTACGATAATTTAAGTAAATACATTTTTAGAATTACTTTTTTTCTTTGGGGGGAGGGAAGTGGGCATATCCTGTTTGTAAACCAAAATGTAATATTACTGTTGTGGTGTTGAATCGACAGACATGCTTTCACGGCCTTGCTAATTTTTTGGATGTTGCTACCTTAATTTAAAGAAATTATTTAAATTTCTATTAATATCTAGATTTTTAAAATTTTGATTAAGTAAAATATTTCAATGGCCTGATTAACCTTCAAAAGAAGAATATTGTTATGATTAAATACAATATTTCATCAATTTCATTTAAAAGAGAAACAAATCTTTATGAAAAAATTAAATAGCAATTGTTTTTAACACAAGCACTATTAAATATTTTTCTTGCAAAATAAATTTTAACAATATTTTGGCATTGGTAGAATTTTGATAAAAATAACTGGAAAAATAAATGCATAAGAAAAAAAAAAATTATTAATAAATTTATGACTGTGATAGAATAGGAAAGAATGAAAAAGCACTTACATTATTACCTCAAAAGATTATATTTAACAGAAAGGAAAAATTTAAGTAATTTTAACTTTAAAATACTAAGAAACTGAAAACAGGAGAAACCTTTTATCTCATTTTAGAAAATTACACAATAAATTAGAATAGTACTTCTTTAAATAAACTTAAAACACAAAGACTGACACTAGACAAATACATATGATTTTTTTTTTTATTTAAATCGATAACAACATGTGACCAATTGTCGAACAATTTTAATAAAAATTCATAAACTATGAAAAATATATTTTTTACATTTTTAAATAACATTTTAAAATAGTGAAAATACATAATTTATAAATATAGTGAGTGCATACACACATACAAAATTTTACAGAAAAAACGCTGAAATGCAAGCAATTAGCTTAAATTAGCTGCAATGATCAAAAGATTTATAAATAATCCAATTTTGTTTGAAATAAATATGTAGCTGCTTTTCTAGACCACTAAACAACTATAAATGCTGCACAATATATATATGTTGATAAATAAACAACTGTAGCAAATCAAATAAATAAATACTATGGTATTAAAAGTATTCAGAAAATTTTAGTGATAAAAAGCTATAAAAAGTAAATATTAAAATTGGTCCATTTTAATGTATACCATTCACACCACTGTGAAAATAGAAAGTAACTTTCTGCAATGCATTAAAGGAAAAAAAAAAAAAAAAAAAAAAAAAAAAAAGAATCACATTAAGTTTAAAAAAGTTTATCTATAATATTAAAATAAAAAACAGAATTTTGTACAAAATATGATAACAACCAACACACATATTTAAAGCATTTTAATGGAAATTGGAATAAAATCACAAATGTTAAAATACTCATTGAAAACACTTTTTTAAATTTCAGTAAGATTAAAAACAATACTGATAGAGTTCACATTCATCATCAAGGGTATATATGAGTTCAAATGTACTTTTTATTGCTTACATTTACATGAAAATGAGTACTTCTTTCTTGAGTAATATTTTTAACAATATATTTTGGTACATTTTTAAAAATTAAATTTCAATACAACATGAATTGTAAAAAGAAGCACAGCAAAATTTATCACAAATGCAAAACGACAGCATTGATGGAAGACCAGAAAAGAATTATCACAGAATGATTTATCACCGCATTGGCGAAGAAACCACATAAGGCGAAGCAACCACATAAGGTGACGCAACCACATAAGGCGATACAGATGTTTGAGGGCTGGATTGAGAACCTATAATGTCACCACTAAGATAAGATTGGTTATTTTGAAATTCTTCCAGTGTCTCAGAAAACCTGGCCCATTCATCTGCTTTTGGATTAGCCAGTTGCTATAAAATAAAATAAATACTTTTTAACTTAAAGCAAAAAATAATTAGATTGCAGAATTAGCATAGTAAGAAGCAGAAAAATTGGCAATGCATATAAGCATAGCTATGTTATGTGTCATGTGATTTTGGATGATGGGATTTATGATAAAGAAAAATTTTAAAACATTAAAATTAATAAGATAAGTAATATTTAAATAATGTAAATATGCAAAAATAAATTCCAACATTCAAAATATACAACTGGCCGATCATAAAATGATTTGACATTAAATGTTGTTAAGATTAAAATGAAAATGGAGATTTGGAAGGGAATTCATTAATTCTTTAACTTTTGTCGGGCACACAAATTTTCATCACATGAGCGAGAACGCGTTGTAAACTGTACAACAGGCAAAAAACAATCAATTATTGCTCTTTATTTTAATTTTACAAATAATTTAACTTACAAATATGATATAAGTTATCTCTGATCACAATTTATGAAAGTATTCTGCAATACACTTATTTTATTATAACATATTAAAGCAGAAATTTAGATGTATAAATAGCTACTTGCTACTACAATCACAAAGAGCAAAAATTAATAATGATTAGTAAATAATAATTAAGTAATTTTGGATTTACAGAATTAATCCTATATTGCATCTATATTAGTTGCTTCCCACATCAAGCATAAGATTTGCTTTTTGAAGGCTGTTTACAGATAGATCTTGCACATTTCATGCACTGTTAACAGATTAAAATGACAAGTGCAGTTAATTGCGTAATCAGAAATACAAATAACTTTTGGAAACGGGATAAAGAGATCCAATAAAGAATGCAAACGGTTATTAACACCCACTACTGCTTGAACTTTATTTTAGAGAAAAAAGAAAGTGAATGTACTTTTTACAACGGCACACCCAACAGAAGATTAAAAAGTCATTAAATGAATAAAAAATATTTAATTAATAGATTATAAAATACTTATACATTAAATGACAGTTTGAATCCTTGAAATATTGAAATATCCAAATGACTGTTTAATATTAATGATCAATTTAATTGAAAAATCTGAAAAATAAAGATAATATAACACACCCAAATGATGCAGAGTCAGATAAATTATCCAAGAATTAAGCAAAAAATATTTATTATATTTCTGGCACACAAGTTACACAAAAAATCATTTGGATCCAAATGATAATACACTTAAGAAAGCATATACCCAATACAGGTTACGATCTATTGCAATATAGGACATCAATATATAAATCTCAAATTTTTTTAAATCATTTGTAAAAGTAGATGTGATATATCTTAGATGAATAGATTGTTAATTTAATTCAGTTGATATTTGGAGTCCAAAGAAAAAATTTATGAATTGGGATGTTCTATTATTTTTGTTTTTATATTCTTAATACTGTAAGATGTACAGGATGAAGATTGTAAGTTCGTAGGAGTGTACATAAATTAGGAAAGAAGATTACAAAGCAAGACAACTATTTATATTTAGATAGCTGTAGATTTTGATGAAATGCACAGATGTTGGATGTAGTGCACAGAGTATCCACACTTTCATATATTACTTTTTAATAAAGCCTGGCAGATCAGAATTTTTAATAATAAATTTACACACATACTTATATACATATATATAATTTTACATAACTTACTTCTCCTATATCATATAACCAAACTTTTCCCAGTGAATCGCCTACAGCAACATGTTGCCCAGAAGCTGTCCATGACACACGATTCAATGCAGGATTCCCTTCAATAACAGTTCCAACTGTTGGAAGCTGGAGAAAAATACAAACAATTGAGCTTCTTACCAAAGAAAATAATATTTAAATACAGTACACTCCCTCAAATCTGTACAGCTTGGGGATCAGAGGTTGTGCACATTTTAAAATTTTGCAGAATTCAGGTCATCGCTTTGTTTACATTAGTTTAAAGAATAATTTGAATGTAGTAATGGAATGCAATCAATTTTGTAATGAATGATTTCAATAAAGTAAAATATTAAAATAAGTAATATAAATTGAAAAGTAAGATAATTTTAAAAATGATTAAATTATTAAAAAATAAAAGTAAATATGCATAATAAATATGCAATGCACTTTCCTTGTACTATTCTGTAGATTGTGATTACTAATGATATCAGCAATAGCTTGACTTTTTTCACAAATTTAATCTTCATTCATAAAAGTCCACAAGTTCAGTCATATCATTAAGAATTACATATTAAAATACATATGGAATGATATAAAAATTAAAATGGTAATTTTACTTCTACATCTGAATTTAAAGCTTCATTGTTTACATCTGTGATGATGTGCAGATTTTAAGGTTGCAGATTTGAGGAAGTCTACTGTACTGAATTCAAACAGTAATTTATATGAAAAAATTAATATGAATGTGTAGTAAAAATACAAGATTTAAGCAAGGTGAGTTTTAAAGTCATATTTTACATATATTGCAAAGAAATGTTGCTATATTGCATTTTTCATGGAGCCACAGTTAATGCTATTTCTTATGCTGAATTATTAAAGCATTAAATTGCTTTTCTAACATGTGGGAGGCTGTATGTTTTTCTTAATACTCTGCATTTTCCTATACAGCACATATAAATTAAAAATGGATGGCCAAAGTATTCATGACTATCTCATCCTCAACTTGTTGGTCTCCAGTTACCCAGGTATTAACCAAATGACCTACTACATACGAAACGTAATTGAGAGGGACTACAATAGTCATCAACACAGAAGTGTTATGGCTTTCAAGGCAGCTGCTATATTGTATGTTGTGCAGAGAAAAATGTTCCCAATACTCATCTGATCATAACCTGCAGTCAATTTTGATAGCTTGTAGTGTAACCCAAGGCTGTGATAGTAAATAAACATGACACATATTTTTGTCCTATGATTGTATAATAAAAAGACAAGTACTTCTCTTCAAAACAAAACAAAAAGATACTTTTACACAAAACAGCTTATAATCACCATATAATAAATACAGGCCTTTAAATATATTCCTGTATATTCATTTAAATATAATTTAATATATTAAATTATTTAGATTCAATAATGGTTTATTGTTGATACTTATTACACATGGCTGTAATTCCTTAAGTTATTTATTTTTTTGCGTTTATGTTTGAAATATATACATAAATACTTTTTCAATATAAATCCTATACATATATTGGTTTCAAGAAAATAATTAAGAAAATTTTAAGAATATTTATCAGGCATTAGTACAGTCCATAAAACATGAATAGTAAATTCATATTTACATTTATACTTTTCACATTTATTTATTTTCATTTTCCCAAACAATTTTCATATCAACATTTTTAATTTTATACAAAAAACCAAATAAAATGATTAATTTTCCAAATATTAGTTAAGCAAGTAAAATTGTAAAAATTAAATAATGTCATGTATGTTTTTAAAATTCATTTAAAAACACTTTCTCCAAATTTTAAAGAAATAACTTCTTGTGATTATTGCAATAATGCTTTCCAAATACAGGTATACAGATATTTAAGCAATTTTAAAATATTTTACGTCATTGCTTTAAAACCTTAGCAAAAAAAAAGAGCTTTTCTCCAAGTATTAATAAAACTTCCCTCCCCCCTCCTGCTTATATATACTTTTTTAAAATTTTAAACAAATAAATTCTAGTACTTATTCTTATAATATTTTTATACATACAAAATGATAGAAATAATTCCATACATGCTTTTTTACATTATTAAACAATTTTAATTTCCAGAAAAGTAATTCTTAATGATATTTCTAAAATGATGTTTTCTATATACAAATATACCTATACTAGCCACCTTTGGCAATCAGTATAGTGTCTCTTAAATTTATGGTAAACACTGAAATCTGTCACTTTTATTCAAAGTTATGTTCCCAGGTGTAAGTTGTGGATTTGGATGAGTGTGGTATCAAAAGAAAGATCTTGTCATGTGCGTTAAAAAGTGCAATGGAACTACTTGTCTGAATCTAATTGTTTTTGAGATATCAGCACTTAAAGTGTGAATTAATAAATCAATAGACAGGCAGGTATATAAATTGTTCGCAAGTTAAAAGTTTCTTTGCATTGTTTTGAATCCTTCTGCTAATTATGTTTAAAATGTAGCTTTTCCTGAGCTACACCCACACATTGCTGGTTACTTTCGTTCTTTTAGACAGACACTTCGCATTATACAAAGTTTTGGCATACGGCTGCATTCGGAGAGTTTTTTCATGTGTTTTTGTTATTTCCAGCATCTTGTTTCATGCAAATTTTTTGGCAAATGTGTGGCGTGACATAAGGGATAAACTGTATGTAAAATAGAATGCTTTTATTGGGTTGGCAGTAGGGATGCACCGGATACTGATTTTGCCGGATATCGGATATCTGGTATCCGATTTGACTGGCGGATTTGGATATCTGGTACTAAATATGTTTTTAGTTACGGTGAATGTTCGTTTATTTCTTTATAGAATGCCATCTCATACAATAAGTTGCAAACATATTTCACCACCATTATAACATTTTAAACATATTGCAATATACTTTACAGAAACTATATATCTTTGACTATCAGGGCTTCAAATTCAGGTTTTCCCAGGAGGAGAGAGTTTCCCTCATAACATTTGTAAAAGCAGGGGAGTTAAACTATGAGAGGGAGAAAAATATTTTTTAAACCCTATTACTTTTTACATGCCACTTAAATATTTACAATTTATACAGACAGGACAAAATTCCACTGAAATAATTTAAATCAACAACTCAAGATAATTATCAAAAATGTTTATTTTAATCAAATTAAAGGAAAAGAATCAAGCCTTATCTATATCATATCCATTTTTCACTTTACACTCAATGTTATGGGCAATTAATAACAGAGTTGAAAATGAATTTTTTAATTTAGATTTTATTCAATTCTGTGTGTTTTAGAATCTTTTATAGGTTACACTTTAGACAAACAAAAAAGAGCAACTTTTCTAACACATTAAATTATCGAAATATTTGGCTATGCTTTTTTCATCTTATTTTTTTTTAATTAATTTTGTAAAATCTGACATGCATTCAATTTTAATTTGCTTTCAAGAATAATGCATGTAGGTAATTCTATTGTCAATATCCTTCAGTGATTATATATCACTTAGTGGAATTATCATCAATACTGTAATCCATGACATTTTAGCTAATTGAATTATGTTCTACTATGCATTGGAATTTTAAACCCATATGAGATTCTCAAAAGCACATAGTCAGTAGGTTTCTTCTATTACATGAGAAATGGTTTATTTAAAAAAGTCATGTCCTAATTTCTGTGAACTATGCACATAAACTATTTATTGTATCTAAATGTGTTTCCTTGAAGTTCATTTTTTTTTTTTTTTTTTAATCATTTGGAAAACGGTTGTTGTTATCGGTAGATAATGAACCTTGTGGTGTCCACATTTTATTTGTTTATGATTCTTCCAGGAATATTAATGTTTAATCCATGACATATGTAATATATGACTCTTATTACATATATCATGTTTTGATCATTATAAAAAATGTTTTTACTGATTTTCAATAACTCAATGGAAAACATTTAAACATCTTGCTTTGGACAATAGATGTCCACATTTTATTTATTTATTTTATGAAATTCTTTAAATTTAGATGAATTTTTATTTGAATAGGAAATCAAAATGTCCACGTTAATAAAGAAAAGAGTAGAAAAGTTACAAAATGGGCAGATGCAAATTATCAGATATGGAAAAAAAAAAATGAATCCAAATAGAAATATCATATGAAAGATTGTCTTTTAAATCAAAAAAAGAGATACAATTATTAAGCCCATTGATGACAAAATGTGTGATGATTTTGAAAAATGAAAAAAAAATCTAATGTTGAACCACTGATTGTATATGTATATATATTGTTCTTTTTAAAAATTTTTTTTCAATGTGCAACACAGGATTTAATCTCATTTTGTATAGTGCTAATTACAGACTCATGTGACAGAGCTCAGACTCTAGTGACCATTACTGCCCTTTTAATTATTTCACTTGCTTCGGCACAGGAAAAAAAATTCGCAAAATATATAAATTGGTCATAGAAAAAATATCGCTGATTTCGTCCATCATGGCAAAAATAAATTTTTAAAAATTATTGACTGGTCTGTGAAATTTTGAACTTTGAGAAAACTTGGGCAGTGGGAAAATATAGTGAAATTTGTCAATCAATTACAGTAAAATATCATAAAATTTGTTAATCTGTCACAAGGAAATATCATGAAATCCGTCAGCCAATAACAAAGACAAAACACAAATTTTTCAGCTGGACACAGGAAAATAATTGTTAATTTCATCAGAATGTCATAAAAACAAAAAGGAAAATTTGCCAATCAGTCACAGAATAAAATAGCTAAATTTGTCAATTAGTTGAGATAAATAAATTCGTGAAATTTGCCAGTTGGTTTGCTGGAAAAAAAAAAAAGTAAGAGGAGCAAGTAGGAAAATTTTGTGGGAAAAATTACAAAACTTTTCAGTCAAACACAGAAAAACAATCATGAATTTTGTATAATTGTTGTAAGAGACTTTTCAAGTTGTAAGAGACTTGTTGACAAACTGTGAGATTTGTCAACCGATAGATTAAAATATCAAGAAAATAGTCAGTTGGTTTTGAGACTTGATCGTCACTTCACAAACAAAAGAATTTTGAAAAGTCAATTTTTCGGGAAACAAAAATGACACAAGATTCTTTAGTTCATGAATCCTGCCACCCCGTCCCAAAATTCAAACCCTATATGTGTATAATAATAATACTGAATAAAAAATGTGATTCTAACATTTAAATACTCCGCTTATTTGTCAATGAACCGTTGAAAATTGCTAATAATAAGTATAATGAAATGCTGCTAATTTTTATAACAAATTTTACTTCTTATAATTATAAAGCATTTTCACAAAGAAATACACAGCATCTTTTTATAATGTAAACATAAGTTTTACTGATATAGTAATGGTTGAAGAGTTATCTCTAAACATATGTTTAACTGATGATTTTTTTTTTCCTGTTATAAATATTCAATACTGTTTTACCTTAAGTTAGATTTAATTTTATTTTAAGTTAAATCACTTTGAAATTTAAATTTATAAAAAAAAATTACTTTTAATTTGAAATATTTATCATGAAGTAACTAGTTGGATGCACCAATCCCAAGACTCAGTTTTATTTCATAGATCTCAATGTTTCAAAAAATATTTAAAAATATTAATACAACATCAATATTGTTAGTTCAATATCATACCAATTTTGATTTTATCTAGAATTTTTGCTGTAGTCAATTAATTAGATTAAAAATGAGTTAATCCCGATCATGATATTTATTAAAATTAATATTTTTTATTATTCCGTTATACATCAGCTGTTTGCGAATAGCCAGTTTTATCAAGATACAAAATTCCCATTGCTGAATGAACTGCCAATTCAAAAATGTTCGAAAAAAAATTAAGGGGGGGAAATAGCTCTTCCCCATTTCCTCTTTTTATTCTTAATCATTGAATCCCCTAAACTAATCAAGGATATGCATTATCACATAAAGCAACTTATATCCAGAATTCATAGCAAATTAAATAATTCTTCATAAAAAACCCATTTATATAATTTAAGAGGAGTTATCCTCCTTCTTTATACTTAACCAATCACCTTCCAAAACTACTCAGAGATTTGCCTTATCAAAAAAAGAATGTACATCCAAATTTAAAGCAAATAGGATAATTCTGCATAAAAACTCATTTATCAAATTTAAGGGGTTTGAGGTAATCGGTCGTATCCCTTTTATGCTTAACAAAAGAACCCCACAGCTAATTAGGCAAGCATCTTGTCACTATGAACCTGTATACAAATATTAAAGCAAATCTGTTAATTCTGCAAGAAAAATTATTTATTTAAATTAAGAGGGGTAGTCCCACCGATCCCCCATTTATACTTATCAAATGTACTAGAGGTCTGCATGGGTCGGGTTCGGGCCGATTTTCATTAACGGCATTCGGACCGGACCTTGCTTCTGAAGACTCAGGCCAGGCTGGACAAGCCTAGTCACTAGTCTTTTCGGGCCGGGCCGGGCTTCGGCCTTAATTTTTTTTCCTGGAGTATTGGGCCGGATTCGAGTCTAACTTATTTTTTCCGCACGAAACCGAGACTAATTTTGTTCTTCCTAGTCTTCACGGACCTAAATAATCAGTTCATGTTGAATCTTCCCATATGAAAATTCTTTTCTCGACGTGAAAAAGTCTGTTCATAAATCAGTAAAATTTGGCTTGGTCCAAAATTTTTTGCAAAATAGACATATACTTTTAAGTCGTCATTATTCTACAATTGAACATTAGAATTTATTCTTTTTAAAGAATCGTAGATCACTAGGCGTCTTTAAATAGAATTTAACACATTAAAAAGAAAAAACATGATTATGACAGAATTTTTGTTTAAACTGAAAACTGCAAATTTCTTTTAAACTGTTTATTCATGCAAAATGAATACAACAATACGCAAAAAAAAAAATATATATTAAACATTTACATCTGCTAAGAAGGAAACGTATTTTTTTTTTTCGGTGTCTTAGAAGATTTTACTTTTACCATACACCATTTTTTAGATTTTTTTTATGTATTAATAATACTAATGATAACTAAAACATTTACATACAGCAAACAAAGGTTCATTAAAAGCATAACTATCGCAGCCTATGGCATTTCTGCATAAATAGAGATTATAAACATAGAAGAAAATAAAAGACTAAGATAAGTTTTTTTTTGTCTGAACTCTTCCGTTAGAGTAAAGATGAGTAGTGTAGATGAGTTCTGTAGAAATTCAGCCGAGACGGGCCGGGTTCGGGCCGAAATTTTAACTCTCGGGCCGGGCCGGGTCAGGCCAATATGTCTTTGGTTCGGGCCGGGCTTCACCCAGGCCAAAATTTTAACTTTCAGGCCGGGCTTGGGCCTGGAAATTTTGGCCCATGCAGACCTCTAAAATGTACACCCAAAACAAATAAGGGAAGTGCATTATCAGAATGAACCTATTTCCAAAATTTGAAGTAAATCGGTAAATTCTGTGCGAAAAACCCATTAAATAAAATTAAAGGGGGGGGTGGGGGTGGGGAATGAACTTCCATTTTCCCCTCTTAGACTTATCCAATGAGCTCGCAAAATTGATCATGGAGATGACCTCATCAGAATGATCCTATGTCTAAAATTTAAATGAAATATGATAAAAGTGCATGAAAAACCCAATTATCGAAGCTAAGGGTGGGGAATTAGCCCCCTGTTTTACCTCTTTATACTTATCAAATGAGCACCTAATACTAATCACAGAAGCGCCTCATCAGAATGATCCTATGTCTTAATTTTGAGCAAAAACTGACAATTCTGTATGAAAAACCCATTGATATAAATTAAGGGGAGGAGTATTAGCTCCCGTTCCCCCGCTTATACTTATCAATTGAATTTTCAAAACCAATCAGGGAAGTCCCTTATCAGAATATACCTGTACTCATACTTTCAAGTTAATTGCATATTTTTATCAGGAGTTATGGCGTTACGCATGCACATACATACAGAATGGGCAGGCACATACGCTCGCAGGCTTCACTGTGAGTTAAAAATCATTATTTCAGTACCGTCTTGTGGCAAAATATTTTCAAATTGAAGAAAGCCTTGACAGCCATTAACAGAAACGTATCCAAAGAAATTTGGTTCAATTCTATGCATAACTTCATACAGTGTTTGATGTAGAATAATGTAAATGGCACAAAAATTGTGATTACAACACCACCTTACAGTGAAATATTTCCATACTGAAGATGGACCTGCTGGCTACAGCCAAGAACATGCATAAATATTTGGTTCATTCTATGTATAACTTCATGCACTTTTTGATGATATGATGGCGACACTGGGACAGACAGGTTTTGAATAAATATGTTTTTTGGGATATTGGATCCCTAAAACATCGAAACCTCGAAAAAAATTATTACATTACTTTCTTTTATCAAGGATAGAAGATAGTAAAAAATGTTTGTTTAGTTATTTAATTTAAAAACCAATTAACTCATTATTTAAACTAAGCAAAAGAAAGAAAATTAATAAAATCATAGTTTATTAAACAATTTCAAATTTTATAAAGACTAAAGACAGAAAAACAATATTTAGAAATGCTTAAATAATGCATGTAAAGGTAGCAAACAGCCATTTTGAAACTAATGTATTCGCTCCTGTAATTGGTATATAAGCCTGCGCTTCTCTGTCGCTTTACTCCGCTTAGCTTTTTCTACATGCTGAATCTTGTACTGATGAAGAATCTTGATAATAGATTCAAAACGGCTGTTCGCTACCTTTTCATGCATTATTTGAGCATTTCTAAATGTTGGTTTTCTACCTTTATACATTTTTATAAAAAGGCTTTATTTGCTATTTTGACTTCAAATTTTGTTTTACAATCTGAAAGTAAAGATACATTTTTCTAAAAGATATAAACGTAAATTTTTGAATTTATTAGAGTTTAAATATAAATAATAAGGAAAGCTGGCAATTTTTTAAGCTTTTGAAAATTACCTTTTTTACTCATTGATAGGGAACTTATTATTTCATCTTTTGCATTATAAACAAAAGTTTTTCGGCATTGTTTGGGATAAAATGATTACTGTTATTCATCTATATTTGCTTTGCTGCAATCTGCCGGATATCCGATAAAGAAGTCGGATATCTGGTGATTGTGATCCGGATATCCGATGATATTTTGGATATTGAAAAATCAGCCGGATATGCCGGATATCCGGTACATCCCTAGTTGGCAGTTATATTAGATGCATAATAGCTCTGTTATTCTTATGGAAATGGATGTTTTTTCATACTTCAAGTGCTGATGTCTCAGAAACAATTGGATTCGGAGGGTAGTTCTACTGCACTTTTTAAAGTACAAGACATGATCTTTCTTTTGATAGCCCACTCGTCCAAATCAGCGACTTACACCTGGGAACGTTCCCTGGTTAGACATTTATTCTTCATGTCTGTTTACTCATCAGTTGCAATACGTTCACGAATGTGGAGATTTTAAAATCTATTATGTCATTTTACATAATTAGGTCCACTGCCAAATGATGTATCTTACCTTAAGATGACCTTTTCTATGAAAAGTCAATGACCTTTTTCTATGAAAATTCTTTAATGGTAAAACTTTTATCCTTTCACCATAAAAATATTCAAACTTAAAAAAAAAATAATTTCTTTTGAAATTAGATCATATACAAAAAGTGTCGCAAGAATTAAAGATGAGAGGATAAAAACAAAAATAAACTTGGACAATGGATTTAATACATAGTATGAGAAATATTTAAGGAACATACCTCAGTATCACAGTTTAAATTCCATAAGTCGAAATTACCTAGTCCATCTACACAAGCAAACAAAGCAGGGTGTATTGGCGACCAGCTCACATCAAATACATAATCAGAATTATGTTCAAATGAATAAAGAGGTTGAGTTTCCTGAAACATGAACAGAAATATTTTTAAAAATGGAAAGTAACAAATTTTTTTGAGAATAAAATGTTCATACATAAGCATTGAATGAGTATCAAATGTTTAATAAATTGACATATTTTCTTCTAATAATACAAAAATTCTAAAAACTTATTGTGGAAATGAAAAAACACCAGTCTTAAGACATAGAATTAAATTGTATTGTGCTTTAATATTAGCGTGTGCATATTTTCAATATACCACATGCTCTAATTTGGTTGTCTGCAACAGTGTCATAGGCGTAAAACAAAACAGAGGGTATAACACTTGAGGCAAAGAAATATAAACTAAAGTAATGAACATGATGCCTAGGGCTTTATTTGCCTAGGCTATTATTTTTATATAGCCTTATTTGTGAAACAAAGGATATAATGAACTTAAAAAAAAAATCCAGAAAGTATAATAGCACATACTCTCTACTATAACCCTGGTTTGTAAAAGCATCCAGTCAGTGAAAATGATATACACTAAATTTCTGTGATGTATGTAGATAAATTGTGCTGTTTTATCAGTTTTTTTTAATATAATCTTAAAATGTTTTGAAACTTTTGATAACAAGTGCATTAAGTAGATAACCCTTATAAGTACTTTGAGTGATAATTACAAACAAAATCCAACAAATATTTTTTGAATTATGCTGTATGAAAGGTTTTAATAGCCACCATAGCTATATGTACTCGGAAAATAATATTACACTGTATATTAGCCTTTGTTTTGCTCAGACAATTAGTACAGAGGCATTTGAATGCGGGAAAACGATAAATGCAGATTAACTTCAAAATATGAAAAAATACAATGTTTATGCATCACTAATGCATGCAATGCATACAGTATACTAATAAATACTAATTTGTTGCTAACTAGACTTATGGAATATTAATATTTATTTTTAAAAATCAATAATTTTGTTTGATTTTTCATTAATTAAAAAATAAATTTTCAAGATAGACAAAATTTTTTTAGTCAGTTTCTGTAATTTCATGATCATGTGTAAAAGCTCATTTAGTGTCAAATGCCGCAATTGTATCAGACAGACATGGCACTGGTGGCTCAGCTTCACCGGCATTAACGTTATCCTCTACTTATTCACCATTATTTTAATTTTTTCCATTATCCCACGTCTCTTCTCTGTTAAAAATACCACATGTCACAACATCTTGATCACTGGATACATAATCGCATCCTCTGCTATATACAACTTCTCTTAATCTGCATTATTGTTGCAATCATTAACAGAACCAACACAAATGAGTTATTTCACGATAAACAAAGCAATTCCAGTTTATATGTCATATGTATTTCCATAAATTTTAATTTCATTTCGAAGAGGAAAAAAATTTTACAACGATGAATGCAGAAAAACGGTTTTTTGAAGAACGATGTATGCCGGTTTCGTTAACATTATTTAAATAGGATTTGTGCAGGGACCGTAAAAATAAAACGATCAATGCGGGAAAACGATAGATCGAGGTTTCACTGTATTGCTGTAATCGATTCCTCTATATGCTATATATATATATATATATATATATATATATATAAAAAGAAAAGAAAATTTATTTGTCATAAAAGTAACCAAAATGTTAACAAGAATCCACATCTTAATATTATCACTCAAAACTGCTACTTTTTGTACTCTTATAAAATCACACAATTATTTAAAAAAATTAAAAAATAATCAAAATTCTCATTTGGAAAAGATCAGTAAGCAGTTAGAATTTTAGAAACTAAATTGAATATATGCATGCACTTGGGAATTATTGTGAGTTTTTCTAACTAGACATAAGTAAATTTATTTCATATTACTAGCTGCATTTTGAAAAAATAAACTAAAGCAAGAAATCTGTTTATAAAAAAAATTTTATTCAAAAAACAATGCATTTGATAATCAAGATAGTGATTGTCTGATTTTTGGCGATATTAAATTTAGTATGCAACTTTTAAAAGTTGAAATTTTTAATCAGTTATATAACTTAATATAATATAAGTTATGCAATTCATGTCATTTTTTAAAAATTCAAAAGAAAGAGGATAGGTAACTAGTCATTGGCTGCCACCACAATACTTACCTATCATGAATATGCATGAAAATGAAATCAAGTAATACAAAATTGCGTAAAAGAAGCATCGTTATAACTCCTAAAATGATAATTATATTAACAAATAATTTACTGTTTTGAATTAAGCGTTTCATTTCCAATTAAAATGTATCTTTGAATTGAAATTTGAATGAAACACAGGGTCATGAAAAATTGAAGAGTGTGGAAAACATGATTACAAATATCTTGACAACTAATTATTCAATCGACTTCATTCTTTATGCAAATTTTATGTTTTTTTATTGTCTTTTATATTTACTTTAATTTTTAAAAAATCAAAATTTTTTTATATACCTTTCACCAGAATGAATATTTTAAGTGTCCGAATCAAGATTACTGATATTAAATAGGCTTTGTTTAAGCCCTACATACATACTGAATTTCAAGTCTCTATTTCGATTTGTTCAGAAGATAGAGCATTTACAGACACACAGACAGGCGGATGGCAAAAAAAATTTTTTCTTCTAAAAATGTTTTTTGGAATCTCCAATGTCTGAAACGTGCAAATCCATCAATCCCCCCCCCCCACCCCTATTTTCAAAACGATTGCAAGACTTACCCTATACTACATTACATGTAATGAGTAAGTAAAAGATTTTATTTTCTCATGAATTATGTGTAGATAAAATATTAGATTTAAGAAACTACATACATCTGTTAAAAATATATACTTTGGACTTTGTTTAGTTTTTAATTAATTTCAAACAAAGGAAGTTACTTAATTTAACAGCCTGTTTAAGGGAATACTTCAAACAATTTAGAAGACATAACATATTTAAAACCAAATTTTGACAGTCACTATTTTATCCAAGGATTTGCGTTCATACAATTATAATTTCGATAGAATTATTTTTGCTTATTTTTAATTTGGTTGTGCAGCTGGGCAACCATGCATTTATTTTGTGCAACTTTTGTAAACAAACAGAAGAGAGAATTTATTTTTGGCCACAAGAAGTAGTTATCTTTTTCTGTGCGAAATGAAAATAAATTATTTTTATTCAGAAGTATTGAATATATTTTATTGAATGTTAATTTATTTACATGAGTTACACAACATTTACTAATTATTAAGGGGGCTCAGAAGTTGAAAACTTTTCAAAAAATCTATTTTTTTTTTATGATCTAGTTTGATTATTCAATTAATTCTTAACTCAATGCAAAAAACCGCATAAAAATATTAACATTTTTAATGGAGTTATAAGCATTTATGTATCAATACTTACATAGCCGCATCCATATAATTTCAACTTTAAGTTGTGTTTTCTCAAAACTTGATTTTTGACGACTAACACCAAGATCTTAAAAAAACTATTTGATGGAATGGCTTAAATTATTTTGCATGCATATAACATCATAATCTAGATTATGAATTAATGATATAACTATCACTTAATAAAAACAGTATTAAAAAATCTCTCAAAGTTGAAAATTTAAAAACCCCCTAAAAAATACAACTTTTTTTCCATTAAAAATACTCAAAATATTAAACTATCTAAAATATATTAATTCATAATCTAGATAATGATGTTATATGCATGCAAAAAAAAAAAAAAAAAAAAAAAAAAAAAAAAACTAAGCCATTCCATCAAATAGTTTTTTTTAAATCTTGGTGTTAGTCATCAAAAATCAAGTTTTGAGAAAACGCGACTTAAAGTTGAAATTATATGGATGCGGCTATGAAAGTGTTGATACATAAATGCTTATAACTGCGTTAAAGATGCAAATATTTTTATGCGGTTTTTTGCATTGAGTTAAGAATTAAACGAATAATCATATTAGATCATTAAAAAAAAAATCGATTTTTTGAAACGTTTTTAACCCCTGAGCCCCCTTAAGTTAAATGAGAATTTAAAATCTGAAATTTTGAAAATAACATAAAAAATTGACAAAAAAGAAACAGTTATTAAAATTAATTTTCTTTCCAAACATTTTAGTTTAATATATTTGAAAGAAGAATTAGCATACTATTGAAAAAGAAGATTCACTGCATAATTCTTTGAATGAAGTTCTGATAGACAAACATTTTTACAAGAATAAATACAACATCAGAGGTCTGCACGGGCCCAGCCCGGCCTGTTGCAAAACTCAAAAGTTTAGCCAGGGCCTGGCCCATTACAATTTCTACGATTTCAAAAAATTCAGATTTTTATCATATAATTAAGATTCTTTTAAAGAATACTGCATACATATCTATGGAATGCTTTTATAGTATATTTTACTGGAAATACACATGAAAACATTAATGATTAGTTAGACTCTTATTTTTGCTTTCAACATTTGAATAAAAATTCATAAAAAGGCTTAGAATAAAAGAAAAAAGAAAGAAAGCTAAAAACATAGTTACTTTTGAAGCTGTTTAATAAAAGAAGATTTAAAAAATATTTCTATATCATTTTATTAAAGATTTTAAATTCAAATTCATTCTTAAATTTAAAAGAAGCTCCTTTCTGATACATTTCTAAATTCATTTTTTTTCTCAGAAACGCATAAGATTAGCAGGTATCTTAATTCAGAAACTATATAATCGAATGGCGTTATCCATTTTTTGATACAAGCAATTTAAGAACACTGCAAACAAATAAAATACTGTCATAATTAGCATTTTGAATAGAATTTCCGGAAGCGATAGCATCGGAAGGGAAAAAAAACCTGCAATCATTTGAGAAACTATTATATCTCAACAAGATTATACAAGAATTTTATTTACCAAAAATGAAAAATGCTATTTGATTCCAAATCCCTTCAATACCAAGGCTTATCACTTTTATACTTTTACAATTTAAAATTAAACAGAAAATGGGTCAAACTTTCATATTATTGAGAAAGTAAAAACCATCAAGAAGTATATATCCAAAGATTAAGCTAACATAAGTTCTTTATCGCTGTTAATAATTTTACAAATCATGTTTTCTGCCTTACAGATCTTGAGAACAATTAAGTCTAGTTCCAGTCCGGCCAGTCTATATGTAGAAAAATAATGCAAGCTTGATCTCGGCCTGGCATGAGTCAGCTAAAAAAATATTACAATGGGTTACACACAATGTAACTCTCCGATGCCGATCTCTACACTGTACATTATTATATTGATGCTGTCAAACTAGTATGTCAACTTATTCTCGTTAAAACCATTTTTGTTGAAAACAGCTCGCATTTGATCGCCTCCAGCTAAAATTTCAGAACGGGCGGAAAGGCTCGAAATTTTTTTTAACGACCCATCTGACCTGTTAAATTTTTTTCCAGCCCAGCCCGGCCCGACCCGTTAGAAGATTCGAAACGATTCTGCCATGTACGGGTCACGGGCCAGGCCCGGGCCCTTGCAGACCTCTAACATCAGATAAGTATTGATGTAAAACCACTCAATAATAATAATAGATAGCAAATACATCATGAATGATGAATTACAATGCTAATAATATTGTACCTTTAAAGACCAAAGCTTAACAGTCCAGTCGAATGAAGATGTTAAAAATAAATCTGGAAATTCTTTTGGACCTCTGCTTTTGTGGGTACTAACTGCTGTAACAGGCCCTTGATGACTTTCAAAAGCATCAATTATTCCACTTTTACTGCCATGGCGACAAGCTATAAAATACTGAGACCATAAAAAAAGGAAAAGAATCATAAAAAATAAAACAGGAAACACAAAGAAGAAATCTAGAGATATTTCATGACACTTCAAAAGAAGGGCTCTGGGTCCACACTGTGTGACAAAGAGTATGAAAGAAGTAAAACCATTCTCTGTTCTAAATTCCAAAACAAACACAGACTGAATGTAATAGCTTCATCAAAGAACTGAGATTTATATATTGCCATTTACAGCGGGACACAAGTTTAATTTTGTTTTGAAGATGGTTTTCAAAGTAAAGCAATAATGACTTTAGATCTTAATTTTATTATAGAAAAACATTTTTTTAAACTAACATTTTTATGCATGTAATTTAAAAAATGCTACTAAAAACTTTTTTTTGATTTCATAAATATACAGTTTTTGAGCACCCCCCCCCCTCCACACACACACGTTTAATATAGAACAGCAATTTTCCAGCATCAGCATATTTTATTTTATGAATAATTTTCAAATTAATGCTAAAGTGAAATTTTAGACATATGTCTTGGCAGCAATAATTATTATTAGCATAAGTTTTTTTTGGATAATTTTTAAAGTTGCGCAAAAATATATTTTTTAGATATTATATTTGGTTTTGGAAATGCTATTCAGTTCATTGTGAAGTAGATTTTTAAGAAGAGCTTTTTATTTTATATGTTAATAAAAGAAGAATCACCTGGCTTTGACCATGATAACCATAAGGGCCCCTACATGTAAAATAGATGATAAAAGGAAAAGTGCCCAATTAGCTGATGCATTGAGCTCTCAAGTTTTTCCACTAATTGTATATTATACTCTTATTTTAAAGAAAAATGTCCCACAAAAATAAATAAATAAATAAATAAAATAAAAATAAAAATCGACTATAAAACCATTTACTTAGACTAGGGGAGGGGGGTGACTACCAAAGGAAACTCTATGAAATATCAATAATTTTTTAGAACACATTTTTAAAATAACTATGGAAAAAAAAGAAGCCAAGATTTCGTTTGCTGAATTTTTCATCATTTTTGCTTAACATTGACTTTTGCGAACATGTTGCGACATTGTTACAAAATACATGGAATAATTTTTTTTTTTTTTTTTTTTTTTTTTTTTTTTTTTTTTTTTAATAACAGAAAAACAAAAAGAAAACTCTTGTCGCCACCCTGCAAGTCTCGATACAGCAGCTCTGAGCCTGTACTCTTCCCCTTATTGCAGACATATTGGCATTAATTCAGTAGCCAATGTTGAAGCGACAGTAAATGATTATTTTACTTTGGTATCTAACATTCCTATAAAATGTATTCAATATTCTTGATGCTATTATTTCATGAGATCAGATATTTATCTAGATTTTTCAATTATTACTGAAACTTGTACGAATATTCGCTAGGTTTCTTTGAATATCAATAATCGTGTTTAGAAAGGAGAAAATATATTTTTACATCTTACATGATTAATATTAAAATCAGCTGCATCAAATGATTAATTATTCCGTATTTTGTTACAAAGATTTATATAATGTACATATAATAGTGTTGAAATCAGAGAAGAAACGGAGGGGAGCAATTCCTCTTCCTCCCCCCTCCCCCACTCAACAACGAGATGTCACCATGGAAGATTTGAAATTTTGTGTTTTCAATGGTCAAAAAGTGCAAGTTCCATTCCGGAATTTTAATGTCCCCCCCCCCCATGCACACATCTTAGCCACAGAAATACCACCCTCCCCCCGCCCGCCGAAGAAAAGTATTTAAATTCAACACTGATACATATATACATTACTATTGTATACGTTTTCATATGAGATTGTTTTAATGTTTTTTTTGTCAAAATGTCCTTTTTATATCAAAATGTAAATATACATCACAATTCATATACAGGGTGTCAAAGACTGAAATGGATTGGATAACAGTATAAATGCATATCGGATTAAAAAACGGAAAATTTGGTGTTAAATATTTTTTTAAAAAGCTATTCAGTGATATAATAGTTGAACCTTAACCCCACCTCGATCCCCTGGGGAGCAGAAGATATTTAACTTTGAAATCTTGAATGAGAATCCTGTTTAAATTGCACATTTGGATTCTGCGGTAAAAAATGCATATAACATTTGTATTTTTTTTAAAAAAATTCCTCGTAGATGGTGATGTAATCAAACAAAATGCTGCATTAAAAAGCACTCGTATTATGAGAGGTAAGGGTTTAATGCTTTTTCAAACTCTCATGCCCAGATTCGAACCAGGAACCTTTCAAGTAGCAAGCAAATGTGCTACCACTGAGCCATCTAACCTGCTCAAAAAAAAAAAAAAAAAAAAAAAAAAAAAAAAAAAAATTAATGTTTTGTTTTAAAATCTAAATCACAGAAATAGTCGGATGGGCTTAAATTAATCCATTATGTAAGACTTTTAAAAAAAATTTTGATTTTCCATCATTATGGATGGCCAACCAGCGGCACGAGTGCCATAGTGTAGCACAATTGAGTTTTAACAGTGGTACGCGAAGACTTATTATAAAATTGACTTAAGAATAGGTAGAAATTCAGATATAAATGTTTATTGTTAATTGCCCAAAGCTAATTTTCACAATAAATTTAGATCTTAGACTTATATAGATCTTTTTTACAAATTTTTTTTTCAATTTCTCTGCAAGAAGTTAATTGTTACCCACCTGAAGTCCAAATCGAAATTATTGACGTTGCAGCACTATGCTATACTCAAAAGCAAGTATAGCAAATTATAAACTGCAAGTGGTCCAAATTATATTGAATATTATAAATTTGTAACAGTAAACAATTTTCCAAATTTACATGATTTGGCTGTCATATAGTGTTGTTGGTTTGAATCAACACATATTTGTGGATAAATCTTTTCTATTATGAATATAATAAAATCAAAATATCATTCAAGATTAACTGATATGCTCTTAAAATGCCTAATTTTGTTAGCATCTTCAAAAACTCACATCGATGATTTAGTACAAAAGCTAAAAATTCAAAAACCACATTAATAAGTAAGTACTAACTGTTTGTTTCATAATTATTTAGAATTAATGTTTCAAGTTATTCATTTTTATTTTATACATAATCTAGCAGAGCCTTTAAAATTGTTCATTAACAACAACAAACAAAAATCTAAGTTTATATTTTTGTTTTTTTATTGTATTACTTTTTAAATCTCTATTACTCTCTTACAGGGAGAAAAAATGTGTTATTTGGGTACAAATCGCATAATCAGCCTATAAATAACATGTTTTGGCCTTTATATATTTTCTTAGTATAGTGGAAAAATTGCATGCAGCAGGCATATTTTTTTATCTTCGGATAGTAGCCCTCTTCCCAAAAAGTCTGGCTACCCCTGAGTGACTGCTAAAAGTATGCAAAATTTCAAGTCTCTAACTTATACAATTTACAAGAACGAACTCTGAGGGGAAAAAAAAAAAACCCAGAGGAATGAGATTAATAGAGTTTACTTGGATGAACGAAACCATAAAAATTAATGTCAACCTAGTCTGATTCGATATAAGACCAGGAATGTAGTCATAAAAATAACAGAAAGAAATACGCTCTACGTGTACGGTCAAGGTATAGAGTATTCCTTAGTGTGTATACTATAGTGTGCATATATTGTGTGTATGCTATAGCTTTCTTGAAAAACAGAGGTATACGGTGTTCCTTTAAAAAATCCAGAAGGTATACAGTGTTACCCTCCACTACATCCCTATATAAGATTCTAGAAGGAAAAGGCCTCACAAAATTTTTCGCATCTGGCCTCGCCTTTGCTAGGGACGGCTCAATATATGGGCTTCTAATTTTGAAAGATTTTTCACTGAAAAATCACACACTCGATTTACACATGGAAATATATAGTAATTTTTTCCCCACATTCAGTTAAATTTAAGTTTGCTGTTGGTACTGTCAAAATAACTTCAACATTACATACCTGAATACACTATTCCATCTTCACCACCTACCACAAAATTGTTGAATTCTTCATTAGGAAAAGCCATGCAAGTAACTGCAACGGTTCTAGACTGTTTTTGCTGATTTAATTCAATAGTATCCTAGAAAAGAAAGAAAGGGGATTATTAAAACTTATACCAATATATTATAGAAAGTTAGTGGGGGAAAAATGCAACATACATTACAGCAAGATCACATTAAAGACTTACTTGGGGAGCTGATAACATGTCAACACTCCATGTGCAGCATTTACCATCAGTAGAAACAGTTACTAAGTTATGAGCATTTTCTGAACCCACCATGCATATAGAATATACAGGATGCTAAAAGAAATTATTTTTATTTTCCTTAATATTGGCAAGTTGACATAAATAACAGAGTTAGCAAATTATGCATTCATAAAAATACTTAAACTTAACAAGATAATAATCAAATTTTGCAGTTTGTTAAGCATAAAATGAGACAAATTTCTCATTGATAATAGTTAAAAGAAAATACTATTTAAAATTATTTATAAATTTTAATTAAATGATCTTTAAAAATTTTTTTTAATAATATTCATTTTCTGTGATTAATTGAGCTTATTTATACATTCAATTTATAATACAGTAGACTCCCTCAAATCTGCACAGCTTGGGACCGGAGGTTGTGTGGATTTCCAGTCATTGCTTTGTTTACATTTTTAAAAAGTAATTTGAATGTAATTAATAATGAAATCAAAAGTATAATGAATGTTTACAATGTACTAAAATATTAAAATAAGTAATAAACTAAAATAATAAAAATTTAGATAATTTTTTAAATGATTAAAATACTAAAAGCAAAGGTCAAGTTGATCAATAATATACACTACTGGTCATTAAAATTGCTACACAAGGAAGAAATGCAGATAACAAAATGATATTTATTGGACAAATATATTATATTATGATAGAAATAACAAGTGATTAAATTTTCAAGAAATTTGGGTGCATAGATCCTGAGAAATCAGTACCCAGAACAACTACCTCGGGCAATAATAAAAGCACTTATATGCTTGGGCATTGAATCAAACAGAGATTGGATGGCACGTACAGGTACAGATGCCCATGCTGCTTCAATACGATGCCATAGTTCATCAACCGTAGTGACTGGCGTATGGTTATGAACCAGTCGCTCGGCAACCATTGACCAGAGTTTTTCTATTGGTGAGAGATCTGGGAAACGTGCTGGCCAGGGCAACAGTTGAACATTTTCCGTATCAAGGAAGATCCATACAATTCCGGTAACATGCAGTCGGGCATTATTCTGCTGAAACGTAGGGTTTCGTAGGTCTTGAATAAAAGGTAGAGGCATGGATCATAAAAAATCAGAAATGTAACGTGCCCTGTTCAAAGTGCTGTCAATGCAAATATGAGGTGACCGAGATGTGTATCCAATGGCAACACATCCCATCAAGCCAGGTAATGAGCCAATAGACGATGATGAATGCACTCTGCCAATGTTTGTTCACTACAATGCCGCCAAACACGAATGCAATCATCATGATGTTGTAAATAGACCCTGGATTCATCTGAAAAATGACTCCTCGCCATTCGTGCACCAAGATTTGTCCTTGATCACATCATTGAAGGCACTCCTGTTTATGACGCAGCTATGGTCTCCAAGCTGAGAGTCCATGTTACTGCAAATGTCATCAAACTGTTCGAGAAGACACTTTTTGTCTTGCAAATAACCCCATTTCTTGACTTGGGACTCGTGATGTAGTTACAAGATCCATTACGGACATACGGATAACATGCCTGTATTCTCAGCTGCTAGTGATAGGGGGCCATTGAGATCCTGTGCGGCGTTCCGTATTACAGCCCTGCATTCATCGATTCCATATTCTGCGAACAGTCATTGGATCTCGACCAATGCGAGCAGCAATACTGCGATACGATAAACCGCAATCTCGGTCGGCTACAATTCGACTTTTATCAAGGTCAGAAACATGCTGGTACGCATTTCTCCATCACAATAATCTTTCACCAGGCAGCAATGCTCAAATGCAATTTTTGTATGAGAAACCGGCTGAACAATTTCCTCATTTAAATGAATTGTAGGTGTCACTACCGGCACCTGCTTTGTCAAAATGGGCTGAAAAGCTAATCATTTGCATTCACAGCATCTTCTTCCTGTTGTTTAAATTTCACATCTGTAGCATGTCGCCTTCATGGTGTAGCAATTTTAATGGCCAGTAGTGTACAATTAAATATTCATTATAAAGATAAAATATATGTTTCCTAAATTATTCAATGAAACTTACCTCAAAGATACATTACTAATTCACATCAGGATCATAAAATAATGAAGCTTTATTTCAGGTTTAGCCAGACTTAATAATTAAAAAAGTTTGATTAATGCATAAATATATTTGGTAAGATTGTGATTACCAATGATATCAGCAATTTCTTGATTTTTTCATAAATAAATTATTCTTTCTTGATGGAAAGAATTGAATTCAATAATCTTAACAAAAATTGAAAATGAAAAAATGCATGGAATTGATATAAAACTTAAAAAGTCAAATTTTGCACCTACATCTGAACTGAATGTTTCATTGTTTACATCCGTAAATTATGTGTGAATTTGAAGGAGTCTACTGTATTCATCAATGATACAAACTTGAAAACTATAGAATTTTAAGAGCTATTATTAGAAGAGCTTTAAGAATGTTTCTTTTCATTTTTCAAATAAAAAAAAAAAGTTTACCTTTAGATAACCTTTAATAAGATATGTTCTCAAATATTTTTCTCTTACATTTAAAACATATGTATACCAAAAATTCAAATCCTTAATTCCAGAAAACAATTTATTTGTATGCAAATATTTTTTTAATATTAGTACTTAAGGGTGTATTAAAAAAAATGATTTTCCACCTTCAACTGCTCAAAATTTTCAGATACAATTCACATTTTTAAAAGTAGAAGCATGAAACTTGCTGAGGGGATTTTTGAAGTGACGTACAAGGTGCCGTGTGATGTCATTTTTCGCTGATTTAATTAGAATTTGATTTATAAGCAAATATTTTCTCAGCGTGACCCTTTTTTCGTTCACAGACCTCCCACTTCGGAAAATTTGGTTCAAAACACCGTTTTTGACAGCATTTTTTGCAACATTTTCCACATTTATCAAGGAATTGATAATCACGGCACCTTGTATAGTTTCTAAGTAAGAGAATTCGAAAGTTTGGTGCATTTGAGAGCAAAAATAAATCTAAAAATAAATTTGAAAAAGGCAGTTTGGATCGGAATACACCCTTAATTATATGGAACAAAACAAATATAAAAATTTGAGTCTTAAAATTTACTATTCTAAAATTAATATTATGCATTAAATAACTGGTCACTGAGCCAAGAAACAAATAGGAAAATCTTCTGCAGTTGAGTTGACAATGAAAAATTTCATAATCCAGTCACAGCTAATTGACAAATTTAATATCTATATTAATAAAATAACAAATCGCTCTGTCTGTGTGTGTGTCTGCAATGGCTAGCAAAATCTACGGGACTTAAAAGGCTCAAAATTTTTATGGGAATAGCCCAATATCTCTTCTGATGCACCTGAAGCTCAGAATTTTAATATTTTGATTAATTTCAGATATATTAATTACGAAGTGGAACTCACTATCATCAAAACTATGCCTTTCTTTCTTTTTCTTCTCTACGCTGATTTTCGGTTGGTTGGTTCATGCAGAGTCGCTTATAAAAAACACGTTTCTTTTTTGCGCTTGCTTTCGTTTGGTCGGTTGTATAAAACATTCACAAAAATAATTTAAAAAACCGAGACAGAAAAAGTAAACGAATTTGAGTACTTAATCTTTCAAAAGTGACTGTTTAAAATTTAACTTTAAAATTTTAGCATGGAGTTGAAACACTTGCTTTGAAAACGTATTTAATAATAATGAAAGTTTAAGAGAATGAATTAGTTCAAATGACGTCAGAACCTAGCAATGAACTTCACAACCTAGAATTCATGTTGTTCATCTTTCTGTTTTTCCTTAACTCTGATTGGTTGAGCAATATTAGATGCGTAATTGAAACTGATCTATTTAAATAGCAAGAATTATATGGTTTTTAAATATTAAGTAAAAGATCAGAAAAGATCTTACTGGCTCTTTTACCACTAAAAATTAGAAATTGGGCAAAAATAATTCCTTACATTCGAATGCTTTCTGTTGCTGTTGCGAGTAGCAATATTTTAAATATAATTTACATTCTCATTTTCGATAATATTAATGATATAATTTCTTTTAATATCAGAAGTGTTTTTTAGCCCTTTTCAACAAAGTTTAAAAGTACTTATGCATTCGGTTTGTCTGTCCGCCTGTCCACACCCTAATTTCTGTAAATATACTCAGATTTTTATGCAATTGACAAATCTTATTTAGGGTCATGAAATTGCATATGAAGTACGTACGAATATTGGTTCATTTACAGAGACACTCAAAAGAAATAGATTACATTATGGTATATGTGGAAAATTTGTTTGGAGAGTATTTTAATGAGTATTTTAACGCTATTTCAAATGTACTGAAACGGATATAAATTCCCTTCTTTCACTACTATTAAATTAAATAGACAAATCATAGCAATTTTTAATAATTTACAGGGACACACAAAAGAAATCAGGTACAATACTGTCTTTGCGTAATAATTGCTGGAGAGTATGTTTTAAAATTCGATATGCACTTTTAAATTTACTTAGTTTTTTGCATACTACTCTTTATATATAATTTCTACATCTCACATATAGGGCTGCACAAAATTATTCGCATACTATTCTTCTTATTGGAGGAAATTGCTGAAGGGAAATTTTCTGCAATATATGTACTACTTAAATGAATTAATTTTTAAATACATGTTGTTAATACGTATAAATCTCTTCTATATCATATACAGAGTTGCTAAAAAATTCATATAATTTTCTGAAAGTAAATGGAAACAGCTGACATTCGGTTTTGAAATGCTTTGTGTATTAAATAAATTGTAAATAGAAAATAAATTTTTTTCTGATGTTTCTAAAGATAAAGAAATATTGGGTGACTTAGAAGCGGTAATCGAAGATTTTTACTTTGTGATAATAAATTTTTGTAGTTTAAAAAACATCTGTCTTTTTAACACTTACCGAGAAAGTTGAAAAGTACTTATGCATTTGGTTTGTCTGTCCGTCAGTCCTCGCTCTAACTCCTGTAAATATACTCTGATTTTCAAGCAATTGATAAAACTTATTTAAGGTCACCAAAGCATGCTTGGTGAGCCATTGGTATTCCATATGAAGCATGTATGACAAATGATTCATTTACAGGGATATTCAAAAGAGTTCAATTAGGGTATACGGAGAAAAACCGTTTGGGGAGTATTTTAATATAACATTACGGTATTTCTAATGTATTCAAACTAATATAAATCAATGAATTTAACTAGGGTTATGTTAAAACAGAGCATTTATCGCATTTTTTATTAATTTAAAGGAACATACGAAAGAAATGTTTACAGTACTCTTTTTCCTTAATAATTGATGGAGAGTGCGTTTTAAAATTCGGTATGTGCCTCTACATGTAATTAGTTTTTTCCTTATTATCCTTTACATACAAATTCTATACATCATATACAGAGCAGCACAAAAATATTTGCATACTTATCTCCTTATTAGAGGATATTGCTGAAGGGGATTTTTCAACTAAAATATGTGTATCTCTTAAATGAATTAAAATTTTGAATGCATGTTATTAATAGATATCAATCTATGTGTGATATACAGGGCTGCTAAAAATTTCGGATCATTTTCCGAATGTAGATGGGAGCAGCTGAAATTCTGTTTTGAAATGCTTAATATATTTTCAGATGTTGAAATGAGATGTAATATTTTAATTTTTTTAAACGGTGCAGTTTTTTACTTTATTCTGAATGTATTGGATAGTGTTTCAGAATCTGTGCTTGATACATTATTTTTTATTTCTAAAGATATTTTTAAACATTTTTTATCATTGCTCTATTTTTTTATTCTTTTTAAATACTAAAAATTGTTCCGAGTTTAACGCACACCTGCCATACAGTGCTACAGGTAGTGGGAATTTGTGTAGGATATATGTACAGAACATATTTCATTCTTAATTTATAAGAAGTGGTTATTTTCGAACAATAATTTTACAAAATTTCTTAAATTCTTATTGGATTTTCTCACCCTCTCAACTAATATATCTATATGAATAAGTTTAATACTGGAGTTTCCTTTGAATATATGTTTGTTAAGGTATTGATGAGCTACTGGAGATGAAAAGTAGAACTAACATATTTTACAGAGCATATTTCACAGCTTATCTTCTACTTGATAAATTATGCAGCAACTAGCCGTGTAGGAAGTTGTTATTGATTAATATTGGTCTCTTAATTGAGTGGTGGTTATCATTATTACTGAATAGAAATTTCATAAATTTCTTAAATTGTTATTTGTATCCCCACACCGTTGTGTAATATATCTACGGAAAGAATGATAATCGGAGTATTGTTCGGATTTAGGTTTGTTTACGAAAAAATGCTCATTCTGGTGATGTAAAGTGAAAATTTAACATTCTGCAAATCGTGCATTGCACGCCTATTCTATCCAACCACAAGTGGCGGTGATCCATATCAGATTTTCGATCAAAACATACTGTGCCCCGTAGCGGTGAAAAGTGGATCTGGAGTACTTTGTAGCACGTACGCGGTTAGAATTGTCAGTTTATAGTTATTATTAATTTTAGAATTTGGCTACGATTAGATAACTGTTAGGTTACATTTGGGTTACAGTTAGGTTGCATTTAGGTTGCAATTATATTATGGTTAGTCTTAGGTTAGATTTAAATTCTGGTTACATTATAATTAGGTTATAATTAAGCTACAGTTAGGTTAAGGTAAATTGCAGTTAGATTGCTATCAGATTATGGATATGTTACGATAACGTGATGATTAGGTTACATTTATGATACATTTAAGTTACTGTTAGGTTCAAGTTAAGTTGCAGTAAGTAAGGTTACTGATAGTTTACGATTATAGTAAAATTAAGTTACGGTTAGGATTTTATCCACAGGGTGAACATTACACGTGTTTTGATTAAAGTATACTTAATTTTGTACTATGGTTCTGAAACTACATTACTATATACTAACCATTTACCTAATTATTGCTTATCGATTTTAATCACGGTATAGTCGGAACTAGGAGTGCATAATTTTTTTTAAATCAAAATATTTCACTTAGGATTTCGATGAGAAAAAAATTAAAAAGTTACGTGACTGAACAGTGATATTTACAGATAAAAATCAACATTTTAACGCGAAAATCAAGCAATTGTTAGACACATATTTCCTCCCCCATTTCACATTGAAGTCATTTTGAATATTTGTTACTCTAAAAATTAGTTGTTTATTTTTTTGACAGATTTTTCTCATAGTCAGTAGTCACGTATTTCGAGTTACAGATAAAATCACAAATTTCAGGTTCGTTTAATATTATTACCACGGACCCGGACAACGCTGGGCGGGTCAGCTAGTCTTTATTAAAACTGTCTCAGTTAAAACAATACTGCAGCTAGCATCACCCTCGCCTGAGAATCTAATTACAGAATATGGACTATTTTTCATGTGTAAGGAGTGTGTTAACATAATAAATTGTTTCATTTACCTTGCCACATATTATTTTCCATATCTTTAGATTCTATTTCCATTTTTCAAAATTGTTACAACAATTTATGAGAAAATAGCTTTAACACACGGCTTCGCTCACATAGAATGTAAGCTTTTCCAGTACTATTTAATTATTCTGTCGACCAATTTCACCAATTATACAGATTGCCAAACTATTGCCAATCTGAGGCTCTGTTATGATATTTTTCTTCTTAACTTTCTGAATAAAATTGGACACATTGTAATAAATATTGTTAGAATTTAATATCATGATGGCACAGACTGGCACAAAATTTACAGCAACTATAAATAGATGAGAATTTTCTGCCAAAGTCAAGTCACCAAATCATTGCCAAAATAACTCACGTTTGGTGCCAACTATTTAATTGGACAACTACTGTTGAAGAATGATAATTTAAATTTTTATAAAACATGGAGAATAGAAGGATATGCCTGACTCGTAATCGTATTTAGAATAAAAATATTTATTTTTATTTATGAAAATCTACATTTCCTGCTTTATACAAAGATTTTTTTAAATGTTTTTTTGTGTTCTCAAACTAAAGCTTCAGAAAAAAAAAAAAAAAAAAAAAAAAAATTGCATAAAAAAAAAGACACCATACATAAAAGTAAATAAGCATTTTTATATTTAAAAGTAAACATGTATCATTTTGCACCTATGTGACACCATTTCACTTTCGACCATGCTCAGACTATAAGCCATAGATATAAACATATATCCACCATAACTGACTGACGTTTTGTGTACAAAGGGTACAGTAATTTGTACAGTTTTGTGTACAGTAATTTTCAATTTTCTATGTTTGTTGGAAAAAAAAAAAAAAAAATGAATACATGCGGGAAGCAGGAATTCTGTGTTTTCAAAATTTAGTTTTGTCACCGATGAAAATACATAGATATAGGATGTCTCAAAAATGTTGCAACAAACTTTTAGGGGAGGTAAAATACATGATAAGGATTATGAATAGTGCATAGCAATCCACGACTGGAAACGTCAACGCACAACACCAATAGGTAAAAAAAAAAAAAAAAAAAAAAAAAAAAAAAAAAAAAGACATTTCAGTTTTATACCTTAAAATAAATGATTTTATTCTATATAAAATGACATCATTTGGATCTGTTGAAATATTCCATATGTACTATAAGTTCTTAAAGAGTATATATCGGAAATTATATATATGACGTCATTATCGCACAATGCTGAACAAATCCATCAAAATACGATGTCGGCATTTAAGACACTCAACAAAAAATCAGGTATCTAATGATTTACATGTAATGTAAGTTAAAAAGGTAGTTAATGGGCCAGAGAATATTTGACATTGTGCAATAAAGATTTATTGATGCAATCACAACCTGCAATCACAACCTAGCTATATGACCATCAGCTCTAGACTGATGTTTGACAAGTGATTAGCCGATCGCAATAAACATGTGGTAGTGGTGCCATTTGTTGTAGATAAAGTTACATATAAATCATTCACAACAATCCCTTTCTTCTTAAAGAAAATACAAAACACAAAAGAGTTCATTATATACAGAAACAGTTCAGTTTACAAAGGTTCTTAAATAGAAATAGTTCAAAATAAAAGTTCAAAAAACAAGAACTGTTCATATAATAAAATCAATCTTTAGCA
Organism: Maratus speculifer; assembly: GCA_964019185.1. Lineage (NCBI taxonomy): Eukaryota > Metazoa > Arthropoda > Arachnida > Araneae > Salticidae > Maratus > Maratus speculifer. The sequence continues at coordinate 700,659 of OZ025295.1, read as the reverse complement.
CAACAGTTCACAAATGAAAACAGTTTATAAATGCAACCAAACTGGCTTTTGTCTATGATGTTTTGAATGTCTCACAAAGGGAATTGTTGGGTCATGCCCAACCAGTTGTGGAGATAGCACAAGGGGTCTGACTTCGAATTGCTCCTTTCAATTGGACTTACCAGCATCACTGGGGGTATTGGAGTGTCTGAGTTCTTTTCAGCAGGAACATCTATTAGTTTTGCCTGAGGAGTCACTGGATCTGATGCGACAACTGCAGGAGGAAATTCTTTCGTCAAGCTTTCATATCTGCTCCGTAGTTGATCATAATGACGCTTCATGGTGCCTGTGAGAGTTGTTCTTTCACACATCACTTTACTTAGTGGACACAATACACTACTAGCAACCCATGGAAGGCCTCGGCGCACCCACACTGGAGTCCCCCTCAGGAAATTTACATGACCGAGTTTCTCTTCTCTCAGAAATTTGTCTGGCAGGATCACGAAACAAGTCAAGCCGTGTTCAGAGAGGATGACCAAACATTGCTACAGCTGGAGTAACTCCTGCTGCTTTTGGTATTGAGAGGTGTGATTCGGTAAGTGAGAAGGAAATGGGACAGTCTCTCTTCAAAAGTTCCTTTAGTCACCTTTTTCAATGCTGATTTGACTGTATGCACAGCACGTTCAGACAATCCATTGGAATATGGGTTGTACAGTTGTATAAAATTTTTTTAATGGAATGATTTTCATCAACTTTAAAAATCTTAAAATAATAATTCAATTTAAAAGTTTTACATCAGCATGTTTATCAGACATTTGTCTATAATACCACCAACTTTCATATTTTTATATGCAGTAGTTTTTTTAATACTATCAAAGAAAATCCTAGGTAAAAAAAAAAAAAAAATTTATTGCCAGCGGCAGTGACAGAGTTACTTCATTTAGAATAGAGAGAAAACTCCAACTATCCATATTTGCACATATCTAGATTTTCTGTCAAACTCATTAATATGTTTAACTGAAGTTTTAAAGCATAAATATGGAAAAATATATAAATAAATATGCAACTTACAGTATGAGCAATTGAAGACAATGGACTTCTCTGTACAGGTGTTCTTTTATTACTTCGATTATCCCACAAAACTATTTGACCAGAGTATGTTCCACCAACGACTAGATTAGGGTGATATTTTGCAAAACAAGCTGTGGTGACAGGTGACTAAAGGAAAAAAACTTACATATTAGAATAACATTATGAAGCAATCAATGTAGAAATTTTTCTGCAAATTACATAAAGCTATTGATTTAAGCCAAAACAACAAAGAATCAATTATGCAAATATAAACAGCAAACAGTAGTTTGAAGCTGAAATGATTTCAAATGCCCTCTATAATAATAAAGAAAGAAGTTTGTGAGTGTGCCGATGATGTTCTAAAGAGACTGTTGCAAGTAGAGCTACAAAAATTGAAGGGAAAGTACCTCTATATATGAAGTTTTATACCTCAAAGCTTGATTTTTTAAATTTAATTTTTATGCAATTTTCAGCATTTAAAAAAAAAAAAAAAAATGTTTTGAGGTGATTTTTTTCCACATTAGTAAAAGGAATGTGATTTCATTCTTTTAATCCAATATAGTAAATTTTATCTTCTGTTCAATAAAGTTTATTCAGAATTTGTACAGTGAATTTTGAATTTATCAAGAATTTTACAATGGAATTTTTAGTGTTATTTGCATTTTGCAGCTTTATTTTTGACATTAATAAAAGAAATTTTGCTTCAAACTTTTAGCCTAATGCACAAAATTTTGTCTGCTACAATTTTTGAATTTCAGAGATTTTAAAGAAATTTTCAAGATGTAATTCAAATGTGATTTTTCAAGATTTTTTACATTCAACATCAGTTTTTATGAAATATTTCCGATTACAATGTTTTAATCCATTAGAGTAAATTTTGACCCTTGTGATTTTTCAATATTTAGTGATTGTTAATGCATTTCTCAATGCAATTTTTAGCATTTGAGTTTTACAACAATTTTTTGACATTGAAAAATGAAAATTTTGTTTCAAAGTTTTAGTCTAATCCTTCTATATATAAACAATGCAACATTTTGGAAATGAGCCAAACAATTTAGAAATGGACCAAAGAAAGTCTGAGTAGATACTGAGAAATCGCAGGCTAGATTCAGCAACGCTCAGCACACCTGTGTTGTTAAACAATAAGAAAACCATTCATCAGATTTCCCCACCACGCTGGGAGAAGATTAGAAGAAGGAAGATTAATCGTTCTTTTAAATAGTAGGTTTGCCTAGAGAGGACCTATTTAAGCAGCCATTTTGATGCCTGGATGAAGTAAAAGTAGGTTTTTAAAACTTTTCAGCAAAGTTTAAAGTGTTTATGCTTTTGGTTTGTCTGGCCGTCTGTCCGCACTCTAACTCCAATAAATAACTCGGATTGCCATGAAATTTTAGGAAATTATTTATGTCTAACCTAGAACCTTTCCTTTTGAAAATGAAGTTTCTAGCATGATTACTTTATTTACAGGGACAGTCAAAAAGTTAAAACAAACTATTTAAAAAATATATATTTTTAGCTTATAAGGCAGCTAAGCATTTTCAGTAACTGCCACAATTTTTCATATAAATTTATTATCCTTTATTTCTGTAACATCTTAGATTTTTGAGATAATAGTTTCTCACCATGAGTTTATTTTTCACTATTATTTTCGTAAGGGTTTATGCATCATGTTGATTTTAAAAGATAGTGACGTTCATTCAGTAGGAGAAAATAGGGATATTTTTCTGTAATCAAAGTGAAAGATATTATAATATTGGAAGCATTGCAACAAGCTTGCTGTCAGGAATTTTTTCGATATTAAGAATTTTTTACAATGAAACTAGCGGACCCAACAGACGTTGTCCTCCCTGGCACCAGCACCAGAAAATCAAATAAATGTACTTAAATATAGTAATATGCACGATAAACACTACGCTCTTAATTTAATTTCTTATTACAATTATGTAAGGAAATTATTTTTCACTCTTCAGTGTTTTTTGAAGTCGGTTCAATTTTTTATAGAAAAGTTTATTTTTCTCTTTTTTGTTAAAAGTTAACAATTTTCTGAAGTCAGTTAATCAAAATTATAATACAGGCTATATTACTGTAAAGCATACACATTTGACAGGAGCGGGGATCGAACACGCAATCTCTTTCTTCGAGAAGCAGAGCTTATTATCTGGCGCCTTAGACCGCTTGGGCATTCCGTCCGCACTCTATTCACCGAACTTATTCAACACCTTTAATTAGCGAAAAATCACTAACTATTAGTTTTTGCCTAGTTACTAAAAAAGTACTGAATCAATTTCGATGAAATGTGAATCTAAACCATTCTTGAATTCACTGGAACACACACGCAAAATTCCATTAAAATTGGTCCAGTCCTTTAGGAGGAGTTCAGTGACATACACACGTACAGAAGATTTATATATATAAAGATAAGGATTAAAAATTTCAGGTTTTTGCGCCGAAGACATCGCCAAATTAGGAAAATGTGAATTATCTCACGAACTACTGGATTTAAACGAATTTGCTTAGTACCATTCGATTCAGAATGAAAAAATGCACTAAAATATGTTATTAGTTGAAAAATAAATACAAAAGCCAATTTTTAAGGAATTTTTTAAAATTTCGCTCTTTTTTCTACTCCTCTTAGGGGTGGAATTTTCGAAAATCCCTTTTTAGCGGCACTCAATGTTATAAGAAGTATTTTTACCCCAATTTTCAAGATTTTTGGTTCGGTAGATTTTTTTGTGCTGTGATTAATAAGAAATCCTGACTTTCTTTTATATATATAGATAAGGACTGAAAATTTTAGATTTTTGCGCCGAAGACATCGCCAAATTTGGAAAATATGAATTATCTCACGAACTACTGGATTTAAATGAATTTGCTTAGTACCATTCGATTCAGAATGAAAAAATGCACTAAAATATGTTATCAGTTGAAAAATAACTATAAAAGCCGATTTTTAAGGAATTTTTTTAAAGTTCGTTCTTTTTTCTACTCATCTTAGGGGTGAAATTTTCGAAAATCCCTTTTTAGCAGCACTCGATGTTATAAGAAGTATTTTTACCCCAATTTTCAAGATTTTTGATTCGGTAGATTTTTTTGTGCTGTGATTAATACGAAATCCAGACTTTCTTTTATATTTATAGCACTTTTAATTAGCGAAAAATCACTAACTATTAGTTTTTGCCTAATTACTAACAAAGTACTGAATCAATTTCGATGAAATGTGAATCTAAACCATTCTCGAATCCACTGGAACGTACACACAAAATTTCTTTAAAATCGGTCCAGTCGTTTAGGAGGAATTAAGTTATCAGTTGAAAAATAGCTACAAAAGCCGATTTTTAAGGAATTTTTTAAAAGTTCTTTTTTTTTTACCCCCCCCCCCCCCCCTTAGGGGTGGAATTTTCAAAAATCCCTTCTTAGCGGCACTCGATGTTATAAGTATTTTTACCCCAATTTTCAAGATTTTTGGTTTGGTAGATTTTTTTGTGCTGTGATTAATACAAAATCCAGACTTTCTTTTATATTTATAGCACTTTTAATTAGCGAAAAATCACTAACTATTAGTTTTTGCCTAATTACTAAAAAAGTACTGGATCAATTTCGATGAAATGTGAATCTAAACCATTCTCGAATCCACTGGAACGTACACACAAAATTTCATTAAAATCCGTCCAGTCGTTTAGGAGGAGTTCAGTTACATACATATGCACAGAAGATTTTTATATATAAAGATATGAAAATAGCCAATTGTTGGATATTTATTTAATTTAGTCTTCTGCAAATACCCAGCTATATATTCCAAAAATAAATACCTACCCTGTGGGCAATAATCCTTTTCACTATCACTGTATCCAATCCAACAGGCCAAAAAGGCTAATTTTTTCTTCTGAAAAATTTCCTTGAAATCATTAATTTATAGTGTTTGTTTAAAAAGTTCTTGGGGAAAAAAAAAACAATAAAAAAAAATGCGTATGTAGTGTGTTTTTTTTCTTTTTAAAATATTTTAAACTTTTTTCTTTTTCTTTTTTTCTTTCTTTCTTTTTTTTTTTCTTTTTTTTTTCTTTTTTCTTCGCTACAATTAAACATTTTTGCAAAGTTTTTATGGAAATTACTATACGCGAAATTTTTCCAAGTCTCTTTTAAGATGAGAAATTTATCAAATATATTTAATTAAATTATTAAGTATTATAATGTGTAATAAATATAATAATTATATTATTATATAATAATTATTAATATATTGCTTTAATTAAAATATCATTAACTAGAGGACCGACAGACGTTGTCCTCCTAGCACCGACTCCAGAAAATCAAATAAATGTACGTAAATTAAATATAGTAATACGCGCGATAACCACTACGCTCTTGATTTAATTTCATATTACAATAATGTAAGAAAATTATTTTTCACTCTTCGGTATTTTTTGAAGTCGGTTGAATTTTTGACAGAAAAGTTTATTTTTCTCTTTTTAGTTAAAAGTTAACGATTTTCTGAAGTCGGTTAATCAAAATTATAATACAGGCAATACTATCGTAAAGCATACACGTTTGTCCGGAACGGGATTCGGACATGCAATCTCTTTCTTCAAGTAGCAGAGCTTAAATCTGCCGCCTTAGACCACTCGGACCCTCCGTCCGCACTCTATTCGTCGAACTTACAACACTTTTAATTAGCGAAAAATCACTAACTATTAGTTTTTGCCTAAATACTAAAAAGTACTGAATCAATTTCGATGAAATGTGAATCTAAACCATTCTCGAGTCCACTGGAACACACACACAAAATTTCATTAAAATCGGTCCAGTCGTTTAGGAGGAGTTCAGTGACATACATATGCACAGAAGATTTTAATATATAAAGATGGTTGCATATTATAATTAACTTGATTATCCCATCTATCAATTTTGCCAAATTGTACAAATCACCAATCTCATAGCCAAATTATTCATACTGACATAAATTTCATTTTAAATAATGAAAAAACAAATAAATAGAAAAAATTTTGATAAAAATAAAAAGCCGAAATAAAAATCACTTAATGACGTTTTAAACAGGTGTATAATATTTAATGTCATTGGATGCGACATTTATGATCATCCATTATTGGCATTTAATCTTATAATTTGGGAATTTTTTTGCACTTTACAAATGAGGAAAAATTCAATAACCTGTTTTTTTCCTGTCAACCATAAAATGATCGCCAAACTATAAGATTAAATGTCAATAATGGATGATCGTGAATGTCGGATTCAATTAGTATGGCGATTTGTACAATTGGGTGAAATTGGGCGACGGAACCTAAGTATGTAAGTATTTATAAATGTATGGTTGCATATTATAATTAATTTGATTACCCCGTCTATCAATTTTGTCAAATTGTACAAATCACCAATCTCATAGCCAAATTATTCATATTGACAAAAATACAAATAAAAAGCCGAAATAAAAATCACTTAATGATGTTTTAAACAGGTGTATAATATTTAATGTCATTGGATGCGACATTTACGATCATCCATTATTGGCATTTAACCTTATAATTTGGCGATTTTTTTTTTCTCGCTTTACAAATGGGAAAGATATTCTACTAATTAATTCGTTTTTTTTCTGATTTCAAATAAAAATTATGTCAATATGTAAAATTTGGCTATTAGTATGGCGATTTGTACAATTTGGTGAAATTGGTCGACGGAACCTAAATACCTAAGTATTTATAAATGTATGGTTGCATATTATAATTAACTTGATTATTCCATCTATCAATTTTGCCAAATTGTAATTTGGCGATGGTTTTTTTTTTTTTTGTGCTTTACAAATGGGGAAGAATTCCATAACCTGTTTTTTGCATTAAATGAACGATATTTTGATTTAATGTAAGGGTAGACATCATTAAAAGCCTTTTTTTTACAAAAAAGTCAATGACCAAATCCTAAGACCTGGAGACCAAACTGGTTGCCAGGGCGAAGTACTGAACCAATTTCGATGAAATATGAATCTAAGCCATTCTCGAATCCACCGCAACACACACAAAAAATTTCATTAAAATCGGTCCAGTCGTTTAGGAGGAGTTCAGTTACATACACACGCACATAAGATTGTTATATATAAAGATATATTGCTTTAATTAAAATATCATTAATATATTTCTTTTCTTCATTATAATGGACTTGTCCTTGTTTCAATAAAACAAATAGCTCCGTCCTGAATCATATTTCCCTTCTAAATTTACTACAGGAAAGAAAATTTTTTAGACACAAATTGAAAAGTGAGTTATTCAAGATATAATGCTACTTTAAACAGTTCCAGGAAACCTTTAAAAAATATATTTATTGAGTTAGAATTTTAATATTTTTTTCCCTCGTCTGTGGTGGTTAAAAATATAATTTGCAATCAAAATCACATCCTAAAATTTCTCATAAAATTTTTATAAAAATTTAAATGATTATTATTATTATTTTAAGTGGGGTAGTTTAAAATTGAACTTTAAATAATATTTGTCGAATTTCAAAACTTTTTCATTTATTTAATGAAAAAAGTTTACAAGATATTAATTTTTAAAATATAAATTTTAAAAGAAAGCAACATATCTAAAAAAAAATCATATTCAAAATTTTTTTTTATTTTTTACTTCCATGTTTAATGTACTATAATTTGTTAAAATTCAATGGTTCATATATTGTAATAATATTAATGGTTATATATATATATACACATCTTTTTGAAGTTATAAAAATAGGTATATACATCTATTTGAAGTTATAACTATAAAATACATTGCTTTTTGATGGCATAATTTATCTTTTGGAAGGTTTGCTTTGTAAAAATCAAGGACAGAGAAAAAGAATTAAAAGCCAAGAAAACTAATCCACATCATATAATCTTGAATGATGTCTATATATATAGATACTAGCAGGGGAGACCGAGCTTAGCTCGGTCAAAATTAACTTTGTGTTCAACTCGATATAGTATTTTCACTGCATCATTAACTCTGTATTATTACTGTAAAACATGTTTATAATAGTATTATTTAGAAAAACAATCAATAAGAAAACTATGTTTTTAGCGCATATTTATCAATTTTATTTTATTTTAAATTTTACAACGAAAGGACATCGATCTAAATCACTTTTTTAGCTCGACTCTGATTGGTTTAACCATGCATCTCGAATCCTCTTAAGAATGTATAAAAAAATTCTTTACATTCTGAAAGACAATATATTTTGCTAGATATAGCCAAATTTGGAGGCATTCTTTCATTTGGCCCCAAATACGTGTTTTGGTTTTCGTAATTTTTATAGTCGATTTTTTGGCCATATGTCGCCAATATTTTGTCAAATATCACCAAGTTATTGGTTTTTGCCATATTCTCATGACCCTGACCCGTATTACCCAAAATGAGCCACTAATCAAATTTGATCAAGCATGTGACATAGCTCAATCGTCTTCAGGTATTCAAAAACAGTAGAATATAAAATTGAATCAAAATCGTTCAAGCCATTTTTTAGGTAAAATTAGCTTGGCAGCATTCAGCAATGAAGCGAAATGACCCACTAATATAATTTTGTTTAACATGCGACTCAGCCCAATAGTCTTCTCGTGACAAAAAACGTTTTGTTTCAAAATTTAGGTAAAATTGATTGAGTCGTTATCGTATATAATTAGAATGACCCTAGCTCATTAAGACCCAAAATGACCCACTAATAGAATTTTCTCGAGCATGTGTCCAAGCCAAATGGTTTTCTCTTGCTCAAAAACGATATAATACAAAGTATAGTCAAAATGGTGAGTACCATTTTCTATATAAAATTAGCATGTCCCATCATGACCAACAAATGACCCTTATAATCGAAATCTCTTAAACGTGTGGCCTAGCTCTTTAGTTTTAGCATGCCGAAAAACATTAGATACAAAATTTAGATAAAATCGATTGAGCTGTTTTTTAGATATAGTTGGTTTGACCCTGACCCCTTATAATCCAAAATGACCCATTGATCGAATTTTCACAAAAATCTGTCCTAACCCAATGATTTTCTTGTAACCGAAAACGATAAAATACAAAATTTAATCAAAATTGCGCGAACCGTTGTCAAGATAAAATTAGAATGACCCAAAAGTGGCCCACCAATCGAAATTTCTCGAACATGTGACCTACCCCAATGATTTTCTCATGCCAAAAATATGTTGTATACAAAATTTCGTTAACATTGACCCACCCATTCTTTAGATATAGCTTGACCTTGACCCATTAAGACCCACAAATGACCCTTATAATCGAAAGCTCTCGAATATGTGACTTAGTCCATTAGTTTTCTCGTTTCTAAAAATTGTTACATACAGAATTTCGTTAAAATTGATCCTGCCGTTCTTTAATTATACATAGCTTGACCCAGACCCTTTATGATCCAAAATGATCCATTAATCGAAATTTTTCGAACATGTAACCTAGTCCAATGATTTTATCGTGCCAAAAAAATGTTGCATACAAAATTTCATTAAAATCGATCCACCTGTTCTTTAGATATAGTTTGACCATGACCCATTAGGACCCATCATGACCCACAAATGACCCTCATAGTCGAAATCTCTCAAACATGTGATTTAGCCCATTAGTTTTCTCATGTCAAAAAACTGTCACATACAAAATTTCGTTATACTCCATCACGCCGTTCTTTAAATATAAATACCTTGACCCAGACTCTTAATGACCCAAAATGACCCATTAATCGAAATTTTTCGAACATGTAACCTAGTCCAATGATTTTATCGTGCCAAAAAAATTTTGTATAAAAAATTTCGTTAAAATCGATCCACCTGTTCTTTAGATATAGGTTGACCATGACCCATTATGACCCATCATGACCCACAAATGACCCTCATAGTCGAAATCTCTCAAACATGTGATTTAGCCCATTAGTTTTCTCATGTCAAAAAACTGTCACATACAAAATTTCGTTATAATCCATCACGCCATTCTTTAAATATAAATAGCTTGACCCGGACTCTTAATGACCCAAAATGACCCATTAATCGAAATTTTTCGAACATGTAACCTAATCCAATGATTTTATCGTGCCAAAAAAATGTTGCATACAAAATTTCGTTAAAATCGATCCACCTGTTCTTTAGATATAGGTTGACCATGACCCATTATGACCCACAAATGACCCTCATAGTCGAAATCTCTCAAACATGTGATTTAGCCCATTAGTTTTCTCATGTCAAAAAACTGTTACATACAAAATTTCGTTATAATCCATCACGCCGTTCTTTAAATATAAATAGCTTGACCCAGACTCTTAATGACCCAATATGACCCATTGAAACTTTTTCTCGAACATGTAACCTAGCCCAATGTTTTTCTCATGCCCGAAAACCATAGAATGCAATTTTTAGTCAAAATTGCGTGAGAAAATCGCTAGATAAAAATAGCATGACCCACAATGACCCCAAGAATGACCCACTTACCGAATTTTCTCGAACATGTTACCTAACCCAATGGTCTTCTTGTAATCCAAAACGATACAATATAAAATTTGGTCAAAATCGTTAGAGCCGTTTTTTAGATAAAAATATGGCTTGACCCATAATGATCCCAAAATGACCCACTAATCGAAATTTTTCGAACATGTGACCCAGCCCAATAGTTTTCTCGTGCCAAAAAACGATTGGATACAAAATTGCCTTAAAATCCATCCAGCCGTTCTCTAGATATAAATAGCTTGATCCTGACCCATTCTGACCCAAAATGACACAGTAATCGAATTTTCCCAAACATGGCACCTAGCCCAGTGGTCTTCTCGTGCCCAAAAATGGTAAAATCCAAATTTTTGCGAAAATCGTTAGAGCCGTTTTTGAGATAAAATTTACCCACACACACACACAATTTTTGCTCGCATTATAGTATAAGACTAGCAGGGGTGACCGAGCTCAGCTTGGTCAAAATTAACTTTGTGTTCAACTCGATATAGTATTTTCCCTGTATCATTCACTCTGTATTATTACTGTAAAACATGTTATTAATAATAGTATTATTTATAAAAACAATCAATAAGAAAACTATGTTTGTGTGCACATGTTCATAAATTTTACTTTATTTTAAAATTTACAACGAAAGGACATCAAACCAAATCACTTTTTTTAGCTCGACCCTGATTAGTTTAACTATGCATCTCGAATACTATTAAGAATGTATAAGAAATTTCTTCACATTCTGAAAGACAATATTTTTTTGCCAGATATAGCCAAATTTGGACACATTCTTTCATTTGGTGCCAAATAAGTTTTCTGGTTTCGTAATCTTAATAGTCGATTTTTTGGATAAATTTCGCCAGTATTTTGTCAAATATCGCCAAATTATTGAACTTTGACATATTCTCGTGATCCTAATACTTATTACCCAAATGATCCACTAATCAAATGTGATTAAACATGTGACTTAGCTCAATGGTCTTCAGGTAATCAAAAATAGTAGCGTCTAAAATAAATCAAAATCGTTTAAGCCATTTCTTAAATAAAATTAGCTTGACAGCATTCAGCAATGAAGCGATATGACACACTAATATAATTTTGTTTAGTATGCAACTCAGCCCAATAGTTTTCTCGTGACAAAAGACGTTTCGTTGCAAAATTTAGGTAAAATTGATTGAGTCGTTGTTATATATAATTAGAATGACCCGAACCCATTAAGACCTAAAACGACCCACTAATTGAATTGTTACGAGCATGTGTCCTAGCTCAATGATATTCTCTTGCCCAAAAACGATATAAGAGAAAGTATACTCAAAATTTTCTAGATAAAATTAGCATGACCCCCAAATGACCCTTAGATCAAAATCTCTCGAAAATGTGACTTAGTTCATTAATTTTTGAGTGCCGAAAAATGTTAAATACAAAATTTAGATAAAATCGATTGAGCCAATTTTTAGGTATAAATAGTTTGACCTTGACCCATTATGACCCAAAATGATTCATTAATCAAGTTTTCTCAAATATCTGACCTAACTCAATGATTTTCTTGTGTCCGAAAACGATAGAATATAAAATTTAGTCAAATTTGCACGAGACATTGTCTAGATAAAATTTGAATAACCCAAAAATGACCCACTGATCGAAATTTCTTGAACATGTCACATAGCCCAATGATTTTCTCGTGCCAAAAACATGCTTTATACAAAATTTCGTTAAAATCGATTCACCCGTTCTTTAGATATAGCTTAACCATGACCCATCATGACCCACAAATGACCCTTATAATCGAAATCTCTCGAACATGTGACTTAGCCCATTATTTTTCTCGTGTACAAATATTGTTACACTCGAAATTTCGTTAAACTCGATCCTGCCATTTTTTAAATATAAATAACTTGACCCAGACACTTTATGACCCAAAATGACCCATTAACGAAATTTCCCGATCATGTCACCTAGCCCAATGATTTTCTCATGCCAAAAAATGTTGTATACAAAATTTCGTTAAAATTGATCCACATGTTCTTTAGATATAGCTTGACATGACCCGTTATGACCCATCATGACCCATAAATGACTCTTATAATCGAAATCTCTCAAACATGTGAGATAGTCCATTAATTTTCTCGTGTCAAAAAACTTACATACAAAATTTCATTAAATTTGATACTGTCGTACTTTATATATAAATAGCTTGACCCAGACCTTTTATGACCCAAAATGACCCAGTAATCGAAATTTCTCGAACTGAGAATCCAATAGTTTTCTCGTGCCAAATAAATGTTGTATACAAAATTTCGTTAAAATTGATCCACCTGTTCTTTAGCTATAGCTTCACCATGACCCATTATGACCCATCATGACCCACAAATGACTCTTATAATCGGAATCTCTCGATCGTGTAACTTAGCCCATTAGCTTTCTCGTGTCAAAAACTATTACAGGCAAAATTTCGATTAAATTGATTCTGCGGTTCTTTAAATATAAATAGCTTGACCCAGACACTTAATGACCCAATATGACCCATTAAAAATTTTTTTCGAACATGTAACCTAGCCCAATGTTTTTCTCGTGCCCGAAAACCATAGAATGCATTTTTTAGTCAAAATTGCGTGAGAAAATCTCTAGATAAAAATAGCATGACTCACAATGACCCCAAAAATGACCCACTAACCGAATTTTCTCGAACATGTTACCTAATCCAATGGTCTTCTTGTAATCCAAAACGATAAAATATAAAATTTGGTCGAAATCGTTAGAGCCGTTTTTTAAATAAAAATGGCTTGACCCACAATGACCCAAAAATGACCCACTAATCAAAATTTTTCGAACATGTGACCCAGCTCAATTGTTTTCTCGTGCCAAAAAACGATTGGATACAAAATTTCCTTAAAATCGATCCAGCCGTTCTCTAGATATAAATAGCTTGATCCTGACCCATTATGACCCAAAATGACCCAATAATCGAATTTTCTCGAACATGTGACCTAGCCCAATGGTCTTCTCGTGCCCAAAAATGGTAAAATCCAAATTTTTGCGAAAATCGTTAGAGCCGTTTTTGAGATAAAATTTACCCACACACACACACACACACAATTTTTGCTCGCATTATAGTATAAGATATATATACACACAATAATATTCTTTAAAGGAATCTCAACTGTATTTTAATTAAAGTCTGAATTTTTTGTCAAAATTGAGTCGGACCAGACTGGGCCTCACCCGCACTGTTTTCATTGATATTTATACAGGCTGTGAACTGAGAAAATATGAAGAGGCCGAGCCAGGCTCAGGCTGAACTTTTAATTTTGACACCGGGCCGAGTCGAAATAAGTTTCTTTCGGGAATGGCTGGGATTTGAAATCTAATGGTGTTTTTCATTTTTGGTAAATAAAATATAACCTTTTTGAGATATAAGAGATTCTTGTCAAATAGTTGCAGATATTCTTCCTTGCGGTCACTTGTGGAAATCTATTCAAAACGCTAACTTTCACAGTATTTTCATAAATTGCTTGTATCAAAAAATGGATGTTACCATTTGATTACATAGTTTATGAATAAAAATACCTGAAGCGTTTTCGAAAAAAAAAAAAAAAAAAAAAAAAAAAAAAAAATGAATTCAGAAATGTATCGGAAACTAGCTCCTTTGGATTTGAGAATGAATTTGGATTTGAAATCTTTAATAAAATAATAGAAATATTTTTTTTAATCTACTTTTATTATACAGCTTCAAAAGTTACAATGCTTTTAATTTTCTTTTATTCTAAACTTAATTTTTTATTTGAATGTTAAAAATTTAAAAAATCTTTAAAGGAAGAGAAGAGGATTTAAGATTCTTTAAAAAAATCTAAATTATACGATAAAAAGCTGAATAGAAATAGTAGAAATAGTAGAAATTGTGATAGAAATAGTAGAAATTGTGAAGGTGCCAGAACTTCCCAGGCCCGGAAATTTCTATGTTTATTTATTTTTATTTACTGATGTTATTATAGCCGCAATTAAAGTTTCTGGTATTTTATTCTATATACATTTTTGAGATAATCCTCTCATAGAAAATTGTATAATTTGAAATTTAATGCATTTAACTTCATTCTGTGTAGACTTTTGTTTACCGCTGTAAGATTCATTTGCATTATGTTATGGCGTTCATTTTTACTAACACTTTGTGATAGTCTTGCGCATATTTATGGTCACATGAATGATGGTGCCCTTCATTCACCCTGCGCCCTGCCAAGAGCTGAGGTGCACCCTTGCTTACTAAAGCTTTGGAAAGATCTGAGCTATATGATCACAAAGAGTTTTTTAAAAAAAAGTCTCGAAATCCCTCCCTATTTCTATCTTTTTTGTCCAAAATTGAACATAAGCGAACTTGACCGAGATTTTCCACTCATTGATTTTATGTATTAGTTCGGAAAACATTTGTGCATAATTTTTTATGTTATCATGATCATCAAAGAATTATATAAATAAATAGATGTATAAAGTGTTGAACAAGGGGATAGTTTTGGGTTCTAAAGGTCATTGGAATACAATAACTAGCAACATTAAAAAGCACCAAATATTGTATATAAACAGTAGACCGGTTTCGGTGACATTTAGCTTACCGTCGTCAGTGCACACTGACTGCACAGTCAGCACTGACGACGGCACGCTATATGCGATAGAAGTCTGCACGGGCCGGAATTTCCAGGCCTTTCTTAGATTTTCAACGTTTGAACATTGAAAGTCTAAGAATTAGTCTAAGTTAAAGATTAATTAAGAAATTAATATGGTTTAGAATGAAAGAAAAAAAGTTAAAACAGCGGAATTTTCGTAGATGTACAATAAAAGTAGATTTATGAAAATATTTCTAGATTATTTTATTATAGATTCCAAATCCTAAGGCTCTACTTCCTGATACATTTTTTTTTTTTTTAAACTCTTAAGTTTAGCAAGTGTTTTTATTGAGAAACTATGTAATCGAATGGCGTAATCCATTTTTTGATAGTGGGGATAAGTGGAGATAAAGTATAGGTGGGGAAAAAAAAATATTTTTAAAGCCTCCTTAAGTAAAATGTAGTGATAAATATACTTATAAAAAATATTACAGAAAATTACTGAATTATTATTGAATTTATTTTTCAAGTATGAATTTTTAATACTAATAGAGCGAAGTGTTATATACATGTATATATAGATATAGATATATTATTTATTTTATTTTTGGCAAATTAAACAAATTTATATTATTACAGCATTTATAAAGTTAGAATTATTCTCTTCTGATATATCAATATCAAAACACCAAATATTTACATATTTATAATTACACATAGGTATGCATTATGACATATATATACATATGAAACAAGCCTGCTTAAACTAAGGTCTGCATGGGCCGAAATTCCTAAGTCTCGGCTTTGCTCGGTGTAAAACTCAAAAGTTTGGCCCGAGACCCGCCCGGGTCAACACATTTTCCATTATTTAGAAAAAAATCAAATTTTTATCATATAAATAAGATTTTTTAAAGAATATTGTATCATATTTATGGTATGATTTTACAGTATATTTTACACAAAATACACAATAGCAACATTAATGATTTCTTAGATTCTTGGACTTTCAAAATTGAAATAAAGATTTATTGAAAATTAATATGGTTAAGAATAAAATTTAAAAAAAAAGTTAAAAACATAGCCTTTGAAGCTATATAATAAAGAGTAGATTTATAATAATATTTCTATATCATTTTATTAAAGATCATTTATCACATATCATTTTATCTAATCCAAAGAGCTACTTTCTGACGCATTTCTGAATTCATTTTTTTTTTCTTTTCTGAAATGCATAAGATTAGCTGGTGTTTTTATTCAGAGACAATGTAATCGAATGGCGTTATAGTTTTTTGATACAAGCAATTTAAATATTGTCAAAGTTAGCATTTTGATTCGATATTTCGGAATCGTCAGCGTGGGAAGAGAGATGCAATCACATGCAAGAATCTCTTATATATCAACAAGTAAATACAAGTATCATATTTACCAAAAATGGGAAATGCCATTCGATTCCAAATCTTTTCAATAGCCAAATTTTCAATTTTATATCTTTACAGTTAAAAATTAGTCAGAAAATGTGTCAAACTTTCCCTTTGTTGAAAAGTGAATTTAAGAACCATCAAAAATATATTTCTAAAGGTTGCGTTAACATAAGTTCCCACACACCTTGGGAACAATTGAGTCTGGTTCCAGCACAGCTTGACTATGTGTAGAAAAACAATGCAAGCCTCATCTCGGCCCACCGGGAGTAATCTTAAAAAATATTCAGCCCGGATCAGACAAGGTAACTGACTTATGCTGATCTCTACAATGTACAAGTTATATTTTTGTATTGATGTTGTCAAACTAATATCAGCTCATGACGTACATTTATATTTATTCTCATTAAAGCCATATTCAATGAAAACAGCTGATATTTTATTGTTTTTCTTAAATCTTTATAACGGGCCGATAGGCCCATTACATTTTTTTATCGGCCAGGCCCGGCCCGAATGGCCCGTTTACTTTTTACTGGCCCGGCCCTTTGCAGAAATGATTTTAATTTTGCTGGCTCAGCCCGTAAGAAATTTTAGAACCATTCTGACGGCCCGGGCCTGTGCAGACCTCTACCGTCCGATACATTCAATAATGAATAATTTGTGGACGATCCCACACTTGCTTTCAAAATGAATTAAAAACTCTTCGTTTTCAGGCATGAAAACAAATTCACGAATTTTGGAGAATTTTAGATTTTAATATCTCTGTGAGATTTTTAGATATAGAGATTTTTTTTTTTTTTTGTTCAACTTAGCAATGGATAAGGAATAATTTCCTAATTGGGAATTTTGCCATACGAGGGCCATATAAAAAATTAATTTTCATATTTTTTCAAATAGACCCCCCGTAGAGTTGCAACTTATAAAAAAAAAATCACCTTTTTTGATAAATTTTTGCAGCTGGAAGTATGAGTCTAGGGGCAATATTTAAGGAGATAGCCTATTGTTTCGATATTTATGAATCACCCTGTATATACTGTAATTAGACATTTAAAATTTCCTTAATTTTTTAAATGTTGAACAGAAAACTTGTTTTTATTTTCCTGTTTTCTTTCTGGAAAAAATAAATTAAAATTAAATGACTAAGGGTGAAGACGAAAATTATTAAGGTTAATTAAGAAGGTAAATTTTGTATAGCGATTGCGATAGGTAGATTTGCTATCTATTGCGATCGTTCTGATGTTAGAATTTCTGCAATTTTTTTTCAAATCTACACTGATTAAGACCCCTAGACCCCAAAACTACAATCAATAAAAAACTTCATTAATCTATCTATCTATATGTATGCATATAAATAGAGAGAGGGTGAGTCGTAATTAGCAAAACAGACTAGCTCCTTTAATATCGCCTCTAGGCACATACTTCCAGTAACAAAGTTTCATAAAAAAGGCGGCAAAATGTGATGACATTAATTGCAGCTCCATTGGGGGGAGGGGAGTCTATTTGAAAAAGCATGAAATTTAAATTTTTATGTGGCCCCGTAAGACAAAATACCCATATAGGAAATTATTCCTTATACAAAATGTGCAAGTACAGTATAAAACAGTGAAGTTTGTCAAATTATCTCAGGAAAAGAATGGTGAAATTTATCAAATGGTGTTGGTGAAAAAAGTAAAATTAGGGATTGTACTGGTGTCAAGTAATATTTCAACACAAACTTTTTTGGATATTTTAGGACACATTTAATTGGCATACTACATTTCCTTCCACGACCATTTGACGAAATTAACGATCCCCCCCCCCCCCAACCCTGCTACCAATTGCCGCAATTTAATATGAAATTTGTGATTTTTCTGCGCTATTGCTTACGGAAATACATGATTTTTCTTCCACAATTGTTCGCTGACATTTGGAATTTTTTTCAGTAAAATTTGTGATTTTTTTTTTTCGCTTTTATTTGTTAAAATTTGCAATTTTTTGCCATTGTTTGCAGAAATTTACTATTTTTCTGTGTTTATTTAACAAAATTTGTGATTTTTTTCCCTGTGATCATTTGCAAATACTTGCAAAATCGCACTGAAAAAATTGCGATTACAAAGAAAAAAAAATCATGAATTTTGAAAAATGATCAATCATGAAATTTCGTGATTTTTTTTTCTGTGATCGTGGAAAAGATGAATTTCGGCAAATGAATTCGAAAGAATTTAAAATTTTGCCAATCGATCGCCGAAAAATCGCGAATTTCGACAAATGATCGCAGAAAATATGACTAATTTTGTCATATAAACGCAGAAAAAAGTAAATTTCTAAAACAATGGCCCAAAAATTATCATTTACTGTATTTTGATAAACGATCGCAGAAAAAATTGCAAATTTTGACTACCGATCGCGTAAAGAAATCGCAATTTTTTTCGGCGATCCTTTCACGAAATTTGTATTTCTCTGCGAATATTTTTTCTGCCCGCAAAAAATCGTACAATCGTATTGTTCATTAGTATATCCGTACACTTCGAACAAAATCCGTACATTGTACGGCCATACCATACAAGTTGGGATCAATGATTATCCTTTTCGATTTTATGATCATTTGACGAAAGCTCGGTCTTATTTCGGGATCGTTTGACGTAAATCTCAGGGGGTTTTTTTCCCGCAATCGTATGGTTATAAAATCACAAGTTTATTTCGGGATTGTTTGGAAATAACAGCGATTTATTTTATTTTGGGATCGTCTGGTGAAAATCGCTGCTTGTTTAATGAAAATCGTCTTTTTCCGGTGATCAATTAATTAGAGTCGCAGTTTTGCCAGTGATTATTTTATGAAAATCGCAGATTCTTAAAAATTAAAAAACGTGAAATTCTGCCGTTTGTCGAAAAAGTGATCCCTGTTATGTAACGACCGAAATAAGAATTTTGAGATTCCTTCCTGCTATCCTCTGACAAACTTCTCAATTGTTTTTCACAAGATCGACTGACAATTTTTGCAATGATTCTGCTACTGATTGACGGATTGTATGCGTTTTTTTTTTTTTTTCCCCCTCGCGAAAATGGCAAAATCATGATATTCTTCCTGCGACCGAATGACGAAGTTTATGATTTTTACCCCTCGAATGATTATTGAATTTCACATTTTTATCTTGCCACAGATTGACCAAATTCATTTTCTGTTCAGTGTCCGACAGAAAAGTTTTGCGATTCTTGCCCGCGAACGATATACTAATTTCGTAATCATTTTTCCACGATAGAGTGACGAAATTTAGAATTTTTTCCACTGCAAAAGAGAGACAAATTTAGCCCTGCAGCAGAATTTTTTTTCTGCAGTCTGCAACACATGTAAAAACTTAAAAAACAGTCTGCAGATCAATCACTTGCATTACATTATTTGCACTCAAACCTTCAAGTATTTGTGATAGACATAAAAGAAAAGTATACTTTAAAAAAGAAGTTGCCTTTGTTCTCAGAATTTTTAACGCCTCATGCATTACCCTAAAGAGGTGGGGGGGGGGGGCTCCTCTTTGACAAAATTTGCGGTTTTTTCACGATCTTTTGACGAAATTTGCATTTTTTTCGCGATCAATTGACGAAAACTATTGTTTTCTTGCGATCTCTTGAAGAAATTTGCCGTTTTTTCGTGATTTTTTTAAACCAAAACTGCCGTTTTTTTCGCGATTTTTTGAAGACGTTTGCCTTTTTTGCTAACTTTTGAAAGAAATGTTACGCTTTTCCGTGATTTTTTGATGAAATTTGCCGTTTTTTTCGCGATTTTTCGAAGAAATTCGCTGTTGTTTCGTGATCATTTTACGAAACTGCCGTTTTTTCGCGTTCTTTTGAAGAAATTTGCCTTTTTTCACGATCTTTTGAAGAAATTTGTCTTTTTTTCACGATCATTTGAAGAAATTTGCCCTTTTTTCGAAATTCTTTGACGAAAAATGACGTTTTTTCGTGATCTTTTGAAGAAATTTTCCTTTTTTTTGAGATTTTTTGAAGAAATTTGCCATTTTTTTCGGGGTTTTTTTTAACGATATTTGCCGTTTTTCGCAATTTATTGAGAAAATTTACCTTTTTTCGTGATTTTTTGACAACTGCCGTTTTTTTTGTGATCTTTTGAAGAAATTTGCCGTTTTTTGCGATGTTTCGAAGAAACTTGCTTGTTTTTTCACGATCTTTTGAATGATTTTTTTGCGGAAATTTGCCGTTTTTTCGCGATATTTGGACGAAATTCTCGTGTTTTTCGCGATCTATGACAAAATAGATTTCTTTTCGAAGACTGTTTGTCGAAATTCACGATACATTTTGTGTCCAAATTTTTGTATTTAGGACCGAAATTTTTAAAATTTTGCTAAATTTTTAACAGTTGAAAAATAGTCTGCGGACCTTCCCAAGAGTCTGAGACGTGCGTCGCAGCGTTGCGCCGATTCTACTCCCGGAAAATTTGGTATATTTTTTTCCGCGATCAAGTTTCACTACAGTTCCACGGAATTTCATGGTTTCATCCTAAGACAGATTAACATAATCCATGATTTTTCGACGGTTTCCGACTGAAAATTTTTGCGATTTTTACCCGCGAACAGTTAATAAACTTCGAGATTTTCCTGCGACAAACTGACAAGTTTTCAAATATTTCCTCACGACAAATTGTTGAATTTCGCGATGTTTTTCCCGCTTTCAAATGAGGAAAATTAAGAACTTTTTCCTGCAATCAATCGATGGGTTAGGAACATTTTTTTTTTTTTTTTTTTTTAAAGCGAAAAAAGAGACTAAATCTGAAAAATATAGACTAAAAGAGACAAGTGCAAAAAAATAGCGAGAAAAGCGAGTTTAGCGACTCGCTCCGAGGCCTTCATCATAAACATGCATTTTCAATCATAAAACTTAATAAAATTACACATCAAGATAACTTAATTTTTCATTTTTTTTTCTTTCTCATGCATGCATTAAGGCCCTCTGACTTAAAACTCTGTACCATAAAAATGAAATTTGTTTTGAAAATCTGTGACAACTGCATTGAAATGTAACCGTTTTATGGAAGAAAATGCTTGTTTTTCCTTAAATATGTCATTTTCATTGATAGAAGCATATTGGCTTTCTGTGATTAGGAATTTTTAGTGTAAAGAGAACATTCAAAAGTCTTTTGGGATCAATCTCAATGTAAGGAGGAATGAAAAGCCAATGTGAATTATGTCACTTAGATATAATCTTAGAAAAATGCTTTTTTCTGTAAAAAAAAAAAAAAAAAAAAAAAAAAGCATTTTTAATTAAAACCCCCTTTTAGACATAATTTTCATTGCCATTGTCTTCTTTAAAATTATAGATCTAATTTCAGAGCTAAATTAATGGATTCAAATTGAAAATATATTTTCTTTTAATTATAATAAGAAAATGACATCAATGAAGTTATAATGAATAAAGACAAAATAATCCCAATGGATAACATTTTTGTGCTGTCACACTGAATATAAATATGAAATTTTATGAGCTTATAAAAGCAATGCTTAAATATTTGTTACTGAAATCTGATACACAAGTTAAAAAACACATTATATATGAATATTTTTTGTTATTTTTCTTTTCTTTACAACTATAAAAGTAACTCAATTGCAACTCTTAAAAAAACAAAAATAGAAATATTTGACAAAACAGCTCATGCAGAGTCACCTATAGAAGAACAAAGATTTTTCATTAGTTAAGTTTCTGAGGAAACTATTGGTCAGAATTTAAGTGCTACACTTAAAACAACTTAATTGTTGAATACACTTAATTGTTGCAAATTAAATCAGCTTTCATTAGATCGGGGAAATGAGGAGGGCTTATGACTTAAGGCTCATTTAAAAGTATAAATTTCTTCAACACTGATTTTAGGTACATTGAGGTTATTATCATGGCCCTGGGCAATACCAGTTTTTCATTTACCAATATATAATCAAAACAGATCATAGTGCAGCATACCCAGTATACACAGTTAAAGGCAGTGGGCTTGCCACTGTAGGTCGTTTTGGACAGATTTTCATTTAAAAATATAAAATTCTACAAATTCTATAGCATGCAGCCAAAGATAGTAAGATCCTACAAAATTAGGTTTGTTTGGAACAAGATTTTCATTTTAAAATATAAAAGCTTTCAGGCATATTTGAAGTTATTAACACTGCCCAGTCCATACAGGTCAGTTCAGCTATTACATAATTTTAAAAAGTAAAAACCAACCTGACAATGGAATATATATTCAGGCGTGTTTTTCTTAAACTTCATATTCCAAATTAGGCAAATTCCATCAGGCAAATGAGGAGCTTCATCATTCTGATTATAAGATGCACACAACAACTCTGGAAACTATAATAATAAATTACAGAATTGCAAAAAATAAATATATAAAAATTATCAAAATAACAAACAATTTCTACCTTTCCTCCCTACTTTAATATAAATATCGCTATGAAAAGTAAAAAGTGTAGTCTAGTAAAAATTGTGACTTCTACCATAAAATTTAAAATATGATCACTTCACATCATTTTTTAAACCTGTAGAACTTTATCAATACTAATATAAAATTATCTATGAAAAAAGAGAAATCTGTATTTTTAGGAGAAAAATATTATTTGTGCTGTTTTATTGGCAACATTAGTTATATCTTGCATAGATAAATTTTTAACTGTTTGCCAATATCATTTGTCTACTTTCTCATGTTCACTGCTTTTAATGCATAACAGTAAATATATCATTGTAAAGTTTTTTTTTTTTTTTTTTCATGTGAAAATATTTTTTTCTGTTAGAAAAGAAATGTTATTTCCACTGCCTTAGAATTGATGACAAATGTTAAACAATTAAGAAAAATCATGCATTAAGCATAGGTTATGAAGCACTTTCTAACGCTTCATGGAATCTTTAACAAAACTTCGTTATTTAGGTAAATAAGGATATAAAGCCAAATATGTATTCCAGTACTATTAAACAGCCTTGTATTTGATCTGTTAGCTAATATACATACTATTTAATGGGAAAATTTAGTTTAGCAAAAAATGCCTAGTAGCTTGAAATTTCTCTTTCAGCAATTTATACTAATAAATGGAAACATACTTGAATACCTTGATCAGCCTTGTAGTTTGCCTGCTACCTTTATTACACATCAGTGTTAAGATAAATTTTTTTTTAAACTAAAACACTCTTAAAACAACTGAAATCACTTTCTCATAAATTATCATTCATAGGCTCCATGTACCCAATTCTTTGCATGGCCCTGTATATCATTTTATCTATATTCTGCAAATATTTCATAGTAAATTTAATGCAATTCAGCATAAAAATGCATAATTTATTTACGAATCACTCTTTAGTAATTTATGCTCATATTCAGTAACATTGATGAGCTCTTTTGGGTAGCCCTGTATATTAACTATAGCATTTGTACACAGCATATAATATGCATAAATTTAGTGAATCATATCATAATTAAAATGCATTTGATCCATCTACCAGCTTTCATCGGATACATATACAGTACCTCGGAAAGAATGTACTATTTGAAATCTTTTGTGTGTCCCTGTAAATACTATGTACTTTATATTAAGGAAGGCAGTATGGTATAATTTATACTAAGCTTCATTGACATACACCGATTTTATTATACATGAAATAGTTTAATATATTTAAAATATGTCACACACAATTCCCCATTACCATTATCTAATGGAATTCTTTTGTGCAGCCCTGTAAATGAATAATAGCTACATTTTTACCTTATATTTTATAGAATGCATAATTTTATGCACCTCATAAAAACATAAATTTTAACATGTTTGACAGGGTATAACATCTTTAAAATTCCGTTGAAACGATTCTTTCCCATAGGCCGTAATGCAATGGGAAACTTTTGACTCTCCCTGTAGATAACCTAATCATGGTACAAACTTCCTTTTCAATAGGTTCGTGCTAGGGTAAACGTCAAAAACGTCCTAAAATTTCATGGCAATCGGAATATATTTACGTGAGTTAGAGTGCAGACAGACAGACAAACCGAATGCATAAGCACTTTTCAACTTTGTTGGAAAGGGCTTAAAAAAAAATCATTTTAAAATAAAAAATAAATATCACATAAATATACTTTTTAATTTAAGCTGTTTGGCAGTATTATTATTTGACCTTTTTAAATATGATATAATTTTTCCCATTTACTGCTTTTACTATGTGTATATGAATTTAGAGCAGGCGGCGGTGACACAAATGACTACATCATCGAGTTACGGGATGAAATCATGATGTAGGACAAGATTACTAGGTGTAGATTAAGGAATGACTGGTCTGCCTCGTCATTTCTTGGTACAATATGAGTAACAGCAGGCACCAACTCGCCATTTTGGCATTGATTTCAGGTCATCGAGTTACGGGATGAAATTGGTGCCAAATTAAAGGTAAAATAAAGTATTTTAAGAATATTTCGGTCTGCCTGCGCATATCCTGGTACAAACTCTCGGCAGACTGAAATTTAGGAACCGTTCAAGTATTACGTAAGCATATTTTTAGTCCTTTTGTAACCCCCCCCCATTGTAAGAAAATATAAGCAAATGCTAGACCCCCCCCCCCCCCCCTTTGCTTAGGTAAGATTTTATGAGTTTCTACATCAATACTTCTTGATTTATAAAAAGTTACCAATCAATTACATTATTAATCCTACAAATTTATATAGGCATATAAGGATTGTGATATCAAAATATATAAAATGGTTTTAATATATTGTTGCTTATTGCATTAAACAAACCACAGAATACAAAATGGTTTAAGTATATTTTTATTTATCACAGTGAACAATAAAACAAGATATACAAGAAGTCTTAACTTACTCGCTAAGCATCATAACTAAAATTATGAACCAATAAAAAATCCACTATGCAACTGAGCTAAAATCATAAATATCTGTGCTGTGTATCCGAAACAAGAAAAACCCCAAGTAGGTTTTCTGCTTTCTAAAGTTCCTAAAACTATAGAGAAGGAAGTTTGACAATAGGAGTTGAAAAGGCAAAAATTTCCAGATATTCTGTAAAAATTCCCGGAATTCCATGACCGATTGAGCGGGAGAAAAGAAAATACTGGACTTACCTAAAATAAAGTCAACTGACCAGTTACCCTGGCAACAGAACCCAGCCACACCGGTTCCTGTGTTTTTCTAGTCTTGCAATGTACTTGACTTGGCACACAACTTAACAGACAGCAATGAAGACTAAGGGCGAGTGGGAGATACAGGGTCACGCGACTGCCGATGAATAAGCAAAGTATAAAATCGAAAATAAACGGTGAATTTCGAATGAACTGTAGAACCCTCTTTTTCCATCATACTTTGTTTGCTTGTTGAATTCGAACTGCAGTTGCTCAGTTGTTTAATGTTTACGTAAGAACTGTCGTGACCCCCCCCCCCTCCCTTTGTCAGAAAAAATAAGCAGACTCTGGACCCCCCCTCCCCCTTTAGTGCTTACGTAATACTTGAACGGTCCCTTATAACAAAAAATGACATTATAATGTAAATTTCAATATGACTACATCATCGAGTTACGGGATGAAATCATGATGTAATAAAATACTTTATTTTACCTTTACTTTGGCACCAATTTCATCCCGTAACTCGATGACGTGAAAATGACGCCAAAATGGTGAGTTGGCGCCTGCTGTTACTCATATCGTACCAAGAAATGACGAGGCAGACCAGTCATTCCTTAATCTACACCTAATAATCTTGTCCTACATCAGGATTTCATCCCGTAATTCGATGACGTAGCCATATTGAAATTTACATTATAACGTCATTTTTTGTTATAAATTTCAGTCTGCCGAGGGTTTGTACCAGGATATGTGCAGGCAGACCGAAATATTCTTAAAATATTTTATTTTACCTTTAATTTGGCACCAATTTCATCCCGTAACTCGATGACGTGAAATCGATGCCAAAATGGCGAGTTGGCGCCCGCTGTTACTCATATCGTACCAAGAAATGACGAGGCAGACCAGTCATTCCTTAATCTACACCTAGTAATCTTGTCCTACATCATGATTTCATCCCATAACTCGATGACGCAGTCATATTGAATTTTACATTATAACGTCATTTTTTGTTATAAATTTCAGTCTGCCGAGGGTTTGTACCAGGATATGCGCAGGCAGACTGAAATATTCTTAAAATACTTTATTTTACCTTTAATTTGGCACCGATTTCATCCCGTAACTCGATGACGTGAAATCGACGCCAAAATGGCGAGTTGGCGCCCGCTGTTATTTATTCAAATTTACTCAATTATTTATTCAAATAAAATTTTTAAATGTATTAAAAATGATATTTTTATATCAGTCACATGCAAGAGGTTAATGGCTAGAGAATTCACAAAAAATTTCTCTATTTTCCAACCTTTATCAATCACTATGGAAATAAATAATCAGACTAACTTAAAACCAGCAGAACAACATTAAGTAACATTAAAATAGAAATAAACATTTTGTGCACTTTATCAGTAGGAACCCCAATATCATAAATAATCAGTTGGAGTTTTAACTAAAAAAATATTTTGCTTTCTTATATGTCACAGTCTGATCTGTATCCAGTACTTGGATGAGTATTTTTGAATTCAATGTGCCTTTCTTAAATACAAAATAATGTTCTTTCAATCTAGTCTCCCGTGATCGACCAGTTTCACAAACATAAACAGAATTCAGATATTTAATATTGACAGAATTGTAATTTATTCAATTAGTGTTTTTATGTTAGTCTGGTTATTTTTATAGTGATTTAAGAATTTATATAAAAAAAATTTACATATTACATGCTTATTTTATTCTGATAATTTGTATTCAAGTGCAGAGTTTGATTACACATCTCTTAAAATTTTACTTTATTTATTGATTGGTGAAGTTTAATTTTGTTACGGAATATTAGCCAAAAGTAAAAGCTGAATTACTTACATTGTTTTAAGTTAAATGGATTAATTTTTGATAGATTAAAACATTTTTGAGATGTATTTTTAAAAATCATAAAAAATCAGCAAATTAAGATACAGTTTTCAAATAAATAAAGAGCATTTGAAAGTACATTTGTTTTCTTTGGGACAGTATAAAAATTGTGTATACATGTGCAATGTTTAAAAGTCAATAAATTCACAAAAAATTAAATTAATTGCTCAGTTTATTGACATCAATGATCTGACATCAACATTACTCATAGGCATGTTTTTATTCTATAATATAGATTACACATAAAACAAGTAAAAATTCTTAAACTTACTTGCATAGACCAATCAAAAGATGTAACAGTTCGATTTTTTGACCAGTGGTCATCAAAAAAGCAGCGATTAAGGGAGAGAGACATACCACTTCTATCATCACTATAAGAAACAAGAACATTTTTTTAAAATATTATAAGAAGAAAGGTGCTTCACCCCTTAGAAATAGTAACAGATTTAAGAGAAACAAAGTTATTGGGTCACAAAATTCCCAACAATATTTCTAAAATTAATCTCTACTATGACATTAAAAAAAAAAAGAAAGTAAGAAAAAGAAGGAATAAATAGAAGGCTAGACAGAATTTCATCCAATTCTTGTATTTTACCTACTTATTTTTCAGATTGGATCAAATATTTAAATTCAAATATTCAATATTCAAATATTTCCATTGAAATAAAAAAACAAAGTTTGGTCCGATTTTGATTTGTAGATGTCCTCACCTCATATAAGCAAATTTTATACACATCATTTAAAATTAGATTTTATTTCCATAAAGGCTTTAATATTTAATTAACAGATTACAAAACACAAGATATGTAGGGCTTCAAAACCCATAAAAATAATAGGACCATAAAAATAATATAAATTTTGAATTGAAACATGAAAAAGTAACCTAAGGAAATTTGAATCTACAAATAGTAATGCATTCAGATGAAAAATGCAGAAACATACAAACAAATTTAAATACAGAACATGATTATGATTAATTCATATTAAATTGTATTCAAAGCTAGACATTTTTATCAAAACATTAAAAAAAGAAAAAAAAAGTTGAGAAAATTTGGATACACATACCACTAAGTTTTAAAAATAAAAATACCGAAAATAAATGAAAAAAAAAAATCTTAAAAAACTATGTTGGTACTCTGTTAGTTTGTATTTATCACACAGAGAGAGGGAAGCTTAGTAACTTTACTTACCCAGGAGATAAAATTATATCAACTTAGTGAGTTTTTTAACCACCATACATTTTTGATGCCTTAAACAACTTATTATTGCTTATCTAGAAATTAAATTTTAAAGTCTAAGATATTGGTAGTTACAAATTTGTCAATTGCTAACAATTTTACTCTTTTATAACTACATATATTTGCAAACAGATGAATTGCTGATACTTTCTTATCTTGTAGATTTCTTTTTAGTATTCTCTCATATTAAATTTTTAAGGGGGGAGGGAATTCTAATTAATCCATTTAAATATATCTGCATCTTTAAACTAGTTTATTTTTTATTTTTTTAATCAAAAAAGAAATTAACACAATTAGTTAACTCATATGACAAGATTTTATTATTTCATTGAAATAAAAATCATGCCAATAAATGTCAATAATAAATGTCAAGTTACCCTTACCTTGGATTGAGCAGTTTATTACTACAGTATAGGATCCGTTATCCGGCGTCCCGGTATCCGGAACGCTCCGAAAACTGGAATGCAAATCGGTAACCTTTTTTTTTTCTTTTTTTTCAGCGATGCCGCGGACGTGCTATAGCGCGGTAAATTATGCAAAAGATCGGCGATGGCACGCGAAAAGATAGCTCTTACGTGTCTCTTGGGACGCGTATCTCGTCAAATCGTCAATCGTAAAAAATGACAACTTTCGTAAAAAAAAATCGCGATTAAAGACAAATTTCTTCAAAAGATCACGAAAAAAAAAAACAGCAAATTTGTCAAAAAATATAAATCCCGAAAAACGGCAAAATTCATTAAAAATCAGCTAATTTTCAGCGATAGTCACGATATTAAATTGATTAGTTTTAGGGTGATTAAATTAAAAGTTATTAGGTTTTTTTTTTTTTTTTTTTTTTTTCCCAGCGATGCCGTGGATGCGCTATAGCGCGTAAATTACACAAAAGATAGGTGACTGCACGCGAAAAAATAGTCCTTATGCGTCCCTTGGGATGCGTAATCTCGTCAAAGAATCGTGAAAAAACGACAAATTTATTTAAAAATCACGAAATATCGACTATTTTTCGGCAAATTATGTCAAAAGATTTGCGAAAAAATGCGCAATTCCGTTGCAAAAGACAGATTTTCCCCAAAAGATTGCCAAAAATAATAAATATTGTCCAAAAAATCGCGATAAAACGACAAATTTTGTAAAAAGATTCGCGAATAATTGGCAAATTTCAACATAATATCACGAAAAACGGCAACTTTCATCAAAAAATCGTGACAAAAGGCAAATATCTTCAAAAGATCACAAAAAAAAAACAAAAAAAAAAAAAACAGCCCATCCTGAAGCAGAATTCTTAGAAATGGATAATGTGTTTGCCTCCAAATTGTACGTAACAGATCTTTAAAAACTCACTATAAATTTGACTTCTTATTAAAAAAAAATGCTCACAGAGTGCAACAAAGGAATTGGGATAAAAAATTTCCAGAGAAGTTTCACAATCAAAGATGCTTTGTGGAGTGCTGCTAAAACATGACAGACTGTGGATAAGGATACACTAATCCATGGATGGTACAATCTGTGGCCACCTGCATTATTTTTCGATGACGAAAATGAGCCTTTCAAGGCTTCAAGATTTCGAAAGAGAAGCAAATTATTGCTGATCTGTTGGCATATGCCAAAGGCTTTAATTGTCCAGAAGCTAAATTGCTTAATCAAGAAGCAGTGGAAGATTGTTTAGAAGCCGATGAAAACATTCCTGCCACTAATCACATGACTGACAGTGAGATTTGTGAAATGATGACAAACAATATATCTGATGAAAGTGATGAGAAGGACAACCAGTAGAATGAAGCAGTTGAAAATGTATCAAATGAAAAATTAGTATTTTATACCGAACAATTAATTCCAGGCATGCAACTGAGGAGCTACTTCCACGAGCAGCAAATCATGTCTCTGTATAAAATACAAGAACAATTAGTGCAAGAGACGTGCTACAAGCAAAAGACTATCATCTATGTTTGCTAAATCCCAATAAAAAGATTCTATTTCAAAATCTCAAAAATAAATTTAATATATATATTTTTTTTTTTTCATTTATTATAAATATTTTTTTATTTTGTGTAAATTAATCAATAAACTGAGGTATTTACATGTATTAGTATTCATATTTACCTATTTATTTCACTATTTATGAAATTATTTCGTGCATTTCTTATACTTATGGTAAAGTGTTCCGAATTATGGAAAAACCCCTTATCCAGAATGCCCTAGGTCCCAAGCATTCTGGATAACAGATCCTATACTGTACTTTTTTTTAATTGATTAATAATTAAAAGTTAAATTTCTTTAAAAAGAAAATTCATTCACTATTTTTATATAATATGGATTTAAACTGAAGATATATAAAATATTATGGTGCATAAAAACAAAAACAAAATAAAACTAAAGTTAAGGAGATACTGTTTACCTATCATTTTCTTCTTGAACTCCAGTGTAATCAATAAATATATCGACATCTTCACAAATAGCTCTTTCTATTATGCGAGATGTTCGATCTAGAAATTGCTGAAAACTCTCACTCCTCATGACCATTAATTTTTCCTCATCACTTAAATCTCGTGCTGAAAAATGAGAGAAAAAATATTGACAAAAATATTGAAAATAAATCTTTTAGCTAAAACATACAAAAACAATTATTATTTTTTTTCATTCTCTCAAGCAATTTTATTTGACTTGTGGTGGGTAGTTTGAGTTTTTTACTCCCCATGATGAGATCTATCCAACAATATTACTCTTTAAAATTGATGCATAACACCTCTTGCATTTCCTTAATGACAAGAATTTAAAAATAAATAAAGCAATGTCACCTTTTTTGCTTTCTTCTTTCTGCTTCTCTTCATTTAACTTTTTTTCATCAACAGCAGTCTGTGCTGGCTTGACCATGTTGACGTTAGGTAACCCAACAACTTTTTGGTATTTAGGATGAGGTAAAGATCCTTCAACAGATGGCAGTGATAAACTCTCTCCGTCTTCAGATATTGAAGAATCATCGTATGTAAGGACTAAAGAAGAAACAAAAAGATTTATTGAAATGCATATTTAAAAAAAATATTCATAAATGTTCTTTATTCTATTTAAAAATTTTTAAAAATATATTCATCTGAAAAACAGGTTTTATTGCTATTTTAAAAAAATTATACTAACTGCTTTTAAGGAAACAAAATCTTTATTGTCTATAAAAATAATTTTTCATCTTATTGAAATTCAAGCAATAAGAAATTAGGAATTTTTTCTACTTAACACTACTGTATACAATATATATATAAATATGTTTATGCACAAACAGTAAAATTTAAAGTTTTTAATACACACGACAGATTACATGAATGAAAATTTTGCATCATAAAGCAACTATCAAAATATATTTAATAGACATTTACATTTAACTTGGATATTTCAAGAAATTGTTGATTAAATCAGGCATACAAATTTAAAACTTTATAGAAGCAATGAAACATCTTTTAATCATAAGTCAAAAAGAGCAAAAACAAAGGTAACTTAGATTTAAACTTGCAAAATATGATGAAATACACATAAAGCAAAAGATAAAATCCTGTGGAATTATGACAAGAATAATTATAAAAAACAAAAATTTTATATTTTAATTACACTATTGAAGTTTATTTTAAACTTACAAAACTAACACACGTTTTTAAATTTATTTATTTGGAGGAGTTGGGGGCAGAGCCGTCCCTAGCGAAAGCGAGGCCGGGTGCGAGAATTTTTGCGAGGCCATTTTATTCTACAGTCTTATATCGAATCGGACCAGGTTGAGTTGACATTAATTTTTAGGGTTTCGTATATCAGAGTAAACTCTATTAGTCTCACGCCTCTGTTTGTTTCTCAGAGTTCATACTCGGAACCTGTGTAAGTTAGAGACTTTAAATATTGCATACTTATAGTTCAATGCCTCCAATCACGAGCAAATCATAGAAATGCGAAAACGTCTTACATAATCTTAATTAAATGGATTCATCTAATACTATCCGACCATTTCTAAGATTTCAATTTTAAAACAAAACCTTAATCTCCTTTTTTTTTTTTTTTTTTTTTTTTCCTCGAGCAGGTTACTGAATATGAGCGTTATTTATGTAAAGGTATTTTTTAAATAAGTTATGAATTTTTACGTTGAACTGTATTCAGTTTACTAAAAAAATGTTTGTAGAATATAGATAAAGTGATATACGGGGCCCACAAAGAATTGGATACATGGTCGCCTATGGATGATAATTTCTGGAAATGTGACTTCAATAGTTTTAAAAATATTTTAATTTGAACTGAATTTTAGCTAAATACTGGCATGTAATAAAGGTACTGGATAAACTACAGGGCTGAACAAAAGTATTCAAGTATTTTTCGATCTATTAGCATTCATTGTTGAAAGAGACGTTCCAACCCGTTAGGCGTTTTTTTTTTTTTTTTTTTTTTTGTTGTTAAGCTAAATTTCCCTATTATATATAGTTTACATCAATCGACAGATCAAATACAGGGCTGTTAAAAAGTATCAGAATATATATTTGGCTATGGACAGTAACATCTTATTCACCTAAATAACGAAGTTTTGTTAAAGATTTCAAGAAATGTTGGAAAGTATTTCATAATCTATGCTTAATGCATGACTGTTTTTACTTGTTCAATCTGTCGTACATTTATCGAGTTATTCGATCGTTTTCAGGCTTTCTGACACCCTATATATGAACTGTTATGCATATTTACACTTTGATATGAAAAGACACTTTGACAAAAAATACTAAAACACTCTTATATGAAAAAATATATCAATATTAAATTTAGACACTTCTTTGAAAGGGATTTTTGTGGCTGCGGTGTGTGTGTATGTGCATGTGAGTAGAAAGGGGGAGGTGACATTTGAGTTTTTGAATGGAAATTGCAATTTTTGACATTGAAAACACAAAATTTTAAATCTTCCAGGTGGGGGGAGGGGGATGTCTCGTAGTTGCTTAGGGAGAATTTGCTTCCCTCCGTTCCTTCTCTGAATTCAACATTGATATATATACATTATTTTACATCCTTATGATGAAATAAGGAGCGATTAATTATTTGATGCGGCTGATGATTATAATTTTCATATTAATCATGTACGATGTTAAAATGTAATATTTCCCCTCTTTCTACACGATTATTGATGTGTTCAAAGAAACCTAACAAATATTCTCTCAAATTTCAGTAATAATTGAAAAATCTAGATAAATACCTAAACTCGTGAAATAACAGCATCTAGAATATTGAATGCTTTTAATTCAAATGCTAAATTAAAATTAATCGCGTATTTTCGCTTCAGCACTGACTACAGAATTAACGCCAATATGTCTGCAGTAAGAGGAAGAGATGGAGCGAGGAGGGAAATCCGAGGGGAAATCTCAGAGCTGCAGTCTAATCGAGATTTGCAGGTGGCGGCAAGTTTTCTTTTTGTTTTTCTGTTAAGAAAATTTTATTCCACATATTCTGTAACAATGTTACATCATGTTTACAAAATTAAAGTATAAATATGGCTACAAATTGAGAATAGACTAGATGACTACAAGCAATATTTTCTGCTTTCAAATGCCCCCGCCTAACTTTTTATTGATAAAAGTTTTACTTTCTTTTATAAATAACCATTTTTAAATATCTAAATTTAATCGTAAAATAAATAGCTTGCAACAATTTTTTAAATGTATATTTAGGTGTTCTTAAAATTGAATTGATTTTTTTTTTCTTTTACCCGAGTGCGAGGCCTTTCTAGGCGCGAGGCCCTGTGCGACCGCACCTGTCGCACACCCCTAAGGACGGCTCTGGTTGGGGGTGGGTAAGGGAGGATAGGAGGAGAGAGAGAGAGAGGGAGTAATGGTGGTAATAAGAAACATAAGTTTAGAGATGTTTAAATATTTGAAGTATATTGAAAACTAAACACCGTTATGAAGATTGTAGCATACATCAGAAAACTAACAGACAATTTTTCTATCAAGAAAATGATAATTGTCTATTTTTTTTTAGAGGTTTAAGTCTTTAAAATAAGAATATTTACTTATATATATATATAAAATACAAATGGAAATTTTGTTCCGGCCGCTTACTTCTTGAGTTCTACTGAAAGGATTTTGATGGAACTTGCAATGTTAAATAGATATTATTTCAAGGAAGGTTTACAAACATAATACATCATTTTATGTAGACTTATAGAATTATACTGCAAAAACTTATTACTTTAGACAAAAGGTTACTATTTTAGTGAGGTTAATTTTTAGTGACCATTAATGTTTTGAAAAAAGGTTGAAATAACTATACTTCTTAAAATTTTTTTTACTAATTTATTAAAAAAATAATAAATAATATTAATTTAAAAATAAAAAAAAATAAAAAAAATAAAACAGTTTTGATAAATGGCAATAATATGAAACGAAAGTATTTAAACATGAAAAGAATATTTTTAATGCTTAAAAACATTTCAATGCAAAATATCACAAGATTTGGCAATTTATCGATTGTGTCAGATTGAAAAGTTTGAATCTGAAGATTCGATTACAGAATATTTGAATGATATTTTAAAATTTTAATTACTTTTAATACTTACGTGTTAACGCCACCACAGCAGAAGTTGCGCTAATGCGCCAATAAAGAAATATCTTGTCATTTGCACACACACAAAGTTATATTTTGGATTCCTTGTTGTCTTCTTGTTTGCTGATTTTTTATGCCATTTTTTAGTACTATGAAAATGTGTATTTGTTATTTGCCAAAAAGAGACTGTTTTGAATCTATGTTAAACTCTATATCGGCCCATTTTCTACCGAAATTCCGATTGACTACTTTATTTTTAAACAAAGTGTTTTGAATTTCGAAAGTGTTTTAATTTCAAATAAAGTGTTTTATTTTATCGCAAATTTGGCACAAAAGTTTTAGGTGTAGATTGGCTGTACTTTAAAGCCGCCATATCTGTAGCTGTGGTGGCGTTAATACGTAAGTACCTTATTATTATTTTTTTTAATCTTATTCTTCCATCATGTGACTTACAAGATAATACAAGAAAATAGCACAATAGAATTTTGACTAATCTTCTATAATTGAGTACCTCACCTATTGGTCAAAAAATTTTGAGCAGCAAACCAAAATAATGAACCTAAAACAAAACTCTTCTTTTCCTTACTGTTAAAAAAAAAAAAAAAAAAAAAAAAAAAAAAAAGGTATTTTTGCGATTAACAGATTTTGTTCAAATTTTCAGCAACTGGCAATAATAATAAATTAGGCTATACACCAAATTTTTATTAATGTATAATAAGTTTTAAGAAAATTATAGATATCCATAAAAAAGTCCACTGGATAAAAAAGCCTCATTACCATGACATATTTGTTTACTTAGCTCCTTAAGAACTCTGACACTGTGAAAGTCAGATAAGCGTTCCAGTGATAAATATTTTGCTATGCAAAAAAGAAAAAGTTTAAACAAAAATATTTCGTGAAGCAAAACTGAAAGAAAATATTATTTATTTAAAAGAAACAATACATCATTTTTTCATTAAAATCTTCCTTTAATGTTCGTTTGCATTCTAGTGAAAGCATAATTTTAAGGAGTGGAACCCTGCAGAATTTAAATATACATGTCGTTCGGGCAATTTTCAAATTGAATATGCAATCTACACCAATTATTTAAGGGAGAACACTCAATTGTTAATGTTAATTTAAAGGAAAACATTGTTAAAAATATCTAACTGGCACTTCACTATATTTATTTATTTATTTTTGTATTAGCTAGCGAACATCAATCTTTACAAAAGCCACTTCCTACTTTTGGTTTCTGAAGTTTTTTTTATTTTTTTGACTAGGAAAGTTATTTTCAAAACAGATTCTAAAAATAAAAGGGGGGGGAGGGGGGGGGGATCCCTTGAAGAACTATGCATTTTTCTACAGTCCTTTAGAAAAAAAAATGACGCTATTTTTTTTTGCGGTTCTTTGACAGAATTTCAGTTATTTTATGAAATATTTTGTTTTTTCCCTGATCTTCAGTCAAGATAGTTTATTTTCATACGATCCTTTGACAAATTTCATGTTTTTTTGCAATGATCCATTAATAAAATTTGAGTTTTTCAAGCGATCCTTTCATGAAATACATATTTTTTTCTTTTTACAGAATTTGCGTTTTCCTGTAGCCTTTTCAAGAAATTCATATTTTTTTTTCGCAAACCTTTGATAAAATTTGTGGTTTTTTCCCTCCAATTCTTTGATAAAATTCTTGCTTTTTTTGCCCTGTTTGATGAAGCTAGCTATTTTTTCTGCAAATGATTGACAAAAATTAGATGACTATTTGTCGAAATTTGCGGTATTTTTTATACTTCGAATTTTCGTTCTAATGACTGACTTTTTGCAATTTTTGAAAAAATTCCGAACAGAATCATCTTTGTAATAAATATCACTGCAAGGTTTTTTCCCTTTTCGCAACGATGTATTCAATGTTCTTGGTTAAATATTTTAATCTTTTAAACCAGTTAGAAAAAT
Source organism: Maratus speculifer (assembly GCA_964019185.1). NCBI lineage: Eukaryota > Metazoa > Arthropoda > Arachnida > Araneae > Salticidae > Maratus > Maratus speculifer. The sequence continues at coordinate 663,434 of OZ025295.1, read as the reverse complement.
ATACAATTTCCCCGCCCCCTTATTTTTATTTTTCTTAATTCTTCTTTTTAGTTTCATGTTAGTATAATCATCCCAGGAATTCAGAATTAAGATTATTCTTGCAGATATTTACTCAACTATATATTATTTGCATAAATCTCGTGATTTTTTTTTAAAAAGCGTGATTGCTAAAAAAGAAAAATAGACCATTGGTTTATCATTATATATTAATTCTTTTTTTTTTCAGATTGCAGCGAAATCTTCCCTTTTCATTACATAGTTGTTCATAGCATTTAGTGCAATTCTTACATAATCCAATATCTTTCCGATTAACATATTAAATACAATGTTAAAAGCATAACTAGTGTTTCAAGTGAAACTTTTATTAGGAACTCTTTACAAAAAATCATATCATCTACTATATATATAAAACACAACTTTGCATTTTAACCAGAAGGTTTATACTATTTTGATAAAAAAAATCACTTATATACAAGTGTATAACATTATTCCATATCATTTAATTATAGAGCTACAGGGAGATTTCTAAATTTTCTGAATCTGATTATTAAAGATTACCTATTTTAAGAATTTGATGAATTAAAACGTTTTCTTTTTCAATTTAAGAGGGTCTTTCATCACTTATAAAATAAGTAGGAAATTGTACGTCAAATGTGTCAAATGAGGTGCGTTCATACTCTAAGGAAGTTAAAAAAATATTTAGATCTTGGTATAATAGTATACAGTACTTCAGCATAGAAGCCAGAATCTTATGTGCATCCCGATAAATATTATCTGCTTTCTAATATCCAGAAAATAACTTGTAATAATCCTCAGCAACATATATCAATTTTATAAAATGTGAAATAGTTTAATATAATTAAAAAGGTGCTCCAAACAATGTTTTCCCCTATACCATTATGCAATCTAATGCTTTTGTGTGGCTCTGAAAATTAATAATAAATATTCTTTGTACCACAAATTGTATAGAATATATATTTTAGTATATACTTTACAGATGCATATCAATTACATTATGTTTAAAAGAATGTAACATCATTAAAATGCACTTCAACCTATTTTTTCCATTGGCCATAATGTAATGGAATACTTTTGATTGTCCCTGTAATTAAACTGTACATCGAATTTTCATAAAATTTGAACTAAATCGCCAAAATTATGCAACTATGGTATATTTTATATTTCAAACAATTCAGTTCTATGAAATATTATAACAGTGCAAGTTCTATTGAAATTACTTAGTAGAGCCTTTTAAAAAGAGCAATCTTTCATGATCCAGTTCACTGATTAAAGAACTTTCATGTATAATTCTATTACTAAGCAATGAGAACGATATGTATTACATATTTATTCTTTTTCTGAAAATTGTGATACTAAATATGCAAGTTCCATTGAAAAGTTTTATAATGAAATATACTTAAGAACTTGTGAAAAGACCATGGTACAGAATTTAGTGCAATTTCACCAAGATCTGCCTTAACTTTGCTGAATGGGATATGGACACAAGACACCAGAATACAAATATGATATTCATAACAAATATTTTACAACATTACGAAAAAAAAAAAAAAAAAGAAAAATAATAATCAAAAAAGCAACTACAAAAAAACTAAGAAAAGTTCAACTAAAAGCAATTTCTAATGAAAGAAATTCTATACTCGCAGTAAATAAATGTGAAAAAGAAAAAAAAAAGGTAATAAAGTAGCATGCAAAAGCGACATTTACATACCTTGAAATTCATCCTCCCATTCTAAAATGATGAAAAAAGGGAAGCTTCACCTCAGCAGGAAAGATCATGAAACAATGGAAAAATGAAATATTTTGATATAAAATTTAAAAGCATATATAATGAAATAAATTTATGCATTTTGGATTAAAAACATTCGATTAGAAGCAAGAACAGAAAGTGAAGAATAAATCAGATGCCACCAAGAAACCACTAGAATTGAAATGAGTACATGCACATGCCAGAATTATAGAAATCACTTTAAACATGCATAGATGAAAAAAGCTCAACCCCAAAACAAAAGAACAGAAATACTGTATTAATAGAACTTTTCTTTTAATATATTTTTCAATTTATTTTGTAACCATTACAGATGCACACACATACCTAAACTACATTTGCTGCAAGTATAATAAACCTTACATTTAACAACAAACTGTTACAAATTTTCAAGACAAGCACAACTAAAAAAATATATGCATGTAGTAAACATACCAGAACTATCAAGAATGATTTAAAGATATAAGAGCATAAAGAACTATTTTCCCTCAATGTATTTTTAGAAATGTTGCTTTTAATATTTTAAAAATTTTAATATAACAGTAAAAGCAAGATTATTGAGCCAACAAGCACTTAATCAATTAAAATATGTTAACCCATTTTCATCAAAAGAGCAAGAGATGAAGTAAACTTTAGAAAATTTAAGCATAAGACTTTTTTAAAATATTTGAATTTTGATAAAAAACATAAAACTCATTTATGTTATCATTAATTTTTTTTTCATAAAAAGAGGCTAAGATTAAATTACATAAAATCATATTAATCTGATAATTTAAATTAGTCAGAGCTATGTATTGAGTACAATAAGCTAAAAGATATGTATAAAATTAGTTCAACATGCTAAAATTAAATTAAAATTATTTCTACAAATGTGAATATATGCATATAGTAACAGAAGTAAGAATTATATTAATAAATATAATATTTACATTGAACAGAACATGTTTGAACTAAAATTTAAAGAAAAGAAAAATGTGTAAAATAAATTTACTGTGATCACAAAATTTTTAAGGAAAATACAGGTGTAAAAGAAAAATCTACAAAGAAAATAGCTTAAGTAATGTTGATAGTAAGTAGGTTGATTTTCTAAGAAACAGACTTGTTGTTTAAAATATTTATTTTGTTTATACAACTATGTATAACACAAAATTTGTCAGCATGAAAAACTGAGAATTATTGGACCAGTTAGAATAAAGAAAAAGCATTGTAATGATCTTACAAATGTCTAGGACAGATTCAATAATCAAGAAGATTAAGTAATTTGTTTCAAAATAACAGCCTTTTAAATATTCAAATGTGAAAAAATAAATTCGGCAAAAGTGATTTTAGAAAATAAACTCTTTTCTTTAAATGGTTAATAATCATATATTCAGGCCTAGGACCGCTGAGTCACTCTTAAAAAAGAGAGAAAAGAGACTAAATCGCAAGAAAAAGAGACTAAAAGAGACCAAAATTTAAAAAAAGAGACTAAAAGGAGACCAAATAAAAATTTTTTTTTTCTCTTCACTTAAATTGTTTTTGGTATACAGACAAGCACTATAAGATTTAACACAATATGTGAAATACATTTTCAATACATTTCAGTCAGTTTTGAAATAATTGCAAATATTGTTGATTGGTTGCAGAAAAATATCTCAAATCACAACAGTTCATCATGAAAGATAATCAAAAATTCACCAAATGACCACGGGGACAAAATCATGAAATTCCAGGAAATATAGTGGAATTCATCAAATTGTCTCAAAAAACAAATCATAAAATTTGTCGCATGATCTCGGGAAAAAAATTCTCGAAATTAGTCAAATGTTCTTAGGATAAAAAAAAAATCACGAAAATTATCAGATGGCCTTGAAAAAAGAATCACGATAGTAGTCTAATGGATCTTGTGTTAAACATCGTAAAATTCATCAAATGGGTCTCGAAGAGAGGGATGAATCACAAAATTCATTAAATGATTGCGAAATTCCAAGAGCGATCATACAAATAATTGCTAATTTTGTCGAAGGTCATGGAAATAGTGAAATTTATCAACTAGTCGCCAGAAAAATAACGAATTTCGTCGAATAAAGCCATAAAAAAAAAAAAAAAAATCAAGGATGCCTGTCAATGGGTTACATTAAAATGTGCGAAAATCAGTTACAGTATAAAACAGTGAAGTTTGTCAAATTATCTCAGGAAAAGAATGGAGAAATTTATCAAAATGGTGTTGGTGAAAAAAAGTAAAATCAGGGGTTGTACTGATGCCAAGTAATATTTCACACAAACTTTTTTGGATATTTTAGGGCACATTTAACTGGCATACTACATTTCCTACCAAGACCATTTGACGAAATTAACAATCCCCCCCCCCCCCCCCCCCCCCGCTACCAATTGCCTCAAATTAATATGAAAATTGTGACTTTTCCATACTATTGCTTACGGAAGTATACGATTTTTCCTCCACGATTGTTCGCTGACATTTGCAATTTTTTTCTAGTAAAATTTGTGATTTTTTTTTAGGGGGGGGGGCTTTCATTTGCCAAAATTCACAATTTTTTTGCCATTGTTTTCAGAAATTTACTATTTTTCTGTGTTTATTTAACAAAATTCGCAATTTTTTTCCTGCGATCATTTGCAAAATCACACGGAAAAAAATCGCGATTGCAAAGAAAAAAAAATCATGAATTTTGAAAAATGATCGACTGTCAAAATTCGCGTTTTTTTTCTGCGATCATGGAAAAGATTAATTTCGGCAAATAAACGCGAAAGAATTTTGAATTTCGCCAATCAATAGACGAAAAATGCCGAATTTCGGCAAATGATTGCGGAAAATATGACGAATTTTGTCATATAAACGCAAAAAAAAGCAAATTTCTAAAACAATGGCCCAAAAAAATATCTTTTACTGTATTTTGATAAACGATTGCAGAAAAAAATACAAATTTTGACTACCGATCGCATAAAGAAATCGCAAATTTTTTCGGCAATCCTTTCACGAATTTTGCATTTCTCTGCGATTATTTTTTCCGCACGCAAAATCGTACAATCGTATTGTTCATTAGTATAACCGTACACTTCGAACAAAATCCGTACATTGTACTACTGGCCATATCGTACAAGTTGGCATCTATGAATATCCTTTTCGATTTTATGATCATTTGACGAAAGCTCGGTCCTATTTCGGGATCGTTTGACACAAATCTCGGGGTTCCCCCCCCCCCCACAATCGTATGGCAAAAATCACAAGTTTATTTCGAGATTGTTTGGAAATAACGATTTTATTTCGGGATCATCTGGTGAAAATCGCGGCTTGATTTCGTGATTGTTTAATGAAAATCGTCTTTTTTCCGGTGATCAATTAATTCGAATCGCAGTTTTGCCAGCGATCATTTTATGAAAATCGCAGATTCTTAAAAATTAAAAAACGTGAAATTCTGCCGTTTGTCGAAAAAGTGATCCCTGTATATGTAACGACCGAAATAAGAATTTTGAGATTCCTTCCTGCGACGAATTTCTTCCTGACGAATTCTGATGAATTTCTCAATTGTTTTTCACAAGATCGACTGACAAATTTTGCAATGATTTTGCCACTGATTGACGGATTATACGCTTTTTTCTCGTGAAAATGACAAAATCGTGATATTCTTCTCGCGACAGAATGATGAAGTTTATGATTTTTACCCCTCGAATGATTATTGAATTTCACGTTTTTATCTTGCCACAGATTGACCAAATTCACTTTCTTTTCAGTGTCCGACAGAAAAGTTTTGCGATTCTTGCCTATACTAATTTCGTATACTAATTTCGGTATACTAATACTAATCAAAATACTTAATATACTAATTTCGTAACCATTTTTCCACGATAGAGTAACGAAATTTAGAATTTTTTCCCCTGCAAAAGAAGAGACAAATTTGGCCATGCAGCAGAATTTTTATTCTGCAGTCTGCAACACATATAAAAACAACAGTCTGCAGACCAATCCCTCGCATTACATTATTTGCACCCAAACCTTCAAGTATTTGTGATAGACATAAAAGTAAAATATACTTTAAAAAAGAAGTTGCTTTTGTTCTCAGAATTTTTAACGCCTCATACATTGTCCTAAAGAGGGGGGGGGCTCCTCTTTGACAAAATTTGCGCTTTTTTTCACAATCTTTTGACGAAATTTGCATTTTTTTCGCGATCTATTGACGAAACGGCCGTTTTCTTGCGATCTCTTGAAGAAATTTGCCGTTTTTTCGCGATCTCTTTAAGAAATTTGCAGTTTTTTCGTGATTTTTTTTAACGAAAACTGCCGTTTTTTCGCGATTTTTTTTGAAGACGTTTGCCTTTTTTGCTAACTTTAGGAATAAATGTTAGGTTTTTCCGTGATTTTTTGATGAAATTTGCCGATTTTTCGGAGAAATTCGTTGTTGTTTCGTGATCATTATACGAAACTGCTGTTTTTCGCGTTCTTTTGAAGAAATTTGATATTTTTTTCGTGATTCTTTGAAGAAAAATGACTTTTTTTCGTGATCTTTTGAAGAAATTTTCCATTTTTCGGGGTTTTTTTTTAACGAAATTTGCCGTTTTTCGCAATTTATTGAGAAAATTTGCCATTTTTTTCGTGATTTTTTTGACGAAAACTGCCGTTTTTTCGTGATCTTTTGAAGAAATTTGCCGTTTTTTGCGATGTTTTGAAGAAATTTGCCGTTTTTTTGCGATGTTTTGAAGAAACTTGCCGTTTTTTTGCGATGTTTTGAAGAAACTTGCCGGTTTTTTCACGATGTTTTGAATGATTTTTTTGAGGAAATTTGCCGTTTTTTCGCGATCTTTTGAATAATTCGCATGTTTTTCGCGATCTATGACGAAATAGGTTTCTTTTCGAAGATTGTTTGTCAAAATTCGCGATACACTTTTATGTTCGAATTTTTGGATTTAGGACAGAATTTTTTTAATTTTTGCTAAATTTTTAACAGTTGAAAAATAGCCTGTGGACCTTCTCAAGAGTCTGCGACGTGCATCGTAGCGTTGCGCCGATTCTGCTCCCGGGAAATTTGGCATACTTTTTTTCCGCGACTAAGTTTCACTATAGTTCCACGAAATTTCATGGTTTCATCCTAAGACAGATTAACATAATCCATGATTTTCCGCCGGTTTCCGACTGAAAAATTTTGCAATATTTACCCGCGGACAGTTAACAAATTTTGAGATTTTCCTGCGACAAACTGACAAGTTTTCCAATATTTCCTCACAACAAATTGTTGAATTTCGCGATGTTTTTCCCGCTATCAAATGAGGAAAGTTACGATCTTTTTCCTGCGATCGATCGATGGGTAAGGAACATTAAAAAAAAAAAAAAAAAAAAAAAGTGAAAAAAGAGACTAAATCTGAAAAATATAGACTAAAAGAGACAAATGCAAAAAAATAGCGAGAAAAGCGAGTTTAGCGACTCGCTCCGAGGCCTGTATATTTTGAAACCGAAGACATCTTTTAGCTGAATGTACATTCTATAAGTGTGAGTAATTTATTTTTCATATTTTGATTAAAAATTGCAGAAGATAATGTTAAATAATGCCAAAATATCAGAACTCACAAAAGTCACTAATGGTAATGAATGTGGAATGTAGATATAATCCGATATCCTTGATTTGTTTGTATTCTTATTCTAAAGTAGATATCAATTTTTAAACATGAAATAAAACAAAATACATGAAAGTGATTTTAGGAAAAGTTTTTTTGTCAAAGAGTTAATATTCTTTTTTTTAAACAGATTTTGGATCTTGAAATGGGAATGTATGTTAGATTAGGTATTTTCGGTTTGCTTTTATTTTCATTTATGGAAATTTCATTCCTTGAAATTGTGTATCTGTTTCATTTATGAAGCAGTTGTTACTGTTTTAAATATTGTCATTACACAATGCATTAAACTACAAAAGAGAGTAAATTGCAAAAGAAAGTTTTGTAAACAAATTTTTTTCTTCAAATGTTTAATATTCATAGGACTCGAAAATTCGAAAAATTTTAAGATTCCCAGTAAGGAACCTATACGAAAAGTATAGGTTCCTAGAAAAATTTATGCTTGAGTATTTTGATGAAATTTGGCACTTTTTTCGCAATCTTTTGACAAAATCTGTCGTTTTATTGTGATGTTTTAAGGAAATCCTGTTTTTCAATATTTTAGTAATGACATTTTTCGCAATTTTTTAATGAAATTTGCTTTGTTTCCTATGAACTTTTGATGAAATCTGGTGTTTTTTGGAATTTTTTTTGACAAAATTTGCCATTTCACAAATTTGACAAAATTTGTTGTTTTATCGCGATTTTTTGACAAAATGTCAATTTTCTACAATTTTTTTAATGATTTTTGCTTTTTTAAGCAATTTTTTTGATGAAATTTGCATTTTTCTGCAATCTTTTGGTGGAATTCTGGCTTTATCCGTAATATTTTGATGAAATTATGCATTACACAGGCAATTAAAAACTATTTTTTTGTGCACTGTCTCTGATTTTTTGCATAAGTCGGGTGTTATAACGTGTCCACAGCATCAATGACAGCCACAGCAACTTGTTAGATTCCCGGTCAGGAACCTGAGTGAAAAAAATATACATTCCCAGAAGTGATTTTCCCAGGATCCCGGGAATGCTATTTTTCGAGCCATGAGTATTCATATTTTTCAAAACTCACAGCAGATTTCGAAATGGGAATAAACATAGGTATTGTATAGTATCTTAATTTTTTTATTTATTATTTTTTTTCTTTTGTAACTTGATCTAAACTCCAGATAAATTTTTTAAATTATGAAAACGCATATGATTTTTTTTTTCTCTTTTCCCCAAAAGGTTAATCTTTATATATAAAAATCTTCTGTGCGTGTGTATGTAATTGAACTCCTCCTAAACGACTGGACCGATTTTGATGAAATTTTGTGTGTGCGTTCCAGTAGATACGAGAATGGTTTAGATTCACATTTCGCCGAAATTGATTCAGTACTTTTTTAGTAATTAGGCAAAAACTAATAGTTAGTGATTTTTCGCTAATTAAAAGTGCTATATATATTAAAGAAAGTCAGGATTTCGTATTAATCATAGCACAAAAATATCTACCGTACCAAAAATCTTGAAAATTGGGGTAAAAATACTTCTTATAACATCGAGTGCCGCTAAACAGGGATTTTCAAAAATTCCACCCCTACGATGAATAGAAAAAAGAACGAACTTTTAAAAAATTCCATAAAAATCGGCTTTTGTAGTTATTTTTCATCTGATAACATATTTTAGTGTATTTTTTCATGCTGAATCGAACGGCACTAAGCAAATTCGTTTAAATCCAGTAGTTCGTGAGATAATTAACATTACTCCTAATTTGGCGATGTCTTCGGCGCAAAAACCTGAAATTTTCAATGCTCATCTTTATATATAAAAATCTTCTGTGCGTGTGTATGTAATTGAACTCCTCCTAAACGACTGGACCGATTTTGATGAAATTTTGTGTGTGCGTTCCAGTAGATACGAGAATGGTTTAGATTCACATTTCGCCGAAATTGATTCAGTACTTTTTTAGTAATTAGGCAAAAACTAATAGTTAGTGATTTTTCGCTAATTAAAAGTGCTATATATATTAAAGAAAATCAGGATTTCGTATTATTCATAGCACAAAAATATCTACCATACCAAAAATCTTGAAAATTGGGGTAAAAATATTTCTTATAACATCGAGTGCCGCTAAACAGGGATTTTCGAAAATTCCATCCCTACGATGAGTAGAAAAAAGAACGAACTTTTTTAAAAATTCCATAAAAATCGGCTTTTGTAGTTATTTTTCATCTGATAACATATTTTAGTGTATTTTTTCATTCTGAATCGAACGGTACTAAGCAAATTCGTTTAAATCCAGTAGTTCGTGAGATAATTAACATTACTCCTAATTTGGCGATGTCTTCGGCGCAAAAACCTGAAATTTTCAATGCTCATCTTTATATATAAAAATCTTCTGTGCGTGTGTATGTAATTGAACTCCTCCTAAACGACTGGACCGATTTTGATGAAATTTTGTGTGTGCGTTCCAGTAGATTCGAGAATGGTTTAGATTCACATTTCGTCGAAATTGATTCAGTACTTTTTTAGTAATTAGGCAAAAACTAATAGTTAGTGATTTTTCGGTAATTAAAAGTGCTATAACTATAAAAGAAAGTCTGGATTTCGTATTAATCACAGCGCAAAAAAATCTACGGAACCAAAAATCTTGAAAATTGGGGTAAAAATACTTCTTATAACATCGAGTGGCGCTAAAAAGGGATTTTCGAAAATTCCACCCTAAGAACGGTAAAAAAAAAAAAAAAAAAAAAAAAAAAGAACGAACTTAAAAAAAATTCCTTTAAAATCGGATTTTTTAGATATTTTTCAACTGATAACATATTTTAGTGCATTTTTTCATTCTGAATCGAATGGTACTAAGCAAATTCGTTTAAATCGAGTAGTTCATGAGATAATTCACATTTTCCTAATATGGCGATGTCTTCTGCGCAAAAACCTGAAATTTTTAAGCCTTATCTATATATATAAAAGAAAGTCAGGATTTCGTTTTAATCACAGTACAAAAAATTCTACCGAACCAAAAATCTTGAAAATTAGGGTAAAAATACTTCTTATAACATCGAGTGCTGCTAAAAAGGGATTTTCGAAAATTCTTACCCCTAAGATGAGTAGAAAAAAGAACAAACTTTAAAAAAATTCCTTAAAAATCGGCTTTTGTAGTTATTTTTCAACTGATAACATATTTTAGTGCATTTTTTCATTCTGAATCGAATGGTATTAAGCAAATTCGTTTAAATCCAGTAATTCATGAGATAATTCATATTTTCCGAATTTGGCGATGTCTTCGGCGCAAAAACCTGAAATTTTCAATCCTTATCTATATAGTATATAAAAGAAAGTCAGGATTTCGTATTAATAACAGCACAAAAAAATCTACCGAACCAATAATCTTGACAATTGGGGTAAAAATACTTCTTATAACATCGAGTTCCGCTAAAAAGGGATTTTCGAAAATTCCACCCCTAAGAGGAGTAGAAAAAAGAGCGAACTTTAAAAAAATTCCTTAAAAATCGGCTTTTGTATTTATTTTTCAACTGATAACGTATTTTAGTGCATTTTTTCATTCTGAATCGAATGGTACTAAGCAAATTCGTTTAAATCCAGTAGTTCGTGAGATAATTAACATTTTTCTAATTTGGCGATGTCTTCGGCGCAAAAACCTGAAATTTTGAATCCTTATCTTTATATATATAAATCTTCTGTGCGTGTGTATGTCACTGAACTCCTCCTAAACGACTGGGCCAATTTTAATGGAATTTTGCGTGTGTGCTCCAGTGGATTCGAGAATGGTTTAGATTCACATTTCATCGAAATTGATCAGTACTTTTTTAGTAACTAGGCAAAAACTAATATTTAGTGATTTTTCGCTAATTAAAAGTGTTGAATAAGTTCGATGAATAGAGTGCGGACGGAATGCCCGAGCAGTCTAAGGCGCCAGATATAAGCTCTGCTTCTCGAAGAAAGAGATCGCATGTTTGAACCCCGCTCCTGTCAAACGTGTATGCTTTACAGTAATATAGCCTGTATTATAATTTTGATTAACTGACTTCAGAAAATCGTTAACTTTTAACAAAAAAGAGAAAAATAAACTTTTCTATCAAAAATTGTACCGACTTTAAAAAATACTGAAGAGTGAAAAATAATTTCCTTACATAATTGTAATAAGAAATTAAATTAAGAGCGTAGTGGTTATCGTGCGTATTACTATATTTAAGTACATTTATTTCATTTTCTGGATTCGATGCCAGGAAGGACAATGTCTGTCGGTGACAGGACAACGTCTGTCGGGTCCGCTAGTATAAATATATTTTTTTTAATTTGGTGATATTTGAAAGAGCAAAATATGGCCTTTTAATCTGCTGTAATTGTTTTTTCTCTTATACTTGAACTCAAGCTGAGCACATGTAAGCATTGTGGCTATTTTTCAAAAAAAAATATGTTTTTGATGAGTTTCTAATAACTCAACTTATAGTTCAAACATTAAATTTTTGAGTCTCAAGTGCATCAAAACATTAATTATACTATCCACACCCACATATTCAGACTTGTAAGTACAGTAAATTTCAAGGTCATTACAGAATGACAGTCAGAGACAGCGGCTAGTACATAACATTTGCTTAAAAAAAAGTTATGATGTAGTATTCAATTTTTCTTAAATTCATCAAAATAAACATATATATTTTTTCACGTTTTATATGCAAATCTTACAATAAAAAAGTAATGGTTGTAGTAAGTGTTTTATTATTATTATTATTTTTTAAATTGTTTGCAATTGCTATGATGAAAATTTTTTATTTATTTATTCTTTTTTTTGTCATTGTTTTTGTCAGAGCCATGTTAAGCCATTATTAAATTTTTTTAGCCTTTCTTATTTCCACCTCCTTGGGATTGATTTTGCTCATTTGCAATCCCAGCTGAGATATTAACCATCTCCATGTATTTGAAGTCGATTTGTGCATAATTGCGACTTTTATTGTGTAGACAAAATTTAATACACACATACATACACAAACTTTTTAGTTGGGGTGGTTTTGGATGCCTGAGGTCATATAAATTATGAAGAAATTTTTCAAAAGTATATCATGGTAATATCTGCAATATGTAGAATTTCGTACTAATCAATAAAATCTACCTAAAAGCAATTCTGCTTAACATTGAATATTTGAAACACATAGTAAATAATGAATAACTTCCCTCAGGATAAATACAGATAAATTTGAATAAGATTTTGATGCATTGTTAAGATACATTTAAAAACATATAATGAAATTTAATAGTGTAGTATATGCATGTAAAATTTTGCACAAAATCAAACCAGAGATTTCATTTTCTAACCACATAACAAATTCGACAAAACCATGAACTATCACTAGATTTAATTTCCTATTGTGTGTTAATGACTGCTGCTTTGACACACACCAAAATTTCTAGATAGGTAAAGTGGTTTCATGAATGAAGGGTTACCAAAGACCAGTTTTTCAAACACTGGCTCAGAATAGATGGGAAGACGGCAGACATCTGCAGATTTGTTTCTATTGTTTTAAGTTTTTGTGGCTGATACAGAGTGCTATTTTCTAATATTTGAGAGCAAGAGACAGATTAAATATTATCTCTAGTATTTAAAAGTAAAAGATCAAATTGTGCTGCTGCTTTTAAGTTTAAAATGATTTAAAAGCTAATAAGTCAAATAACAGTGCTACTGTAAAAAATTTTGGTGTAAACAAGCAGCAAGTTTCGAAGAAAAGGAAATACAAATATATATTTCTAAAAATGCTGCAAAAAATGAAGATGAGGAGAGTTGGAAATGTTTATTTTTCTAAATTAAAGAAAGCACTACCAAAATCCCTGGATTTTGGAGAAAAAGAAAAATGACTACTCGAACATGCATTATAGCTAGCAAAAGATTTGACTGTGTTTATTGCTTCTGCCAGATAATGCACAAGGTTTATGTTTACGACTGAAAACAGGTGCCAACTATGCATTTTTTTTCCCGTGGCCCTTTGACAAAATTAGTGTTTTCTCATTAAATTTGCATATTTTTTTGTTATCTGACAAAATTTGTATTTTTTTAATGAAGTTTTTGATAAATCTTATGCTTTTTTCACAATCTTTGACAAAATTTGTTTTTTAGCGATCTTTTTGTATTTTTTCCTTGATCTTTTGAAGAAATTTGCAATTTTTTTGGGGGAATTCTTTGACAAAATTGGTTTTTTTCTCAACCTGGTGGTGAAATTTGCACTTTTTGTGATCCATTGTTGGAATGTAAGCTTATTTTGCAGTCTTTTGATGAAATTCACATTCTTCCTTGATGAAATTGGCAATTTTTTTTGTGAATGAATGCCAAAATTCAGATATTTTTTATAACCAAATTTTTGGACTGATGACCAATTTTTAAACATTTTTCAGAACTGTATGCCTTAAATTTTTTGGATTTTCTGAAAATTCGGAACAGAATCACTCGTTAAGCTGAACTCAATGAAAATGGAGACAGCTGTAATTCCCAGCGTTTGACACCAATCCTACAATCACTTGATGTCAGTATGAAAAACTTTTCAAATATAATCTTCAAAGAAAATATATGAAATTGATGGCATCTGATGAAGTTAAAAAAACAAAACAAAAAGCTGGCAACTTAAAAATGGGACAATGTTACAGTCTTCCAGTGGATAAAAGAACCATGAGACTATATCAAAAGATGCATAGTGAAATCATCTACAAAATGTTGCATTAATAATGCAAGAGATGGAGATAAAGAGTTCATTTCGGATGATTTGTGAGCTTTAAATAGTGAACTGGAATTAAAGGTAGGGGATATTTAAAAATCTGACAAAAAGTTACTGCAAGCAAATTTACAGAAATGTTTGAAAATTAAGATGATTCTGAATTTGATGGATAGTATGCAAAATATAACTGTCATACAAATTAGAAAGATTGTGTCTTTTATTTTATAAATGCAGCAGCATACTGCACTGTGTTGTGTCTTGCTGAGAAGATGCTAAATAGTGGCTGTCAACATTTTCACTACATTTGGCTTAAACTTTTTGAGAGAAAAACACATGTTCTTTATGGTAGGAGAGATTCGGCAATGAGAAAAAGTTCTAAGAAAACAAAAGCAAATCATTGAAATACTTTTTAAAATGAAATTATTATTATTTGGGCATTTTATATATTATTTTATTATTCATACAGTTTAAAAGTATTTAAAGCACATTTTATGCACTGAGACTCAAATGTATTTGATAATATTAATGGTACATATTAAAATATTCTGATCATAAACTAGCCACAAATAAAAACTAAATGTTGCTACAATGATAAGAGAGATGAATTGGATGAACAAAGAATATATTAAAAATCTTTCTTAATTGCTAAAAAAAACAAGGTTTTAAAGTGTTGTTCAAGTGGAAATAAATTCTTTTTGTTGAATATGAACAATGGAATCTCACTGAAGCTTTTATTTAAAAATATTTTAATATCCAAAATGATTTTACAAATTTTGTTAAGGGTATTCTACAGTGACAACACAAACAATAAAAAACAAATATTATGAACTAATAAAGAATGCACATAAAGAGAATTCAAAACATAAAAAAAACAACAAGAAAACCAAAACATTCCAACAGATATATAACTTGAAGAAAATTAAATAGCTTAACTATGAAATTACATATCTAATCAAACTTTGTAAATGCAAAAATCAAAGGAATTACAAAACTTAACAGATTACTCCCTTCTTCGACTGAAAAAACAAAACATAACCCACTAATATTACAATAGTTGATGCAATTTTTGAAATATTGGTTTTGCACATCCTTTTTAACTTAACTGTGAAACAAAAGGCATGAACAGAACTGTTAAAATAGATTTAAAAAAAAATTTCATTCCTTTTTTATGGCTCAGTTGTAAATCTTACAAAGTAGCAGCATTATTTAAACCATTCTTATTTCTTCATTCTTTCAAGACCTCAGGACATTCTTTGCATTCTCTTAATGAAGTGGAAATGTGTGTGTCTGCATGTGGGGGGGGGGGGGGCAGGGAGGTGTTTCCTTGATGGTTGAAATTCTGTTTGGTAAAAAACAAATTGAGGCCTAGAAGTGACTTTCTCCAAAAATATTATAGGAAATATAGGAATTGTTTTGAAGAAAATATAGGAATTTTATAGGAAATTTTATTTATATGTAAATACATCAACACATGTTTTAATACATTACAATCACTTACAATTACACAATCAATGTAGACAGACATCAACATTGTAAAAACTATAACATAAGTAAACTATTTAAAGTTTATTCCAGACTGTTTCAGAAATTTTTAACACACTTCAGGTTTAAATTCTGGTTTCAGGAGTTGACACCCCCCCCCCCCCCCGCAATATTCAACATTTTTTACAAATATTTTCTGAATCATCACTTACAGAATTTGCATTTATCAATAATAATAATAATTGAAATAAAGGTTATAAATGATTTTTTTTGTAATAAATTTGTATGAAATGAGTTTCTATAACAAAAGCAATTCAAAGTTCTTAAAAAACCCTGAAATTTACAGCAAATTTTATGAAAAGTTACAGTAGAGAAGAGGAGTGGGGAAATCCTTTCCTATATTAATTATACATTTTTCAATGGTATTCCCAGTTTTTTTTTTTTTTTTTTTTTTTTTTTTTTTTTCTGAAATGCTTTGATGGAATTTGCATTTTTCCTTCAATACTTAGTGGAAAATCCCACATTTCTAGTGATCTTTTAACATATAAAGTTTTTTTTTTTTTTTGTGCAATCTTTTGACGAAAATCGCGTTTTTTCGGCGATTTTTTGACGAAAATCGCGTTTTTTCCGCGATCTATTGGAGATAATCGAGTTTTCACCGCTATCTTTTCGCGAAAATCGCGTTATTCTCGCGATCTTTTGATGAAAATCGTGTTTGTTCGGCGATCTATTGACGAAAATCGCGTTTTTCTCGCGGTCTTTTGATGAAAATAGTATTTATTCGCGATCTTTTGGCGAAAATCGCGTTATTCTCGCGATCTTTTTATAAAAATCTCATTTTTCGCGATATTTTGAACAAAATTGCGGGTTTTTTTTCACGACTTTTTGATGAAACTTGCGTTTTTCTCGCGATCTTTGGACGAAAATAGCGTTTTTCTTGCGATCTTTTGAAGAAAGTCGCGTCTTTTCCGCGATTTTTAGACGAAAATCACGTTTTTTCCCGCGATCTTTTGACGAAAATCACGTTTTTTTTTCGAGATCTTTATACGAAAATCACGTTTTTTCCGCGATATTTTGAACGAAATTGCGGTTTTTTTCAAGACTTTGATGAAACTAGCGTTTTTCTCGCGATCTTTTGATGAAAATAGTATTTATTTGCGATCTTTAGACGAAAATAGCGTTTTTCTCGCGATCTTTTGACGAAAATCGCATTTATCTCGCGATCTTTTGACGAAAATCGCATTTATCTCGCGATCTTTTGAAAAAAAAAGTCAAGTTTTTCTCGCGATCTTCTGACGAAAATCGCGGTTTTTTCTTATGAAAATAGCATTTATTTGCGATCTTTAGACGAAATTAGCATTTTTTTAGAGACTTTTCGACGAAAATCTTATTTTCAAGCGATCTTTCGATAAAATTCTTGTTTTTCCGAGATTTTTTGACGATATAAAAAAATCGGAAAAGCGAAAAATGATAAAAAAGAGGAAAATCGCGGATCCGCGGAAAAATCTCATGCCTGGGTGGAGGGATGAAAAATATAGGAAATATAGGAAAAATAGGAATTTTTTCAAATTTATAGGAATTATAGGAAATATAGGAACGCTGCAAGGCCTGCAAATTATTACATTTTGGAAAAAAGTAATGAAGAAACGTTATTATTGACAGAGGACAATGTTCTATAGAAAAAGAATTTATTCAAAAATTTTGCCGTACTTTTAAATGCAAATGATATTGAAATAAACAGATTTTTTAATTTTATTAGCCACAATCTTACTTTTGTAGCTTGTAAAAGGTGAGAAAATCTCAATACAGTTTAAATTAAAAAACATTCTTAATATGCAACTTTCTCCTTTTAGTAGTGCTTGTGTTACTTAGTTCAACTTTATATACTATACTGATTAACATAGATTAATGGTTGGAATTTCACATCATCCATTCAAAATTCAACTACATAAAAAAACATATATAGTTAAAAATCAATTTGCTAGTAGTGTAAAAAAATTCAAGGCTATTAAAAATCTCATTATTTCAAAGAATAAAAAAATACACATTACTAAAAACAAATATCTACTGCAAGTATAGAACTCAAATTTATATATTCAACAAAATGTTGTATAAATGAATTGAACAATTATGAAACATTACGTATAAAAAAAAAGGAACAGGAAATATACCATGCAATAGTAATAAAAAATAACTTACCATAGTAATCTAGAGATACAGCTATATATATGTAAAAAAATAAAATAAGTATTAAAATATTTTTTCAAGAAATTAAAAAAAGCATTAAAATGACAATGAGAATATAATCATTAAATATATATGTACATATAGTATATAAAATAAAAGAATTTACAATCATAAAATATATCTTAATAGTAAAAGAGAGAAATAAATGATTAATTTCTTGTTTATTGTGTTAAATAAAATTAAAACAGAATTAAATCCATTTTTCATTCTTATTAATTTTTAAAATATTTTATGATGTTTACTGACAATTGCAGATGTTTTTAATTTTAAAAATACATATTTTATTAATGTTATACATTTATTTGCATTGCTAATATACATTTTACAAATAATATAGAAGCTAATTGACTAATTTTGTTGGCTTTTTTACTAATTTCTTTTATTTAAAGAGAAGATAACACAAAGATCACTAATATAGTGTTTTTTGCTTATTTTTGCATGGGAAAGTTGATCATTTTTTCCCCAATATGTTAATAGAGAAAGATACACAGAAAGACACAAACAAGATTACAAGCTGGCTCAATTGTACATGAAGAAGGACCATAGGAAATGTCACTGATGATGTAATGTGGCTTATACTTCTAGAGTGAGTGATAAACATGTCTGTTTTAGAGATGAGACGAGTTCAGTTCGAGCACCAGACCCAGTACTGGTTCAGGCTCTATTTTTATTCTAGTCTTCAGGTTTGGGCTCATTTTTTCTAAAACCGGAAAATTTTGTTTATTCATGTGTGGCAAAGATTGAAAGAACTTTTTTTCCACTTAAAATTGCATACTTATTCCTTTTTAAGTTTGGTCAAAATGACAAGGAGACTGAAATCATTCATTTTAGTATTTCAATGTTATTTCAAATCAAAATTTGTGATAATTACAGTTACAGTCTATGGCAGCGGTTCCCAATCTATGGGTCGGGACAATTATTTTGGTGGGTCGCAGAAAAATCGAGGTTTGTCATCAAAATATATATCTTTTATTTCATCTGTTTAAAAAGATATGACAATTTCAACAGGAAATAATAATTTCATGTGAAAATCTTTAATTTACTTCTAGATTAATATATGAATAGAACATCCAGAAATATTTAAATCAGCTTTGAGGTTCTTGATGAAATTCAACACTTTGTGCTTGTGAGAACATGTTTTTTCTACATTGCTGTTTTTGAAAAGCAAGTACTAAGACAAACTGTGAGTTAATATATGCTCCCATATTGGTAAACACCAGTAACAAAAATCTCACTGATTATAAGATATGTTTTTATAATAATTAAACGTATTTTTAACTATCTTTGTAGTTTGTGCATTGTTTTAATTACTTATTCACCTAAACACATGGAGATTACAGATTCTTGTTTTTATTGATCATGTATCTTCCATACAAAAATTTGAGTGTTTCATAGGATAGAATAGCCGACCGTATAGAGATCGTGCAAAAATTGCTATAATAATATACAACTTTATCTTGGGTGGGTCGTGATTTTTTTTTTTTTAAACTGAAAAGTGGGTCGCGAAATTTTTTTTTCGCTGCAAGGTGGGTTGCGTACCAAGAAAGTTTGGGAATCACTGGTCTATGAAATTTCTGGTAACATTCTATTGATATGCCATCAAACAAAACAAACACAACAATGAATTTGCTTTTAGTTGTTTTTTCATTAGCAGAAGATATTTTTTTAATGGAATCATAAATAATAAACATATAATTGATATAATCATATGTTTGAAATAATAATAATTGAAATAATAACATAAAACATAATATTTATTATTTAGTTAAAAAACGTAAAGAGAATATTTTTCTTCTGGTTTTAGTAGATGAGAATTAGCTGGTACTTTGTAGATTATTTAATCTTCTATTTGCACAAGTCATAGTTGTTCTTCATATGAAAATAGTTAGTGACAATTATATCTATTTGTCATCATGATCTCTGCCCATGCTGTGGACACTGCACATTTTTGAAGTCACTTTTCTCCATAAGTAAATATATAATTACCATGTTATTCTGATAGAGAGCAATTGATCAGTGTTTCCTCTTTTCCTATAAAAGCATTGGAGCTTTAAGATTACAGTGTCAGTTTTCTAAAAATTTACATCGATTTACGTTGAAAATAAGATCACTTTTGAAACAATTTTTAAATATCATACAGTTATGTTTTGTATATTTTTGTATTTTGGGCTCAGATTCGGGTTACAAAAAATCTGTTGGGCTCGAGCAGACTTAAAATCGTAGGGCTCAGGCCCTGAAAAACGAGTCTGAACTCATTTCTAGTCTGTTCGCAGTAGTTTGTTAATTCTAAGTTTGCAACACTAGAGTTTAACACTAGTTTAAAATAACATGAACTTTTATTCTGGTTTGTCTGACTTTAAAATAAAGGAAGCTGAAAGAGTTTTTCTTCAATAAAATAAATCTTAAAATACAAAAGAATCTAAGATAAGAGTATACTTAACTCATGCTATATTCATCTGAAAAGATGACAAAGTTTTAGAGATGAAATCCATTAAATATAAACAATACTTTTGCTCCTGAATTATAACATTGCTATTACATTACATTTAAATTCAATGAGTCGAAACATAACAACTATTCTTGTTAAAAGATAATCTTATAATGCAAAATATTACACGAGCAGAAGTAAAATGCAAGGACTTCCGTCAGAAAGATTAGTCTGAACAATGTTGTTGAGAAAAAAGATTCAATAACTTGCGATAAATAAAGAAAATGAAATGCTAACTTTAATTAGCCTTATACTGTGATAAACTGAAATGATGAAAGTAAGCGAATTGAATCTTAGAATTACAAAATCTTATATATAAATTTGAATACATTCTTTTAAAAAAAGGGAAAGCAAACCGTGCATGGATGTAAAATGAAAGTACCAATATAAAAATAATAGAGAAAATAAAACAAATATCTTATATTGGAATTTTAAATCTTTGAAATGATGTCAAAAGCATAAACAGACATTTCGCACCAATTTATGTAACTCTAAATAACAAAAAATATGTTATAAGAGAACAGACTATATTTTATATGGTGTGAAATTTTTTTCGAATAGTTTATATTGTTGAATATCTGTTTTCTATGGTTCAATAAGAGTTAAAGAATTCTTTTTTTAGAATTTGTTCTAAATGGATATTTACATCTTCAAAGTTATTACCATGCTTAAGTTACAGTTTCTAACCCCAACAATTATCCTAAAAACTGCAATATTCCAAATACAGTAGACTCCCTCAAATCCGCACTCCTAAAATCCACAACTCTCTAAAATCCGCACATATTTTACGGATGTAAACAATGAAATATTCAATTCAGATGTAGGTGCAAAATTTGGCTTTTTTAGTTTTATATCAATCCCATATATTTTTTAATTTGTAGTTTTTGTTAAGGTTATTGAATTCATGTTTTTTCATGAAGAAAGAATAATTTATTTCTAAAAAAATCAAGATATCACTGGTAATCAGAATCTTATCAAATATATTTATATATTAATCAAGCTTTTTTAGTTATTAAGTCTAGCTAAATCTGAAATAAAGCTTCTTTATTTTATGATCTTGATGTGAATTAGTAATGTACCTTTATGAGGCAAGTTTAATTGAATAATTTAGGAAAAACACATTTATAATGAATATTTAATTGTACATTATTGATTATTAATTTGACCTTTGCTTTTAGTATTTTTATCATGTTAAAAACTATCTAAATTTTTATTATTTCAATTTATTCCTTATTTTAATATCTTAGCATATTGTAAGCATTCATTATACTTTTGATTTCATTATTAATTACATTCAAATTACTTTTTAAAAAATGTAAACAAAGCAATGACCAGAAATCCGCAAAACCTCTGGTCCCAAGCTGTGCGGATTTGAGGGAGTCTACTGTAAATCATGATTTTAAAACTTTGTAGAAAGTTTTATGTTTGTTTGTCAAATTAAACTTTCAAAACTTTTAGAAATCGTTCATAACAAAAACATTATATCTTAAAAGTAATTAGCACAAGAAATTTCAAGTTTCTAGTTCAATCAATATCAGAGAAATCGCAATTTTAAAACTCTTTTGCTTCTGCATTGATAGAAGTTGTTGTACCGACATAAATTCTATTGTATTTTGGACAGATGGTTAGCAACATTTTTTTATAGCTATTATTTTAAAAATCGGATAGATAGTTTCAATGATAGATAATACCATGAAAACACACGAATGTACTGCTTTTTAATATTAGATTTGAAGTACAGAATCAGAAGTCATTTATCTCTTATTATATACACATAATTTATCTAATTAGTGTTAGCAGATGCATTTTCAAATATACAAAGACTAGTATAATACTTTATTTCTATTTTCATAATCACTACATCATTCGGCAAAAAACTCACTTTCTTAAACCAGAATTGTGTCAAACTTTTTATAAAAGCATCAAAGACCACATGACAGCGAACTACTAGGAAAAGTATTAAATACATGACAAAGAACACACATAAGCCAGGCACAGGTGATAAATTAAAAAATATTGTAAATACACACAAACACAATGTAAGTTAAAAGAAAACATCTAATAGAAATAAATAAAATAAGAAAAAATAATGCCATACAATGAAATATTTTATTAAAACATAATTGTTTTGAATTTTCACACACAAGGAATAAAATATTGTTTTGCCAATTAAAAAATGCTACTGAAATATTATCACAAAATCTTAAAATCAATGTTTTTATGACTTTTTTCTTTTAAATAGAGGAAAAAAATTTTTTCTTTTCTTAGTTAAATAAATTTTAATATGTTTTATTGTACTTCAATATTTCTGAGTGTGTAAATGTTTACTATTTACTCCATGTACTCCAATTCGATACTTGTCAGAATTGAAATCTGACAAGTATTTTTTGTGATTTGCTTGATGAAAGAATTTTGTTTGACTTTTAATATTGTTACTTACTATGTGTATAAGCCTTCGCTTCATTCAGATAATTATATACTACAAATAAATACTTTTATTTCATTAATTAAATAAGGGTAATGACAATATTGTAACAATTTTAATAGTAAATTAAAAAATGTAGTTTGGGGAAAAAAATAAATATGAAATATTTACTATGGATGACACATATGAAAACTACTTTCTTTTAAGTGACATAAAATTTAAAATTAACATAAATTTAAGATGCAAATAAGGTTTGTCACAAGAAAGAAAAATAAAATTTTATAATAATGCAAATTTACCTTCTTTTTCAGCATTTGTGTGTAGCGTCTGAGTTTGTTTATCATACACAACTTTTTCATGAGGAGGAACTGAAGTTTGATTAACACTAACCAGTGATAAATTAACTTTCCTGTAAAAAATTAAAACAAATTCTAAAACTGTACTCTAATAAATAACATAATAAATTTATTGGTATGATACAAATAAGTTTTTTTTTTTTTTTTTTTTTTGTAATTTTATTTAACTAGGCTTCAAGATAGATTGCATACATGAACTTTTGAATAAAAAAAAAAAAAAAAAATCATTAATAAAATGAAAGAAAACAATACACATTACATTAATAATACATACATATGTATTCCAGAGTTATTCAGCACAATTCTATGAGGAAAAGTTGCAAACTAATAAGACAGATGCCATATAGGGCAAAATTGGGAAATTTCTTTAGCAGCCACTGGCCAGTCGGACTAATTTTTCAGGTGGCCACTATGTTTAAACGAGTGGCCACTTTTTTATTTAAAAATACTAAACAGTTAAAATTTCTATAAGTAGTAATGTAAGACTGAATAGCACAAATAAATATGTTAATATGAATATATTGGAACCTAAAAAAAGTAGAATTGTTGATGATATGTAAGTAAATTGTATTCTCTCCTTGTAAAAAAGTGGCCACAAGGTGGCTATTGATAGACAATTTTTCACTGGCCACTTTTTCTCATTTACTGGCCCTGTGGCCGGTGGCTAGTGCTAATTTTGCCCTTTAAGATGCCATCAGAGTATTTGTAAAGTAACAATATAACAATAATTCAGATGAATAAAGCTGTGAAGTTTGATAGAAGATTACAGCATACTACCCATGTAATATGTACCTATACTGTAATAGGCATTATAAATGTGTCCCTGATACTACATTAAATAATTCTGGGCTTTGGCAGACATGCAAGTCTTTGAACAGATTGTGAAGTTTTCTGATGCTAACTCGATGGATTCAGTTCCAATTTTTGACTGTCTCAAAGATATAACTACATTGAACAAATCTTAATTGCTCAAACTCATCTAGTGGTTATTCTTTACCATAGATTCTCTTATTCAATGGTTTCAAATTACCTTTAACATTCTGTATTTATTAAAGAACAAAAAATTATACTGTATGAACAATGATAATTCTGACATCAGATTTACAGATAAGCAGCAGAAGATAATTTAGTTAAGCGTAGAACAGTTTTTTCATCTTTGCATATAAAATTTATAAATTTTAGCAACTTCCTGCAATTTAAGTCAACTTTTTTAATTGAAGAAGCAAGAACTGAAACAATATAATAAAAGAAATTAGTAAGACAGACACTGAACATTTAAGTACAGAAGGTACAGTACACCTAACTCCAGACTGAAAGGTCCCCAGTTCAATGCTCGAGATCACCAAAGACCCACTGAGTGTATGCAATGCATGAGAAATACAGAGATACAGTTGTGAAGAGAAGAACATCCTATTCATTTATTTGTACTAAGAATATTCCCATTGAAAGTCAATAGACGAATTTAACCAATAGAAACCAGGATTGCAGAGTCGGAGTCAGGTAGGGATAGACATTATTTATTGTATTAGGATAAATAACAGTGTTACTACACTGGAACCTAATATTGCATTAATATGTTACTGAAAAGTCCCTGTTAAATAAATAACACATGGTTCTATGGTTCTTAATGACAACATCTTCCTTCACTTGCCTTAATCAAGATTCCATTTTTTGTACCTCTAAAATAAGAATAATATTCATTAAAAACATCTTCAATCTTTTCTTTTGAGATGTTTGCACAACAATGTTGGATTCAGAAAATTTTCTAGGGAGGGATTTCTGTGCTCTGGAAGAGGAACATTATAGAGTTCCGGGAGGTGAGGGAGAGGCATTGCTTTTTCTTACCATTGAAAACCCAATATCTAAAACCCAATATCTGAAACCCAATAATCTCAAATATATTCTGATGAGATATCTCATTGGTCAGCAGCTATTTTGACCCCCCCCCCAACCTCGGACCATCCCCTAAATTCCACACTAGCGCTCAGCATGACCCTTATCTTCACTCTTGGTAATGACCTGCTCTCTTAGGTATGTGATGCTAATTTTTTTTGCAATTCATCAATCACAATTGCTGTAGTGAATACATGCATGAATAGTAATAACTTACACTGCTTATTAAACACTTTTTCTGCTTTGTGATTTGTGACAGGTCACCAACATAACACACTTTCTCCTATTTTGATAGCACAGAATACTAGAGCACAAAACACAGAAATTTTTAGTAGATCAGGAAGATATTTGGAAATTTATTAGAAAAACCTGATGCTTGAAATGTTTTCCTCGCTAATCAAATATATTATAATCAATATATTATATATAACACATAGATTAATGAGTCAAAAATAATTAAATTCTGTTTAAATGATCCCAAAACATGTAAATCCATTAAAAGTCGGAAGTCGAAAATCATGAATCATTGCTCGTTAGTGAAAATATGAAAGAAAAATATGTGCAGAAATGTATATTCAACATATCCTAAAAATTGCTTTAAATGCAATCTTATGTTGCAAATGCATTTTAAATTAATAGAATTTTATATTTTATAAAGAAAATCTTTTTTAAATGCAGCATAACCTAGCGTATATGATTGTTAGATTTTGTTAATACGTTTTTGCATTTATGTTACATAAAAGAAAAAAGCAATTATTTCTAGCCCTTCACCCCGAAAATATAGCAAAATTTAAGTTCAGAATGATTAATTTTATAATATGTACCTTTTTTCTACATTTAACTAAAATGGATTTATTCATAATTTAATGCCTTAAAAATTCAATTCTCGATTTCAGCTGGAAAATCTTTTTTAAAACTAACAAAACAATATTTTGTCACATTCAAATAAAATGCTTGAATCTATGTATTTTTAATTAATTAGCTCATTTAAAACATCTACATTAAAGCTTCAGATTGATTTGAATTCAAAACAGCCAGCAATTTGAAGCCAACCACAATAGAGAGAATTCCTTAATATTCGCTAATTCAATATTTAATAATAGCTTTTCTACCAGTTTTTCAGTAAATATAGTTCTTTCATTACAAAAGAACATTTTATCGCTTCGTAAATATTGCTTATTTTCAAACGTTTTGTTACAAATTATTTGACAACCTTGAAAAGTGATAGCAATAAATATTATCTGAGGATAATTTTGTTTTTGTGAACGACTTTTGATTTAAAGTTTGTTTTCGGGAAGGAGTAAAGAGTGGTTTTTATTCGTGGTTGTTGATGAGATAAGGATAAATAAAAAATGATTTTGTCTCTTTTTTTTTTTTTTTTTGGGGGGGGGGGAGGGTTGCACCTCCCCTTCCCAAACATGTACCTTAAAATTTCACTCATTTAATTCTCTATCATTTTTAACTTAAAAATTTAAGCTACATGGCACCCTCGGGGCTGTGGACCCCCCCCCCCCTGTCAGTGACTCACCTAATTTTGCTCATTTCTCCACTTCCTTTCAATCTTTAAAAGGCTATAACTTTGCTTCTATGGGAGCTACAGTGGAGAGAAAAATTCTAGCAGAGCTAACTTTTCCTCGCCATTCTTTATGCTATTTCAGTTTTCTGGTTTCCCCCATAGGTTCATTAGGGGAAGAGAAGGGGGGGGGCATTTCCCATTTTTTGATGTAATATGTCTGTTACAGGCCAAACCGGTCTATCCTAATGCCCATTGGATAAACTAGTTTTTCCTAGGCCAAACCGGTTTATCCTAACGTCCATCAGATAAACTAGTTTTTCCTAGGCCTAACTAGTTTGGCCTAACTCTTATAGGATAAATTAGTTTAGCCTGCTATTTATTGGTCTGAACTAGTTTATCTTAGGCCAATTCAATTTGGCATGATTTTATTGAATTCAATGAATGCCTCAGCGCCAAAATTCTAGTTTGTCCTAGGCTGATCTAATTTATCCTAGGTCAATGTAATTTTACATGTTTTTAGTTCACGGGCATCAAAGCCTGAGAAATAATGGATTCGCAGGTTCTGTTTGTATGCATGTATGTACGTAACGCGATAAGTCTTGATAGAAATAATGTAATTTGACATGTTACCTCATCGGGCTAACAAAGCCTGAGAACTAATGTATCGTGGGTTCTGTATCTATGTACCAGGTGTCCCAAAAATGACTGATGGATTTTAAAATTCGATAACTTGCAAATGGCAACAGCTATTTAAAAAATTTTTGCAGGAGGGTTATATATAATGGCAGGAGTTTTATCGTAATTTTTTATTTTAGATCGAATTTCAAACAATAGGTGGTGCTGACTGCGATTGAAGGCCAGGTGATCAGTGCTGAGTGAAGCATCGACCTAGCATTCAATCGCCGTCAGCGCCACCTGTTGTTTGAAATTCAAACTAAAATAAAAAATTACAGTAAAAAAACTCCTGACATCTATATTAATAAAATAACAAATCGCTCTGTCTGTGTGTGTGTGTGTCTGCGATAGTTAGCGAAAACTACGGTACGTACGAAGCTCAAAATTTTTATGGAAGTAGCCCAATATCTCTCCTGATGCACCTGACGCTCAGAATTTCAAAATTCTATTTATTAACTGAGTAATTAAATTCCAAACCTCACTCTCATAAAAAATCGCTTTTTTTTAGCTCTTTTCCTTTTCATTCTCTTATGGTTGGTTGGTTGCATAAAATTTTCGCAGAAATAATTTAAAAATCTGGGACTGACCTTTAAAATTCATAGACTGGCAAACTGTTAGTTTAAATGAGGATTTTTTTTATTACAGTTGCTGTACGCCATGGAGGAAAAAGATAGGTGGTGGCGAAGTAAACGGAAAAAAAGGTTTGCGATTTAAAACAATTTATCGCTGAAATTTTAATGTCTCAAAATAAAGCACGAGGAAGGAATTTTGTATTAATAAGACGGATTGGAGGAAATGAATTACAGCTGAAGCATATTTTACGAAGAAATAGCAATTTTTTTAAATGGTTTTTTCTATTATATTATTTATTAAAATAAATATTTGCTTTTTAAAATAATTGAAATTGGAAAATTAAAAATAATTAAATTTCAAAACAAAATAAATAAAATATTGAAAACATATGATTTGAAGTAAAAAATTGTATTACTAAAAATTTTCTATTTTTTCAGAAATTTTTAATACTTTATAACGTAGATGAAAAATGTTTATGATTTAACAACATATTAATAATTCCATGCCAATATATAAAATACTAGGGGGGCGCCACCCCCCTGCTCGCCAACCCCCCGCGTAATCGCTTCGCGATTCCAAATTATTGGCTACCCCTGCTTGCTGCGCTCGCCAATACCCCATGGTATGAATAAGCAGTTGCAGACCTTTCAACTGATGTGTCACATGACTGGTGTTGTAAAGAAATTAAAAATGTGCCCCCCTGGGGGGCAGAGTGGGAGGCGACACAAAAGACATCCATAATATGAATAAGCAGTTGCAGACCTTTCAAATGATGTGTCACACAACTGGTGTTGTAAAGAAATTAAAAATGTGACCCCCCCCTGGGGAGAGCAGAGTGTGGGGGTGACACACAAGACATCCATAATATGAATAAGCAGTTATAGACCTTTCAAATCTTGTGTAACACGACTGGTGTTGTAAAGAAATTAAAAATGTGTCCCCCTGGGGAGCAGAGTGGGGGATAACACACAAGACATCCATTATATGAATAAGCAGTTGCAAACCTCTCAAATGATGTATCAAACGACTGGTGTTGTAAAGAAATTAAAAATTTGGCGAAATATTACAGTTATCGCCAAGTTGGCGTCACTTTTGACAACTAATTTTGGTCGCCAAATTTGGCGATATATCGCCAAGTTGGCGACAAACTTGGCGATTGTTGCCGAAGGTAACCTTTCCTCTCTTTATGGTAACCCATACGGCGATGCATAGACGGAGCCCTTTTCTGATTGGTCTATTCGGCTCATGGAAGGAGTGGACAACCCGGATTCGTTAGTTCCGGAAATCTTCCACATCAGCATCATTCCAGGAGTCATTCCTTTTAAGGCTAGTTTTTTTTTACTATAGAAGGATAGTGATGAAAAGATTCTTTTAAAATCATGCATGAACACTTAAATAATAATATTAATCTAAAATCTAGATTTCAGAGTGCAGACGATTTTAAGACATTAACGAAAGAATGTTGATTTTTCAAGCAAAGTCTAAAATGATGCTTCTGTATTGATATTTCAAAGTCATATGATAAAAATAATCAAATAATTCTTGCCTATGATTAATATAATTGTCTCTTTCATGCATTCTGATCGTGTATTACAGGCAATAATGGCACAAAACGTTATTTTTTTAAACGAAATTTTAGTCATCTATTCAATAACAGTTTAAAAGGTAAAAAACAAAGAAATACTGGTTTAAACCAGTTTGAATTGATCGGAGTTTCAAAGGACATGGTTGGTGCTTATTTGGACTTAATGTAGCGGATTTTAGAGTTACATTTTTTGCGTCAACTCAAAACATTATACTGCCACTCTATTAATTTCTTTTTACTATATGGTTTTACACATATTTTTGGCATTTCGAACATTAGAATGTGAGTCATTAGCTGTGTTGCTGTAAAAACATTACACAACACTTTTCTATGAGTTTATTTTTTTAATCATTGATTAAATTTAAATATGTTCTATTCAATTTAAAATTGTAATATGGCTTTAATTTGTTATTAAAACAAAAATAAAATAGCTGTTTGGCGTACAATTGTTTGTATCCGCAAACAATTCATTCACCATAATAAATTATCAAATAGCAAAGTAAATTATCTATCAGAAATAGCCATTAAAAGAATAGTAGCAAAATTGATTATAAACTTAATGATTAGACTAATTTAAACATAACCCGATCCCGAACAGAAAAAAAAACAGACCACACTCCGATCCGTGATACACAAAATTTCCGTGAGTATAAACCCAACCCTGACCTAAAAATTCTGTTTGTAAAAAACTATAGATTTGATAACTGACCCGAACCAAATCTGAATCCCGCAAAAATGTTTAAGTGAAGCATAACCCGATTCAAACAAGGAAAAATAATTTTCGTGGGTATGAAACCTGACCCGAACCTAAATATTTTCTTGAAAATAACCCGAAATATGACTCGAACGAAATCTGAAACCGATAAAAATATTCCGGAGAACTATAACCCGATCTCAGCAAGACAAAATACTTTCCATGGTCATAAACAGACTTCGAGTCGATTACAGAGGACTGTAATCGATTACGATTACGATTATTTTCAATTTCTAAAAACCGATTACGATTATGTCTCTTTTTATGCCAGTTGGATTACGATTACGTTTAGATTACGATTAATATTTTTTTGTTGGATTATGATTACGTTTAGATTACGATTACAATTTTTTTGTTGGATTACGATTACATTTAGATTACGATTACGGTTGACATTTTTGCAGGTCATGTTGACAGTTGACATTAACCCTTAACTACTGTTAGCGGTCTCATAGACCGCTGTTTTTCAGGTTTTGGAGTTTAACTCGTAATTTTTAGTTTAACTTTAGATACTGGTCAAATTTTGTTTCGTTTGGAGCCCTTACTATCTCTAGAGACTTTTGAATAACTGAATTTTATTTATAATTGTCCTATATATAAAGTTTAATACAAAAATAGTATTCCGAGATTTAATTTAACTTTTTATTCATCTTTATATTAAGCGGTCTGACAGACCGCTCTCAGTAGTTATGCGACAATTTTTGTTACAGCAGTTAAGTGTTAAATCTGTTGACTTGTGTCTCAACCATTTGTGACTCTTATTAGGATTTACCCAATTTTTCACAAAACAAAATATTTTTCCGGAGAAAAAATTGTATTATTAAATTAAATATTAAGGTATATTATATTTATGTATATGCGCAATATCGCGTACATTTCTTCCATTATAAAAAAGATAAATTTCTTATTAGAGTAATTAATTAGAGCAGCGGTTCCCAAACTTTCTTTGTACGCGACCCACCTTTCAGGGAAAAAACTTTCGTGACCCACTTTTCAGTAAAAAATTTTCGCAACCCACCCAAGATAAAGTTGTATGTCAGTATAGCAATTTTTGTACGATCTCTATACGTTCAGCTATCCCATCCTAAGAAAAACGCAAAATTTCGTACGGAAGATAAATTATCAATAGAAACCAGAATCGGTAATCTCAATGTGTGTAAATGAATATCGATTAAAACAATACACAAACTATAAAGATGGTTAAAAGTATGTTTAATTATCATGAAAACATAACTTTGTAATCAATGAGATTTCTAATTGCTGTTTACCAATGTGGGAATATATATTAACACACAGTTTGTCTCAGTACTTGTCTTTCAAAAACAGCAAAGTAGAAAAAACATGTTCTCATTAGCACAAAGCGTTGAATTTCATCAAGGATTTCAAAGTTGATTTAAATATTTCTGGATATTCTGTTCGTAAAGGATAATAAGGATAATAAAGGAAAATAAGGATCGTTCTAAAAGGAAAATAAGGATACTCCCATTATTTCCTTTCGAAATTGTCTTATCTTTTTAAACAGAAATAAAGTATTTTTATGACAAACTTAGATTGTTTCGCGAGCGACCAAAGCAACTGCCGCGGCCCACCAGTGGGTCGCGACCCATAGATTGGGAACCGCTGAATTCGAGTATCTTATTATAGTAATTTCTTATTAGAGTTTCTTATTAGTTTCTTACAAGCTAATGTCATAATTGCATTAAATTAAAAAGTCAGTCTGAATCAGTTTCGAGTGGAAATATGTTGAATTTGATTCTGGTTTCGGATTGACTAAAAATAAAATTCCAGGACTCTGATGTGGTTTAACCCGAGTTGTGCAGAGTTCTATTACGAACAAAACAACTCTTGTTTCGAATTCATTGTTTGACTATCTATATGCAATATTCACATTTTGTAATACAATTTATACCCATTTCAAATTTCCCATGTTTTATGGTTATTATTATTTTTATTGAATTTTGATGATTTAATTTTACGGATTTCCTAAGAAAAATTTAGCCTAAATCACATTTTTTTTCATTTTATTATTAGATATTGGGAAAATACCTCTTTAAAAAAGTCTGAGGTTTTGTTTTGAACCTTCTCATTCACATTATAAAACATTAAATTTTCTTCTTTTTGTAAATTTCTATATGTGTGCCTTTTAATATGCAGTGCATAGCATACAGAAGCTACTTCAGTAAGGCAAACACACCCATTCACTAATGTTAATCCTTTGGAAGAACTTTTTTTAAATATCTTCTTCCCATTTTAGTCTTTTAAACATTTTTTCCGCATTGTTTAGCTCAGATCGATGTATATAAAGACCGTTTTCTACTTTTTTGATTTTGTATGCATTCTTTTTGTTATAGGTGTTTTTAAATCAAAAAGGTAAACTTTGCGACATAAGTTTTAATTTATTTTTGTTCGAAAATGCATGAAAATAGCAGGTGTTGTTATTCAGAAACTATCTAATTGCACTCATTTATCTGTTTTTTTGCAAACGCAATGGATATTTTAGAACAAGCCATCAAAGTTTACATTTCGAACGCATTTTCCGGCAAAAGCAGAAAAACCAGTCAATGAAAGGGAAACAATCGTGAGATCACGTGACCAAAATAGCTCATAATTTGGTTGGTAATTTAATTGTCACAAAATTAAAAATTCAGTTCGATTCAAATTCACTTCCATAGTCAGCCTTCCAATTTTTTATCTTTTCGTTAAAAAATGAATTTGTAAATGTGTCAAAATGTTTTGCGCTTGCTCAGCAGAGCAGTTGAGAACACCCTTAAGATGTTTTTACTTTAGGAACCGGTTTTGAAAATGTAAATATACTCATTAAAATAAATATATAAATAAATTAAAAACCGTAGGGGAAATTGAAAGGGTAAAAAAAAAAAAAAAAAAATTCGTTATCATACAGATCGACTTTAGTTGTTCAATGAGAAAAACATTTAAAAATATTGAAATGCAAGTGATCGTAAATTTGTTATCATAATTTTTTTGCCCATAAGATTAACATTAGCGAAGGGGTGTTTTGGGATTACTAAAATAACCCTTTAATTACATTGCTTTAGGAGAAAAAATGAAGAAATACAAACTAAAAAATATATACTGATATTCCTGATTTTCAAATTTCATAAATTTTAAAATAAATTTCAATTACATGAACAGCGGCGTAGAAGATGGGGGGGGGGGGGGAGGGGGATACAGATGCACTGGTATCTCTAATTTTATAAAGTTTTCTTTGCCATATCTAATCAGAGAATTTGAAGCTATTAGTTAAGGTGGAATCAACTTTTCGATTTTAATGGTATGAAGATCATTTGGACCCTCTCCCTGGCTATGACTCTGTACAAGAACATTTAAAGGAAGAAAAAGCGCATTGTCTTCTGGTAAAACAGAATTTAAGAGGTGTGGAAATGCAGGATATAATGTTCAATAGTAAAACCATAAATAAAATTATTTTCTTTCTTTTCTTTTTATCCTTCACTACTTCCAATCAATGACCCATACCTCTGGATTGACCACATGTTGATTTATTTTCTCACTTCCCATATCTCTGACAAACTCAAGTCAAATACTATTCCTATATCCTATTACAGTGTGCGGTATACATTCTGTTTCTTCCACTTTACCCCATTGAAAGCTATCTCTATCTCTTATGACCTCTGACCTTCACACTCCTACTTTAGGGCCATTTAATGAGTTGAAAACATGAACCAAACTCTTCCTTTTCCGGTGGTACAATGTTTAGCAAACCAACCAAGTATATTTTGGTTTGGAAGAGAAAGGAAGGGAAAAAAGAAGACGTAATCCTAACGTAATCGCATATTTATTTAAGATTACGATTACATTGCAGTTATATTAGGGTTCGATTATGATTAGATTATGATTATAATCGAGATGAAATCTCTTGATTATGATTATATTGCGATTATTTCTAAAACCAAAATCTATGATTACGATTACAGTGTGATTACACGGTTTTTGTAATCGATTATAATCGACTACGATTACACGATTACGATTACTCGAAGTCTGGTCATAAACCCGACTCAAACCTAAAAAACTCTGTTTAAAAAGTCCTGAACTTTGACCCAAACCACATCTAAATCTGATCAAAGTATTCGAAAGAACTATAACCGGATTCGAGTAACACAAAATAATTTCCGTGGACATGAACCCGATACGAACCTAAAACTCCCATTCAAAAAATACCTGAAATTTGAATCGAACCAAATCTAAATCTGACAAAACTATTTCAAAGAAACGCAACCGGATCCAAACAAGACAAAATATTTCCATGGACATGAACATAATCCGAACCCAAAAAAATTCTTTGAAAAAATCGCGAACTGAACGAAATCTGAACTTGGCAAAAATATTCCAGTGAAGCATGTCCTTATTCGAACAAGACAGAATTATTTCCGTGAACATGCAAGAAGACCCGAACCCAACAGTTATATTTGAAGAAAAAATCCGAAATCTGAATTGAACCAAATCTGGACCTGACAAAAATATTCCAAAGAACTATAACCCAATCCAAGCAAGACGAAATAATTTCTATGGACATAAACCCAACTCCAATCTAAAAAATTAGATTTGAAAAAAACTGAAATTTGACCCAAACCACATCTAAATTCGACCAAAATATTCGAAAGAATCATAACTGGATTCCAGTATGACAAAATAATTTCCATGGACATGAACGAGATCCGAACCTAAAAATTCTATTTGAAAAAATACCTGAAATTTGAATCGAACCAAATCAGAACCAGATAAAAAATACTCCAAAGAATCGTAACCGGATCTGAATAAGACAAAAAATTTCCATTCACATGAACCGAATCTGAACCTAAAAAATTTCTTTGAAAAAAATCACGAAATCTGAACTGAACCAAATCTGAACTTGAAAAAAATATTCCAGTGAAGCATGTTCTTATTCGAACAAGGCAGCATAATTTCCGTGAACACGCAAGAAAAACCGAACCCAAAAATTCAATTTGAAGAAAAAGCCGAAATCTGAATTGAAACAAATCTGTTCCCGACAAAAACATTCCAAAGAAACATAACTGTATCCGAGCTAGGCAAAATAATTTCCATGGACATGAATGCGACCTGAACATTAAAACTCAATATTAAAAAAAAACCTAAAATCTGAACCGAACGAAATCTGAACCCGACAAAAATGTTCTAATGATTCATAACCAGATCCGAACAAGACAAAATAATTTCCATGGACATGAAAAAAATATATGCTTTGGTAACATTTAGGTTGCTATTACATTACGGTAAGTCTTTAATTATATTTAATTTCCTGTTAGGTTACAGTTAGGTCACGGTTAAGTTAAAGTTAGGTTAAAGTTAAATTGCATTTATGTTATGGTTAGAATAAGGATATGTTACAATAAAGTGAAGGCTAGGTTACATTTATGTTATATTTAATTTACGGTAAGGTACTGTTAAGTCAAAGTTAGGTTACAGGCAGGTTATGGTTACGGTACAAAAGTTTACGGGTAGGAATTTATCCATAGAGTGAGCATTACGCATGATTTGATTAAAAATAACACTTACTTTTGTTAAATGGCTCTGAAATTATAATACTACATACCAACATTTTAGCTACCAGCGAGTATCGATTTCATTCATGGTATAGTCGGATTTAAGAGTGA
Organism: Maratus speculifer; assembly: GCA_964019185.1. NCBI lineage: Eukaryota > Metazoa > Arthropoda > Arachnida > Araneae > Salticidae > Maratus > Maratus speculifer. Next base: position 627,719 of record OZ025295.1, on the reverse strand, counting down.
TATAATTAGTTTGAAATTCAAAATATTTCAATTGGGATTTCTATGTGAAAAAAAATAATTAGTTACATGACTTAACAGTGATTTTTGATAAATATCAACACTTTAACACAAAAATCACGCAGTCGTTGGATACATATTCCCTCCCGCGTTTCTCATCGCTTATTTTGAGTATTTTCAGAGCTTAACATTAGCTGTTTTTTAAACCGATTTTTCACACAGTCAGTGACCACGTATTTCAGACAATGCATTTCTGCATGTTTCGAGTTAATGATAAAATCATACAAATTTCAAGTTCGTTTAATATTGTTAATACGGACCCGGGCAACGCCGGGCTGGTCAGCTAGTTATACATAATCCTCAGCAAAAGTTTTTTAAACAGCTGTCACTGTTTGCAAGTTATTGAATTTTAAAATCCATCAGTCATTTTTGGGACACCCGGTATGTACGTAACACAATAATTCTTGATAGAAATACCCGATTTGCATCAAACTTTCAATATAGGTTTATTCTTATGAGAAGCTTTTCTGATTAATTTTGGGAGGTCATTGGAGAAGAATAAGCGGGAGGAAGATTGAGAGACTGATTCGCCTCTTCCCTTAATTCAAATTAATGGGTTTCCTTGCATTATTAGCATACTTTTAAAAAATTTTAGATATAGGAGCATTCTGACGAGGTGCCTTCATGATTAGTTGTGGGTGTTCATTGTTTAAGCATAAAGGGAGGGAGAATAGGTGTAACACACCATAATTTATGTAAATGCTTCTTTTATGCAGAACTTACTGATTTGCTTGAAATTTTAGAAATAGATTCATTCTGGTAAGGTGCTTCCCTAATTAGTTTTGGGGGTTAATTGGTTAAGAACAAAGAGAAAAATGGAAGACTCTCGCCTAATTTTGCCAAATGGGTTTTCCATGCAATATGAAACGATTTGCTGCGAATCTTTGATTTGTTCATTTTGATGAAGCACTTCACTGATTAATTTTGGTGGTTCTTTGGTTAACTATAAAGGGGAAGCATACAATTTATTTCTTTCCTTAAATTAGATAAATTAGTTATAATACAGAATTATCCAATTTGCTTAAAATTTTGGACATGAATTCATTTTGATCAGGTGCTTCTTTAATTTTTTTTTTTTTTATTAAGTATAATGGGGCAGTGGACGATTTATCGCCATCCTTAAATTAGATAAATGGGTTTTTTTGCAGATTTATCCGATTTGCAGTAAATTTTGAACATAGCTTTTTTTTTTAATAAAGTGAATCCTTAAATAATTTTCAGGGTTTAATGATTAAGTATAAAAGGAGGAATGGAGGATTACCCTCCTTAAATCAAATGAATGGTTTTTTGAGCAGAGTTATCTTATTTGCTTCAAATTTTGGATAATTGTTCAATTTTATAAAATGTGATTAGTTTTGGGGTTTAATGATTAAGTATAATTGGGGGAAATGGGAAAAAGTAATCCCCCTTATTTATTTTTTCGAGGGTGTTATTCTTTTAAAAAATAAGGCTGTAATACACAATTAGTTTAAAGAGCCTGTGAATGCAAAGCCATCAGTTTAACTGGGCAATACTCTTTTTAATATTATTCGCGACTCCATTGCTAACCTTGTGCAAAAAGGTTTTGCTATCACCCCTGTATAATGCATTTTATTCCAAAGGGTGATAGAATACTGTTAGAGATTTGCATGGGCTGGAATTTTGAAGCCCGAACCCCGCCCTTCCTGAAGGAAAGTTATTTTGCCTTGACCCAGTACAAAAATTAAAAGTTCAGCACGAGCCCTGTCTGTACAAAAATCAATGAAAAGAGGCTCAGTCCAGCTCGATCTGGCCCTACTCAATTTCTGCAAAAAAAATCAGATTTTAATTCACATACATTTAAGATTCCTTTAAAAAATACTGCATACACATTTATTGGATAAATTTACATTCGCAGAATGGAAAATACACAATGTATTATTGATTATTTAGATTCTTAGTTCTTCAATATTCAAATAGGGATTCATTAAATAGTTAATGTAGTTTAGAACAAAAGAAAAGAAAAAAAAGAGTTATAAACATTATAACTTTTGAATATGTTTAGCAAAAAGTAGATTTGTGAATACATTTTTCTGTCATTCCTTAAGACTTTTCTAAAATCCAAAAGAGCTACATCATAACACATTTATGAATTAATTCCTTTTCGGAAATGCATAAGATTAACAGGAATTCTCACTCAGAAAATATGTAATCGTATGGCGCTAACCATTTTTTTATAAAAGTGATGTATCTTTGAGAAAATACTATTAAAGCTGCTTTTGGAATCGAATTTCCAGTTACAACTTCACAGAAAAGAAAAACTTGATGACATGACAAGAATAGATTATATGTCGATGGGTAATTAATCCCTCAAAAATGAAAAACGCTGTTCGATTCCAAATTATGTTCAGCTACAATCTGGCTCGAATAATAATAATAATAAATACAAGTCTGATGTCAGCACGGCCTGAATTTGCAGAAAAAAATAAATAATTAAAAATAAGCAAACACCATGTCTAATGCATCATGTCTCTACGGTAGACATGTTAAATTTCTGTATTGATGTTACAAGCAAGGACTCTTGACACACATTTATACTTTTTCTAGTGAAAGATATGTTTTTTACCGACCAAACCCAATTTTGAGCCAAATTAGATTAGCCTAAATTAAGCTATTTTAACCTAACGCCAATTGGATAAACTAGTTTTCCTACGCCAAACTTATTTATCTAAATGCACATAGAATAAACTAGTTTTTCCTATGTAAGATTGTATTTCTTCATTTTTTCCTTCATACTTAACCATACTTAACCATGTCAGAAAGAACCTACATCCAAAATTTGATGCAAATCCGTAAATTCTGAGTCAAAATCATTTATCTAAATTATGGGGGGTACCTACAATGCCCTTTCTTTTACACTTAAACAATAAACACCCACAACTAATTCATGGAGGCACCTTGTGAGAATGATCCTATATCTAAAATTTTAACTGAAAATTCTGAATGAAAAATCCATTTATCTAAATTAACGGTGGGGGATTAGCCTCCCGTTCGCCCCCTCTCATTCTTATCCAATGAATTCCCAATACTAATCAGAAAAGTAGCTTATCAGAATGAAACTAAATCCAAAATTTGAAGCAAATCTGATATTTTTATCAAGAGTTATCGCGTTACGTATATATGTACGTACATGTGTACATACACGCATACATACATAAATACAGAATCTGCGAGCCCATTATTTCTGAGGCTTTGACACCTGTGAGCTAAAAACACGTAAAATCACACTGGCCTAGGATAAACTAGATCAGCCTAGGACAAACTAGAATGTTGGCGCTGAGGCGGTCGATTGAAATCAAGAAAATCACGCCATATTGAATTGGCCTAGGATAAACTAGTTCAGACCAATAAACAGCAGGCTAAACTAGTTCATCCTATAAGAGTTAGGCCAAACTAGTTTGGCCTAGGAAAAATAGTTTATCCGATGGGCGTTAGGATAGACCGGTTTGGCCTAGGCCAATCTAGTTTGGCTTGTAACATGTCTATTGAAAAATTATGCTTCATACATTACAAATCTAGCATGAAAAATTTCCTCCCGACGTTCTGGATCACGTTATGGACCCATAATAAGTCAAAATTTAAATTTCTCAAACTTCTTTGAGGCCTTTTGCCGAACTGGCACCAGGAAAAAATTGTGCCAAAGTGGTGTGTGTATGGCATCTGTGCCATATAAATGTTATTCAGTCTTTTTTGATTGAAAATTTTTGTAAGTAAAATAATATATATTATTTTTCATGTGCAATTGTGCATTAAATGAAAATTGTACTGTAATTTTTGTAGTAGTTTATAATAATGAATAAAAAAATGCTTCATTTAAAAGTATTTCCTGCGCAATAAAATATTTCCTGACGATTAAAAAAATTTGTCCTGACAATTCAAAAAATACAAACTTAATTGTCCAAGTTTTCACTTCAGTCGGTACTCCCAGAATGTCACTATTTTATTTATTTATTTATTTTTTTTTTTTTGGGGGGGGGGGGGAAATTTTGTGGAAATAAGCGTTATTTTTTATTTATTCATGGGTCCATATAAAAAAGCATGAACTAGTGAAGCTTGGAACCATTTTAATACAACTCATATTCAAAATATTAGAATAATTGAGAAAAAATTATTTAAAAAAATATTTTTAATTAATTTATTTTTGATACTAAGTAAATGCAATTAAATTTCATATAAATTAAATCTGGAATGTTTAGATAAGATTTTAACATTTAAAAATATAAAATACAGTACAATATATTAGGTTTACAGCTTTCTTAAACACATAAAAATAATAGGATAAAATTTAAATGAGTTTAAAGTATTAGAATATTTTATTTTACGCAACAATATTACCTTATGAATATGAAGTAAATGGTAGTTAATATTTTGTAGCACCCTCTTTAGCTTTCATAATAGCGTACAATCGATCTTGCATACTATACATATCTATTAAGGAAATAGACGAAAAAACTAAATATGGAAAAAGTTTCATTCTCTCAGGGTTGTTTGGTTTAAACCACGCTGGTTTAAACCGTGGTTTAAACCATGGTTTAAACCAATTGGTTTTTTAAAAAAAACCATGCTGTTTTTTTTAATTTGGTTTTTTTCCCTTTTCCCTCATGTTTTCATTTATTTTACACATTATTAAAATGTGCAAAATCAAAATTATGGAGTAGCTACAAGCAAAGCTTAAGACAAATTAAATTTTTAAAGTGACAAACATCTTTAATCAATCTAATTTTTCTTACTAGCTATAAATTGACATGGCAAAATATTTTTCTACAGTGAACTGTGGAGGATAAAAAAAGGTAGTTAGTTTTAATTATTTTTTAAACCTTTTATTTTTTTAAAAATGTAAAAATGGCATATGCCAGCCAAAAATGCAATTTTACTGCTTAGATAGCTTGATTATGATTTACTAAGGATTGTATCATGTATCAAAGCATCAATAATGACATAATCATCAGTCATTCTTTCCATTGGTTACTCTTGTTCTGTATGCTAATGAATGATTGGCTATGAATTTTCTGTGTTCCATAGCTATTGGTTTTAGTAAGCTTTGGTTTTTCTTAGATTGGATTTGCAGTTTTTACATTATTTTTTTCTGTTTCTAGTTACTTTGTATTGTATTTTATTTTAAGAAAGCTACTTATATATATTGAAATAAAAGAATGTCTAAAACTAGAAGAAAGGAAAATATAATCTGGTTTTCATTTGAAGGAATAAGAAATACATCAAAAACATGTTTAAGAGCCAAATGTAAAAATTGCATGCAATGTAAATGCTGTCAAATTAGCTCTTCCTTATAATACTAGGTGTGATTCATTTGCAGATGCTTTAGATGTTTACCTTAAAAATTGCCCCACTTTACTTAAAATTTGTGTAGAAAATAGGAATGTTATTGATAAAAATATTCAAAAGTTTGTATCTGTCTAATTTTTATTTTAAAAGAAATGTTGAAGATATGTTTAAACTGTTAAATTCTTTTGCAGTTGCCCTGGATAATATCTAAAGTAATAAGTTCCATTACTAATGCAGTTTATAATTGGACAGGTCTTCAAAAAATATTAAGAGAAAAAAAATGTAAATAAAGAAGTCTCACAGTTTTTTAGTCCAGGTATAAAATAGCCCTAACACCCATGCCCTTTTAGGTATACATGCTTGAACCACAATACAGTCAAAGTGAACTATGTGAACAAGAAAAAAAGGATACATTAAATTTTACAAAACAAAAATATCCATGTAACTCGATGCTTGCACAGATAATAAAATTTAATGCTAAATCTTCACCTTTTGAAAAACAAAGAAACGGAAAAAAAAAAAAAAAAAAAAAGTAATTTTTCTAAGCCTATGTCTCAATTTGTATAAGCATTACATTTGCTGATGTATCAAGTAAGTCAATACACATGTATTTTTTAGCATTAGTAAAATGCATATTGATATTTTTTAAGTAAATATATGTAGTAAGAGATTAATAATCATTTGTTGATGTTAATACTGTAAATAATTTCTAAATTATGCACAAGAAAATGTTTTCTATTTCAGCTTATTTCTGTTAATTTAGTAAAATATGTTCGTTTGCCCTTCACTATGTTCTTCATTATCAACCTGCATATAAATATTTCTTAAATTATTATCTAAAAGGTTTATATAAGTATACTAATAAATTAATGGTTTATTTTTTTTCACACAATGAATATTTCCCTATAGAAACCTAAACTTATAAGATAATTTAATTATAAATTTTTATGCTTTAGTTATTTAATTATAAAAAAAAATAAATACTTATGTGAATGTTTAACATTAATTAACTATTAATTACAAAAAATCCTCATGACTTTCTAAAACTCAAGTTATTTTTCTTGCAAATAGTATTTAAACAATGATTTGAAAAAAAACCCAGTTTAAACCAAAAAAACCCGTTTTTTTTTAGTTTAAAAAAAAAAAAAAAAACGATTTTTATACCAACCCTGCACTCTCTACCAGCTCTTCTATATCAAAAGTTTATCTGTCCTATCAGTCAATATTTGTTTTATGTTTTGCAGCTGCTTTGGTAGTAGCAGCACTCGTTGACTTGCTGTAAGAATATTTAGTATGCAATTCATTTCAGATTTTAAAACATCAACAACGCTGATTGAGAAAACGCGGTATATGGAGGATGGATTTTTGAAAAATTCATTTTCCTCTGTATGTTAAAGAAAGTTTTCTTAACATGCCTTCTTGTACTTTTTAATTTTCCTGTTTTTCGTATTGTCTATAGCATACATTATTTTATATTCAAATATACATGTACCTATAGTTCTTTTCCTTAAATGTTGTTGCTCCACCAGTGGCCGAGAGATTCTGCCCTCTAAACTGGTAGATGACAGGTGCTGGGTTAGAATTCAATGGCGCCCGTCAGCCTAATCATTTTCCATTTTTTTTTTCGAACCTGGGATTTCCTTGCTTAAATAGGGGTTGGGTTCCTCAGAAAGATCTTCCCCCCGTCACGGAGGGCACCACCCTTAGGACCCATATCCCCCATGTGTTAATAATTGGCAGCCATACACACAGCCAACCAACCAAACTTAAATGTTGTTTATTAATTTTTTTTTTTTTTTTTTTTTTTTAGTTTTCCTGGTAAAAAGTCTAATAATATTTTAAGGTTATTCAGTCATACTAATAAAATTGCTTAATCATTTTGCTGATTATAATATCGTATGACGGATCATTGGTCATTACACAATTCTTGTTCAAATATCTTTTAACTATGTTATGTAAATAAATTTAAATTAAAGGCATATTTTTAAACGTAAATCTAAGTTGAAATAATTTGAAAGTTTTATTTTTGAACATTATATAAAAACATCGTTTGAGAGCATATTTAGCAATTGTTTATTGTATCCTGTTACAAAAATAACAGGATGTTGGAACCTGTTACCAGTGCTACTGTGGAATGATGTAACCTGTTAACCAAAAATAACCATATTTCCCATCTCTAGAGTCAGGCCAATTTCTGACCAATTCTCTCTAAAAAACAAGCTGACTCAGACTCCAGCTTTTTTTGTTAGAAGGTTTGAAGTGAAATCAAACTAACTATATGTAAATTTAAATCCATAAAAAAGTTATTATTGTTATTTTTCAACTATATCGGGCTACTCAATAAACCGCCCGACATTTTCACCGTAGATGAAAACCATTTTTAATAAAAATTCTCGTAGATTTTAAATTATTTACAAACTAGTAAAATTCTTTTTTTTTTTTTTTTTTTTTTTAAACTACAGTAGACTCCCTCAAATCCGCACAGCTTGGGACCAGAGGTTTTGCAGACTTTAGAATTTTGCGGATTTCTGGTCATTGCATTGTTTACATTTTTTTAAAAGTAATTTGAATGTAATTAATAATGAAATCAAAAGTATAATGAATGCTTACAATATGCTAAAATATTAAAATAAGTTATAAACTAAAATAATAAAAATTTAGATAGTTTTTAAAATGATAAAAATACTAAAAGCAATGGTCAAATTAATAAACAATGTACAATTAAATATTCATTATAAAGATGAAATGTGTTTTCCCTAAATTATTCAATGAAACTTGTGCCATAAAGATACATTACTAATTCACATCAAGATCATAAAATAATGAAGCTTTATTTCAGGTTTAGCCAGACTTAATAACTAAAAAAGCTTGATTAATAGATAAATGTATTTGGTAAGATTGTGATTACCAGTGATATCAGCAATGTCTTTATTTTTTCAGAAATAAATTATTCTTTCTTCCTGAAAAAACATGAATTCAATAACCTTAACAAAAATTACAAATTGAAAAATATATGGAATTGATATAAAACTAAAAAAGTCAAATTTTGCATCTACATCTGAACTGAATGTTTCATTGTTTACATCCGTAAAATATGTGCAGATTTTAGAGAGTTGCGGATTTCTGGTTTGCGGATTTGAGGGAGTCTACTGTATTTGGAAAATAGTTGTCCTTGGTACAGAACTGGAAAATCTGAAGCATATTTGATTATTTTTATTAGTTGAATTCCACAACTTACTTTATTCGTTTCCTGATTGGTCCATGTTTAATGTCCAAAAATGGAATACTTCTGTTTTTTATTTTATTGGTTTTCTGATTAGTCCATGTTTAATTACCAAAAATCGAATACTTCTGTTGCCACAATGACAAAAAAGTAATAAAAATTTAAAAAAAAAGTAATAATGATAATTTGAAAACAAATTGTGATAAAGATTTCAAACAAATTTCATTTAAAAGTGCATTTTTCTCTCTGTGTAACAGTGTAAAAATTAAAAATGTGCAATGTTTAGAAGTGTAAAAATTTGCAGTTCCAAAAATTGTAAAATTGAAATTTCATTTAAAATTTGCTTATGATGGGTCCAGGAATATTAATGTTTAATCCATGTCGTACATAATATGAGGCATTCAGAAGTCAGTCTGATTAACTCCATCAAATAAAAATGCACATTCTCAACAGTTAAAGTTGTATATCTATAAACTACTGTTGTTTTTATCATTGGTCTAGGAATATTAATGTTTAATACATGGCACATGTAATATGACTCATTATATCATCATAAAAATGACGTTCATTATTAATTTAAAAGTAGAATTTATTTATAAGACTTTAAAATTTTAGTCTTTGAAAATATCATTTTCCAAATACAATACAGAACCATTTATCTGGAATGGTTAGGGTCAGATGTATTCCGGATAGCTGGTTTTTCCAGTTAACTGGATAGGCATTAAATCACCATTCATTTGATAAGTTTTATGGATTATAGGTGGTTGTGGTATTACTTCTGATTTTAAATTGGATTACTTGAACTAAGAATCAGATGCAAGTGAGGTCAAATGTTAAGAGTTTTGAAAGAAGGTCATTTATGAGAATCTCTTGGGAACAAAAACTCTTCTGTTTCCTTTATCATCCATACAATCTATATAGAAAACATCTAAAATACGACTGTATATGCTTCTATTTCAAATACTAGGAGCTGTTATCAGACTATACAACTATTTCAAGCAATGTATATGTCAAATTGATAGTGTATGACATTGTTTCTACAAAGATTCTAATATCAGTCTATTAGAAATATCATTCCGGATAACTGGATTTCCGGTTAACTGGCTTCCAGATAAATGGTTCCGTGTTGTAATAATGGTAATTTCTTAAATTAAATTTTTTTTCCTTGACAAAATTTTTTTGTTCTGGCGAAGACAACTTAACATCCAAATTACAAAGAATTTCCTTTTTCAATTCAACAGATCCAAAAATAGTAAAATTTCTGTTTTGTTTTCTTCTTCAAATTTCGATAGATGGATATTTCAGGTTTGTGGTATGCAAAATTAAAAAATGAATAAAATTGATCCCCCCCCCCATTTTTTTTCAAAGCTCTATGAACTGAATTAACACCGAAATAATGAAATTTGAATTATTTTTCTTGCATTCCCTCATAATTTTAATCAACAGTAACAGTAGTATATTACCCAGCCTGGAATCTGAATCAAGATCATTGAAATTTCCAGAATCAGAGACAGATTTTTTTCTCACCGACTCCACAACCCTGATAGAAAGATTTTCAGATGTCACTTGATATAAGATTCTAAAACACTGTTGACTTTAGATGATTTGCTGTCTTTGATATAAGTTACTAATTACTTTACTTCCTTATTTTCTAAATCACAATTTAATAAACCATTCCACCATTATATCTGAAATAAAGTGTTTTGAATATTACATTGTGTCTATGTGTTCATGGAGGTAAGTTACTGTACCTCCTACACACCACAATAGATTACCATATGTAAAAATTTGGCTCAAAAACTGTGACTGGTGTTTGTTTAATGGAAAATGCCTTGTTATCCTATTAATTGAGATAAAATTATATAGGTATAATAATATTGAATATATAGGGCAAAATTGGGAAATTCCATTAGAAGCCAGTAAGACTAGTTTGTCAAGTGAACACTTTATTTTAAAATATTAAGCAGTAAGTTTTCTATATGTATTAATCTAAAATTGAAAAGCCCAAATAAATATATTGAAACCTGAAAAAGTAGAATATCTAATGAAATGTAAGGAATATCTCTCCTTGTAAAAAAGTGGCTACAAGGTGGCCACTGATACAGTTTTTCACTGGCTATTTTTTCTCATTTACTGGCCCTGCGGTTAGTGCTAATTTTGCCCTTTAATTAAATGCCAATACTGAAATTTGATAAGCTAAACAAAGTTTCTCGAAATGAAAGTAGGAAACTTCAAATGTTAAAATACTAAATAGATATATGACAAGTTAAATACATTTAAAAAAAAAAAAAAAGTTTTATCATTAAAATGCAAAACAAAAATTTTAGCAATAAAAAATTATCAGAAATAAATGAAAAGGTATATACTTTATTGTCATGTCTTTCAACTTTTCTTGTGATAAAGAAATATTTTAATTCAAAAAATATATATTTAGCTTATTTATAAATAATGATTTTGAAAGGTCTAAAATTATGGTAATATAGTTTAATTTAGGGAACAAAAATGTAAAATTTTCATTGTGAAAAAGTAGTGTGTCTTAATTTTGTTTTTTTTTCTTTTTATTTAATTTTCTTTTAGTCATTTGAGAAACAAAATAATACTTTACTACATATTTTAGGCAAAAGTAAGATTTTTTGGGGGGTAAATATTATTAAAATTTGACCCTTTATTTTTCTAATTATTTTAAAAAATTCAAATAGTAAAATCCAATAAAATATAATGAGCAAACATAAACTAACCCTAATTCATATTGCATTGCATGTTTAGGAAAAAGTTAATTATAAAAATAAATAAACAAATAAATGAACAAACTTAGGTTTTGGAGGAGGAGGCAACTGTACAACTGTTGGTTTATTTAAGGAAACATCAGGAGAGTCTTGTTCTGGCAATGAAGCTATAAAATATAATATCTTTATTTCCATCAAAATGTTAATACTAGACTAAAACAACATTGTTCAGTTAAAAAATAAAATAAAAAAGAATATAGCATATAGTTGACATAAAAAAGTTTATAAATACCATATTTTGATGCATAAATCTGATATTTGGATACATATTCAACTAGGCCTGGGCTTTAATTTCATTAAAAGCATACAGCGAAAATCTGATTTAATCAATAATCTTAATTTAAATTAACATTGTAAATTATGATTTAGCCAATGCCTTAAATCAAGATTTAGCCAATGGCTTTAAATAGATTTAAAAAAAGATTCTGAGCTAACATTGGAAAACTGATTTATCTACTTTGATGTATCTACCAATTGTATGTCAGCAAAAAGCATTAAATCAATTTAGCAGGATCCGATTTAAATAAACATCACAACCCTCAATGTTTTCCGATTTAAGAAAAAAGGTGACATAAGAAAGGGATTATTTAATAAAAGCATGTCCAGCTGGTGTTAAATTGATTTAGCAAGAATTAGCAGTCGTCACTCAGCACATGGTAATTAATTGTAAAAGTGGCAGTTAAAAAATCCGTCATCTATTCGTCACCCTAGTCACACTTGCCAAGTGACAATTAAAAAAGCTTATCAACCGCCAAGTGAAGTAGTTTTTTTCATGGAAATATGACATCTCTAGAATGCAAATCTTTATTTACATTGATTACATCTAATTAGGGAGCTGATTAATTTTTTTTCTTACTAAATGCAAGCAGATTTTAATGACTTAGCTATATTTTCAATATTTTGATTTTTTGCCATGTGTTCAGTCAGATTATGTTTTCAAGAAATACAGTTTCATTCTACAAAATATATTCAACAGTTTGTTTCTAATGCATAGGTACCAATTTTCAATAAAAGTTGCAAGTAACCAGATAAAAGTTTTAACAAAAGTTACCAGGAACCAGGAGGAAAGGGTACACCCCAAATTCTCAAAAGTCCTTTTTTTTCACTTTTTCTGTGATCTTTTGCCGAAATTAGTGTCTTTTCTGCAATCTTTAGAGGAATTTTGCACATTTTCTGTAATCTTTTGACTAAATTCTCATTTTCACTACATTTTGACTAAATTTGTGCATTTTTTGCAATCTTTTGACAAAATTTGCACATTTTTCATGATTTTTTAATTAAATTCTCACTTTTACGCAAACCTTTGACAAAAGTTGCATTTTTTTTAATGCAAGCCTTGGATGAAATTAGTGTTTTTTTATGAGATCTTTTGGACTAATTTCGCACTTTTCCTCTGATGTATGGCAGTATATCGGACCATATAATATAAGATGGATCTGAAACAAATGCATTTACTTACATCTATATCTGTAAACACAAAATGGAAGCCTTGCTGATTAACTGAACTGAAGACAGCTGTAGTAAAAATATGTTCTGTATTTAAAGAATAAACTAGGCTCGGCAAATCACTGTAGTTTTATTCTTTCGAAATATGGTTCTAAACAGGTTTAAAATGCAGCATTACATAATTTATGTTTTGCAAATTATAAATAAAACATGAATATAAAATTTATTTAATCAGGAAAAATAAAAACTGCATAAGTTAAACTTAAAAGTAATTTAAATGAATTTCAGAGGAGGACAAGGACCAGCCTCATCCCTTACGATGTTTTGATGAAATTTCAAGTTTTTTTTCTGCAATCCTATGTCAAAATTCATGTTTTTTTTCAAGCGATCTTTTGATGAAATTTGCAGGTGTTTTTACCCATAATTTTTATATGATGCACATAACCCTGTAACTTTTGTTGTGTATCCGTGATTATTACGGATAAATCGCAATACTTGGCACCTCTGCTAATGTATTTCAAGTAACTCTTTTAAGTCACTGCATGCAAATGGATTTCATGGACTTTCAATATCTTCAATACTTCAACTTTTGCCACATATTATTGTTCAATTGGATTATTTTTCTTGAAGATTATTGTTTAATTATGCAAAATACACTCACCAGCTTAGATTTCAATTATATGCAATGTGTGTAGTGTATTAATAACACATTTATTAAATAAAATTTAAATGATATTTTATTGTGTTTTATTTAAATTTTTAAAATATTGTGTTGCGTTTTACTTGATTATATCTGGAAAAAAGTAAAATTCACTATTTATATCTGGAAAAAAGGTCTTAAGGTTAAAATCAAAATTGATCTATTTTTAGTTTATATGCATTATTATGATGAAAAATTAATTTTCACATGTTTAAGTAATATTAGAATATTTTAGTTTTAATTTATTATGTGGTTAAAAATATTTAAATAAAATTTTGTAATGAATCAAGTTACTTTATTTATACAACAGAATGAGGAGGGGCTGGAGGGAATATTCATTAGATTTTTCTGAAGATCTGTAATTTTCTTTGACATTTTGTTATCATTGAAAAGATATATTTTAAGATTATGTTTAATTACTAATCATACAGGGTGCTAACAGTCTAAAAACACCAGCAATTTCAGATATGTGGCTTTTCCATCTACTATATGAATGTCAGCATTTATGTTAAACAAATTTTATTATCCTCCTTAGTCCTGTGACAAATTTTATGAAGCACTGCAAAAAACAGTTTAAAATTACTATAAAATATCTCCAAAGACGCATCAGTCTATTAAACAATGCTTCTAAAATGCACACATTTATTTTAAAAGTCTGGATATAATTTTAACAATTCTAGAAGCATTTAAATTAATTGAAAGGGTGTTTTTTAGTGTCGCCTGCAGGCGACATCAGGGCAGAGGAGGTTGTAATCTAAAAGTTAAAGAAATAAAGTTGCTTCTTATTTCTCATATTTTCTCTTTTTATTATTTTTCTCATCTTGATAAATGTAGGGTTAAATTCATCACTGAATGTGCTTCTATTTTACTTCAATTACTTTTCAATTCTGTGTCTGTAAAAAAAGTGTGTGCATGTTGTTAGCAATGAGATGCTCTTTATGTGCGCTAGGGTAAGTTACCCCAATCACCCCCTCCCCCCTCAATTCTATAGGCAATTTAAATAGTAACGACCATAACAGGTCTGACAAAAAAACCTTTCTTTTTATACTATTTTTGAAAGTATAAGTTTATAAAATGTATTAAAATAGGTCACTAATTTTTAAAATAGAAAAAACAATAAAGCATTCAAGTTTTTTTTTTTTTTTTTCTAAAATATACATTTTTTAAAAAGTATTTGAAAAATTAAAAGCCAAGCTTTACTTAATGTGTACAGGAAGGGAGGTGGGGGCAGGTTCTTCATAAAGACCATATTTGTTACTAAAAATTAAACTAGTTGGATGTGCCAATCCCAAAACTTTCTTTATCTCATACATACATTTTAATATTAAAAAAAAAATAGTTACTCATTTTAATGCTTTAATAATTTTAATTCAATACCTTACCAACTTTGATTTTCATCTTAAATTTCTGCTTCAATCAATTAATCTGAGTAAAAACGAATTTCCGTCTCTGCACGAGCCGATGGACAATAGAATGATAAGCAGATTTTTTTTTCAAATTCAGGGAGGACCTACTTGCCTTATCAAAAAATAATCATATACAAAATGTTTAGTTCAGTTCTAGAAGTAACTTCATTCACTTTTATGTGGTGCAATATTGAAAATGGCATAAAATTCGGTATTGCAGCGCCCCCTTCCGGCGGATTTTTTTCAGATTCAGGGCGATCCAACTAGCCATAGCCATACAGTTACACAAAAAATTTCGTTCAATTCGATGCATAACTTCATGTACTTTTGGTCGGTACAATATTCAAAATGGCACAAAAATCGGGATTGCAGCGCCCCCTTCCGACTGATTTTTTTCAAATTCAGGGAGAACCAACTAGCCATAGTCATACAGATACACAAAAAATTTGGTTCAATTCGATGCATTACTTCATATACTTTTGGTCGGTACAATATTGAAAATGGCACAAAAATCGCGATTGCAGCGCCCTCTTCCGGCAGATTTTTTTCAAATTCACGGAGGACTAACTAGCCATAGTCATACACATACACAAAAAATTTGGTTCAATTCGATGCATAACTTCATATACTTTTGGTCGGTACAATATTGAAAATGGCACAAAAATCGCGATTGCAGCGCCTCCTTCTGGCGGAATATTTCAAAACTGAAGGAGGACCTGCTTGCCACAGCCAAAAACAGTCACAAAAAATTTAGTTCAATTCTATGCATAACTTCATACACTTTTTGATGGTAGAATGGCAACATACAGACAGACACACAGACACATGGACAGACAGACATTTTGTAAAAACATGTTTTTTGGAATATCTCACCCCTAAAACGTGTAAATCCGTCGAAAACCGGAAGTTGAAAAAAATTTTGATTACAATACTTTCTTCTATTGAAGATAGAAGAAAGTAAAAATAGGTTTCCATATTCTAAAAGGTAAATCACAATTTAGCACTAAATCACAATGTTAGATGGATGATAAACCAGGGTTGGCACTTTTGACGGCAAAAAGATATTTTTGCCAATACAGTGGCAAAAACTAGAAAAAAAAAAAAAAAAAAAAAAAAACAGGGAAAAAATGACTAATTTATATTTTTCTAATGTATAATAAAATTTTTAAGCTAATAAGGATAATAACGGTATAAACAATTAAATTTAATAACACATCATTTAATATTTTTATTTAATTTGATAACTAATAAACATAATTAAATAACTTAACACATTTTAAATTTTTATTAAATAGGTGGGATTCTGTCCTGGGCTTAGGAATTGAAGAACCAAATTAAAAATCTAATGTCTAATTTTTTTTTCCTTAAATAAATTATTTTGTCAGACATTAATATATTTTTTAATTATCAAAAGGTTTTATTTAATTTTGCTGCTTTTGTTTTATGTAATGAGTCTTAATAATATGTAAATGTTTAAGTCTTTGGTACTAATTTATAATTACTTATCAGTTGAAACTAGTCTGTTACAGATTTAAAAAAAAAAAAAAAAAAAAAAAAAAAAAAAAAAATGATGAAATTAAATGGAAATTTAATATTGAAAAAATTCTGTTATGTCTTGTTCAGAAATTAGATTTTTTCTTTCTCCTCCCTCTTACACACCAAGAAACAGATGAAAAATTTTCTACATTCATTACATTTTATAAAATGCATGATTATACATATTTTACATAAGAATTCAAAAATAAATTTAATTGAGAAATAAAATCAAGCACTTTTAAGGACTTTTTGGCAATATTTAAGGTTTTGCATGAAAATAAATACTTTTAAGGAGTCGTTTAGAAAAATGTAAACACTTTTCAGGACTTTCAATGACTTTATGAAAGATGGATATCAATATAAAAACTTGTTTGATTTACATGTTGATGTTTGGTCATGTACAGATTAGATTGATTTTTTTTTTTACATACTTGTCTTAACTTTGAAGCTGAATATTTTCTGAATTATTATCTATCAATATTGTCTAATAATATGGCTATAAAATATTATGTATTTACAAAAACAACAAGATTTACAGATTTTTTTTTAAATATAAATTATTGAATTATCTAAAAAAGGAAAAAAATGAACTGATCAACTAACCAACAGATGTTGTAACATTGAGAGAAGCTAATAATCGTTCAGTTTCAACAATAATATCTTTTTCTCTCTTGAGATGAACTAATACAGGAGAAGACTGTTCATTCTGAAATAAATAAATAAATATCAATTATTAAATTCTATTTCATAGTAATATAACAAAAATTACAAACAATGCTTGGTTGCTGTTAAAAAATGTAATTCCAGTGAACTAAATTAATGCAAAAATAAGAAATATATCAGGGGGGGGGGGGGGAAGTTACAGCAACTAGAAAACAGAATTTACTGAAAGAAAAAATAGCAGCAGGAAACTGTTATTAATTTTCATATACACTAGTAAATCTGCAGATCAGGAGCCTCAAATAATTCCGCAAATACTACACTGCAATAATACAATTCTGCAAATAACTGTTTATCACATTCTGCATAGTATTTAACTTAATACAAATAGCAATTAGAAGTTTTCAAATAACAAATATTCATAAGTGTTATGTCATGTTGTATTTAATTCAGAAGTTTATTTAAATTTATTTAACATGACATATCTGTGTTTTTACCATCCCCAAGTCAAACTTACTGTTTTGAAAAGTATGGTCA
Source organism: Maratus speculifer (assembly GCA_964019185.1). Taxonomy (NCBI): domain Eukaryota; kingdom Metazoa; phylum Arthropoda; class Arachnida; order Araneae; family Salticidae; genus Maratus; species Maratus speculifer. The sequence goes on along the minus strand of OZ025295.1, from coordinate 610,067 downwards.
GCGCCATTGCTTCAATCGTCGTTCTGAAGTAAACAAAGTGATCCTATCAAGCTAGATCTACTATGATTCTGGATCACTGTGAATCACCGTTCACGGCCTGATGTTTGACGACATAGCTTGTGAGCCAATAGCGCTTCACGTATGTAGTTTTTTTTGTATTTTCAGAAGTTTTTCTCTTTGGATAATGGCAACTTGGACATTGCAGAAGATATGTAAATTTCCAAAACAAACATGTATATAATGAAGAAGTACGATTTTGTTCTTCGCCTTATCGTTATGCTTGTTTAATGCAATTGTATGTTTGAAATAGGGATGCACCGGATATCTGGCCAATATCCGATATCCGGCATATCCAGCTGATTTTTCAATATCCGAAATATCATCGGATATCCGAATCATAATCACCGGATATCCGACTTCTCTATCGGATATCTGGCAGAATGCAACAAACCAAATATATATTAACAACAGTAATCGTTTGATCCCAATTAATGGGAAAAACTTTTGTTTATTATGCAAAAGATGAAGTATTATTATAAGTTCCCAATCGATGAGTAAAAGGTAATTCTCAAAAGCTTAAAAAATTGCCAGCTTTCCAACTATTTATATTTAAACTCTAACAAATTTAAGAGTTTACGTTTACATCTTTTAGAAAATTGTATCTTTACTTTCAGATTGTAAAACAAAATTTGAAGTCAAAATAGCAAATAAAGCTTTTGTGCAAAAATGTATAAAGATAAAAAACCAACATTCAGAAATGCACAAATAATGCATGAAAAGAATAGAAAACAACCATTTCGAATCTCTATCGAGATTCTTCATCAGTATAAGATTCAGCGTGCTAGAAAAAGCTAAGCTGAGCAAAGGACAGGGAAGCACTGTCTTATATACCTATTACAGGAGCGAATGGTAATAGATTGGAAATGGCTGTTTGCTACCTTACATGCATTTCTAAATGTTGTTTTTCTATCTTCATAAAATTTGAAGTTGTTTATTAAACTGTGATTTTACTAATTTTCTTTCTTTCTTTTAATTTAAATTTCTTTCTTAAATTTTCTTTCTTTCTTTTAATTGGTTTTTAAGTTACACAGCTAAACAAACCTATTTTTAATTTCTTCTATCTTTCAAAGATACAACTGGCAAACTATGCGGAACTGATAACCCAATTTCAAATTTTCGGAAGAGGATGCCTTAAATTTTTGGAAATTTCGAACGAGAATCACCCCTGGAATGTTCGGCGATTTTTTAAAACATTTTGCAGATCACGTCAATATTAAGCTCACATTAAAAAATAAGGACTTTAAGGATCCTTATTAAGGACTAGAGATGTAAATTTTCCGGAAAAATATAAGCGGTGGAAAAAACTGGAAAAGTTGGAAAATTTGATTTTTTATGATTGTTTCTCCCAAATAAATTATATTTTCTTAAAGAATATTAAATAATAAATATTTTCTTCTGTTTATTTGTATTTAAAGAAAATTATTTTCACTTTATATAACAAAATAAAAAGAAAAAAGCCTGCTTATAATTTTTTTTTTTTTTTTTTTTTTTTTTTTTTTAAACAGTCTAAGAATTTTTATTAAACGCTATTGTTTCTTATATCACATCTCTATTGAAATGATCTTTTAGTTACATGTTTAACTACCAATTGACCTAATGTAGAAACCTGAGCCAATATGCCTACAGTTTAGAATGAAATAAATTATGTATCCCATTTAGATAATTATAGTTTTTAAGTAAATGATACTAGTTTAATGAAATAAATTATTGCAGTTTTGTCATTATTATGAAAATCAGTATTCAAAAATTCCATTATTTGTTTAAAAAATGTATATTTTTACAATATTACTTTTTTCCTTATAATTGTATTTAATTTAAAAAAATATGTTTAGTTTTGATATAGTTTTCCAATCTGGACTCAAAAATGTTTTGATTTAGTTTTATTTAATCTAAATTCAAATAGAACTAAGTTTTAGTTTGGCTCACTCAGGTCTGCAACTAAAAAACAGCATATGATTTATTGACTTAGATTTTTATTCACCGAAACCAGGAAAATATTTTTTTTAAGTTAAATTAAACGTAATTTTTTTTTCTTTTTATCCTGAAATCTGGTATTCCATTTTTGAGTTAGAAACTATATTCAATAATATTTCCATATGATAATTTCATATTTCTAAGAGTGGAATTAAAAAGTTATGAAAACAGAACACTACAAATAGAAAATTCTCGCTATTTGAGGAATTAATAAAACCAGTTACACACAGAGATAAACTTTTACAGAGTTTTAGAAAACTACTAAAATTCAAAGTTTAATCAAGAAGGAAAATATAATTTGGAACATATTTACTCGTAATAAAATATGGATATTTTTTTTTCATCGCAATTGTACTTTTCTAATGCTAACAGTCCATGTTTTGCAACATTACTGTATATTATGGAGGTAAAATGGAGGTCAATTTTAGATTCAATACCTTGAAAAAACATTCAATTAATCAGATATAATGAAATCTTGAAAAATGCAGCATAGTAGTGCCACCGTAGGGCAATTTACATTAAAAGCTAAATAACATTAATAATATAGGCCAGTCAAATTGTCATAAATAGATGCAAAAATTCTGCTAGAAGATTTTATGTTTTTAAACTGTTTATGCGGATGCTAGTAACAAGAATTAATGGTTTTCCAACAAAATATCTCGAGGCTAAATTTTGTGGAGCCAAAAAACCACAAAATTTTCAGACATTTTTCAGTTTTTTGCCTATAATTCAAAAATTATAAATTTTTTGTGTACTTTACTCAATTACAAAAAGAAAGAACAGAAAATTCTCTACAAATTTCATTATAAAACTGTTTTTCTAATGCCATTATTAAGTGTGCTACATCTTTCTGAAAATGACTCATTTTTTCTAACTTTGTGAAAAAATTGCAAAAACAAAAATTTGACACAATTTTTTATTATTTTATCCTCTTTAATGTAACTTATTAAAATTACAGGTATTTGCATGATAACAATCATGATGAATTACATCGGTAACACTAAAAAAATTAAGAACATTGTAACTTTTTTTGTATTTAGAGCTTTAGTAGAGAACATTAATGTTAGTTATTTAACTCAATCTACGTAAAAAATACTTACGGTGATATTTTTACATCCCCTCCTTTTGGATAAATAATGTCGTCGACATTTTCGTAGTTAATCCCATTACATTTTTTACAAATTTCCGAGCATTTGAGTCTTAATTTATGAAAAGAACATGCTTTGCAGCACCCTTTTTACAGCTACATGACACAACATGTAGCAAGGATTCAGATGCCGGGTCTTATCACATTTAAACTGGCTGAAAGTGATCGTTGGACCTGTGAGCCCACCTCCATTCTTCAAGAGGGCTGTTATTTCCTAGCCTAACTTGTACCTGATGATAACATCGGAGAAAATGATGCTGGCAGCCTCTTGTGTTGGTGGTAGTCTTGAAAGAAGAACTTTGGTTTTTGTGACAAATAACTGAAACCTTAAGGTGTTCAATTTCTGTGTGGTATCTATGCATCCACTGTATATTGCAATATGGAATTTTTCTCCAACCTTGATGATTTCTTGACAGGTAGAACCTAATTTATTGAACACGCAGGTTATTTCTCAAAAAGAGCAGATATTGTATCGCATTCGCGGATTGCATTAGTGAAAAGAACATTGTTGTAATTGCATTTGAACGACATGGTTAAAAACCACTTGGTTTCGATGTTACATCTTCCTGGCTTTTGGAAAAACACATTTTTGTTCTGAGAGCTTAAGCTCGTCATGATCAGAAAATGTTAATGTTTTCTGCGACAATTACAATGCTTTCAAAAGATTCGGCTCTTGAAATGGCTGAGATAAATATCATGACATCAGCTTCTTCTTTTACTTGCTCAACTTGAATTCTGTTATTTTAAAATTTTTAATTTGTTTTAAGCAATGAAATGAAGCGGCTCTTGTTTCTGTCATTGGCTTCGTCAATGGATGATGCAGGCCAACGATCTCTCTTCTCTCCACTTATTATAAATTGATCTAGTTTTAGGTGACAAAAACTATGATACCATGTATGTGCAAGTCAGGTTCATGTTGAATACGTTCAATTACTTTCTGGGACCATTCAATCCCCACGTTTTTCTGCAGCTTTCAAAAATGTAATTTTCGCTTCTAACTTCATTACCTTGTGAATCAAATTTCTCTTTGTGTAGGACTTTTTTTATTGTTTTTTCTTGAAGTCACCGGGATTACCTTGCTCACATATGAAGCAATTATCTTGAAACTTGAAAGAAGTGTTCGATCTGAGGGACAAACTATAGTCTGTGTAGAATCTTTACCCCGACGAACATACGCTGCTAACATTTTCTCATTCGCATATGTTTTTCGGCAATCATCCTATATTTTAACTTCTTTGCCACTTAAAAAAAAACTGATGAATATTACTTTTGATGAATATTACTTTGACGCTGAACGCTGTGTTCAAAGAGCTTGGTAAGTTCTTTTTAGCTCACAGCACCATTATCACTATTTAAAGCCGTTTGGCATATGAAACACAATTTTGGGTAGAGCTCACTCATTTCTCATTATTGCATGAGAAGAGATGGAATAAACTGAATAGCAACATATTAGAAGTGTATGTCTTTAAAAAAGAACACTTGCATCTGAATGAAAGCAGTTCGGGAGCGTCACGTGGCAGCAATCTTCCATCTGCATTCCCCTTTTTTTATCCCCGGCCCTCCTTTCTTTTTTAATTGTTTTTCTTACATGATTTATAGAATTTGAGCTTCTTCTGCCTGCCTTTCTTAAAACTTTCACTTCTAATCCATCAATAGGTGTATTTAATTTTCATTGTTAGTGAAGAAAAAAAGTTTTTGGGGATGGGAGGCGAAAAATAGGTCACTTTCTGTAAAGTTTAAAATAAGTGACACTTTCAAAAAACTATAGCGGGGTAAGTAATGGGTTTAGAAAAACGTTTTTGTAACAAAATTTATAGAGAATTTAATGCTCTTTCTTTTTCTAATTCAGTATGTTACGCAAAGATTTTATAATTTTTGAGTTATAGACAAAAAACTGAGAAAAGTAGTTAAATTTTGTGGTTTTTTGGCTCCAAAAAGTTTAGCCTCGAGATATTTTGTTGAAAAACCATTAATTCTTGTTACTAACATCCCCATAAATATTTTTAAAACATAAAATCTTCTAGCAGAATTTTTGCATCTATCGGCCTTTTTTTCTGACAATTTGACTGGCCTAATACAGGAACTGGCTGAATTTGTAGTTTGATGAAAAATCGTCTTTTAGTTCTTGAGATAGAACTGTTGTGGAAATCATGAATAATGCAACATAGCAGCACCATCAGTTGGGCGATATACACTAATTATTAAACATCTCAAGTTTATATCAAGGTGTAACTGAATCTAAAATTTTGTGAAATTATGTGCATCAGTTCTTGAGATAGAGTACCCATAAAATTTGTCACATTCAGACTCACAGAGTGACACATATTTTCCAAAAACTACCAGATTACCCACAATAAAGTTTTCATGTGGGACACTCAATATAAAAATAAATAAAATTAAGAGTATGTGAATGTATCTATTACAAAATATATTATTTTTCAAATGAAATTTCAATTTTTCCAGTTTGGAAAAATTAGCCTTCGGAAAAAAAACTGAAAAGATTTTTTCCCCAATTTTTTTCAAAGCATTCCCATCTCTATTAAGGACTATCGAAATATAAGGAGTTTATAAGGACTTTTAAGGTCCATGCAAACCCTGAAAGAAGACCTGCATTCTTTATAATCTTGGTCAGTTATTTACAAAAATAAAAATTCTAAGAAATATAGAGTGAACTGTGCTATATACTATAAGCAGAATTGTTTAACATAGACACAAGCACAGAAAATTTGTGAACTTTGCAGAAAATTTTAGAAAAGAAACTACAGTAGACTCCCTCAAATCTGCACAGCTTGGGACCAGAGGTTGTGCAGATTTTAGAATTTTGCGGATTTCTGGTCATTTTTTTGTTTACATTTTTTAAACAGTAATTTGAGTGCAATTAATGGTGCAATCGGAACTACAATGAAAGCTTACAATATAATTAAATATTAAAATAAGTAATAAACTAAGATAATAAAAATTCAGATAATTTTTAAAATGATTAAAGTACTAATAGCAAAAGTCAAGTTAATAATCAATAGTGTATGATTAAATATACATTAAACAGATTAAATGTACTTTTCCAAAATTATTCACCAAAACTTGCTTTATAAAAGTACATTCCACATCAAAATCATAAAATAAGGATATTTTTTTTCAAGTTTAGCCAGGCTTAATAACCACAAAATTTTTGATTAATGCATAAATATATTTGGTAAAAAGATTGTGATTACCGATAATATTTGAAATATCTTGAATTTTTTCCAAAAAGAATTTATTCTTCCTTCATGAAAGAAACATGAATAGAGTATTATTAAGAAAATTACTAATACAGAAATATATGGAATTGATACAAAACTTAAAAAAAAAAAAAAAAAAAAAAATCAAATTTTGTCCCAATATCCAAACTGAAAGTTTCATTGTTTACATCCATAAAATATGTGCGGATTTTAGAGAGTTGCTGATTTCTGGTTTGCAGATTTGAGGGAGTCTACTGTATTTTTCTTTTTGTAATTTTTTTTTAGTACCAAAAAATTAAAAATATTCCCTCAATTTTATATATGATTCATTTACTGCTAGCGTACAATCAAAAGTAGGGCCAATTTTCGAATTTTCCAAAAATGTAAGGCATTTGATGCTGAAAACTTGAAAAATTCAGCAATATGAAATTTTGGAAACCAAAAATCGTGAATTTTTGACAAACAGTTGTCTTAAAAAATCAACTTTGTCAATCGTCTGCAGAAAAAGAAAAAAAAATCTAATTTCGTCAAATTATCACAAAACAAGTAAGAAAAATCATGCATTAAGCATAGATTATGAAGCACTTTCCAACACTTAATGAAATCTTTAACAAAGCTTTGTTATTTAGGGATAAAGTATAGCCAAATGTACCCAAATATGTATTCCAGTACTTTTGAACTTTTTCCAGTACTTTTGTATTTCATATGTCAGTTGATATAATGGGAAAATTTAGTTTAGCAAGAAAATATCCAGTAGCTTGAAATTTCTTTTTCAACAATTCATACTATTAGATAGAAACATACTGGGTCATTCCATGCCAAATCAACCAATGACTCAACCTGACCCTTTCCGATTTCAATGAAACTGCTAGGGATCATTCTCTATGATGATATAAATTAGAGCATATTTTTATTTTTTGTTTATCGCTTTAAATTTTTATACAATTAATTATTTAAATTTTGAAAAATCATTTTTTGACTTGCATAAATATTTTCAATTTTAAATTTCTCAAGTTCTATCAAACATAGAAAATTTTATGACCACTCATTACAAAGTGGAGTTTATAAGGTTTAATTTGATATGCATGTCGACTATGTATAGTTAAAATAAATAAAATTAAAATTTTCTTTTAATTTAAAATTTGAAAATTTTTTAGATAGTCATTTTTAAAAATTTTTGAAAAAATTGCATGTTTGTTGTAATATTATAAGCTTTAAATTCTGAAATTTTTAGAGTGGGATCTCAATGGGATCAGGAGTTATGAAATAAAAGCTGAAAATTACCATACAAATCATAAATAACAAAATAGACAGAATTAAATTGCTATTTTAATGGTAATTTTTGCTTTTATTTAATAACTCCTGATCCAATTAAGATCCCACTCAAAAAATTTCAGAATTTAAAGCTTATAATATTACAACAAACACACAATTTTTTTCAAAATTTTTCAAAATGACTATCTAAAAAATGTTCAAATTTAAAATTTTTAAAAATTTTAAATTTTCTTTATTTTAATTATACATAGTCAACTTGCATATCAAATTAAACCTTATAAACTCCTATAAGTAATAGGTTGTTGCCTGGTGCAATATGATAAAGTTAAAATTATTTTCAACGTTAGAACACCCGAATATTCGTATTCCAAGCATACCAGTTTCAGTAGCATATAGCATACCTTCCTCAGTGCTAAAGATAGTGGAAATTTGCAAAATCAAAGATAGTTGAAATCAAGAAATCCTCAATCGCAAAACATTGCTGGGAGACGAGTCATGTTTTTGACTTCAATTCGGTTAAGATACTAACTAAACCTACTTCTATAAAAGAACTTAATTTCCTTGAAGCTTTCCATGTCCATAAAAATCTTGCTAATCTCATTAATTGTGATTTTGCTATTCCACCATTATCAGACTGTTGGAAATATTACATTAAAACTAATTTTTCTTAATCTTTTAATGCAATTCCTGCAATATCTTTTCCGTTTTCCACCCAATTTTCCTATTAGCTTTTCCCTGTTTTCCTATTGGCTGTTGCCTAGGATCCTCTGTTTCCCTATTGGTCAAGAAACTTGTCGCTTGAATCCCCATCCTCCCTGTATATATATGAACAAATTTCCACTATCTTTAGCACTGAGGAAGGTATGCTATATGCTACCAAAACCGGTATGCTTGGAATACGAATATTCTGGTGTTCTAACGTTGAAAATAATTTTAACTTATAAACTCCTCTTTGAAATGAGTGGTCATAAAATTTTCTATGTTTGATAGAACTTGAGAAATTCAAAAATGAAAATATTTATGCAAGTCAAAAAATGATGATTTTTCAAAATTTAAATAATTGTATAAAAATTTAAAGCGATAAACACAAAATAAAAATATGCTCTAATTTATATCATCATAGAGAATGATTCCTAGCAGTTTCATTGAAATCGGAAATGGTCAGGTTGAATATTGAATTTTTTTGGTTGATTTGACATGGAATGACCCTACTTGAATACTTTTGTTCAGCCCTGTAGTTTACATTGTACCTTTATTACACGTCAGCATTAGGCTAAAATTTACTGTAAACTAAAACACTTTTAAAACAACTGAAATCACATTCTCAAATCATCATTCATAAGCATCCATGTACTGAATTCTTTGAGTGTCACTGCATATCCTTTTATCTATATTCTGCAAACATTTCTCAGTAAATTGAGTGAAGCTCAGCGTAAAAATGCTTTGTTTACATCTAATTAGTGAATTGGTTAATTCTTTCTTTTTATCGGATGCAAGCAGATTTAGCATCTTTGTTGCATTTTCTATATTTTGTTTTTAAGAAATAGTTCTTTGCCTACAAAATAGAGTCATCAATTTTAATTCCACGTGCATTTCAAATAAATTATACCATTTTTATCTATGGATGCAAAGAGATTTTAAGGACATTGCTGTATCTTATATATTTCACCTTGCCTTATGCTCACTAATTGTACCAGTAATAGTTGGCTGGTACAATTTTTTTTTTTTTTTTTATGTTTATGTGGGTGGCAAGAAAGAATGAAACATTATAGCCAATTATTATAAAAATATAGGACAAAATTAGTACTCGCCACTAGGCGAGTAATACTGCAAGAATCTGACTTCACTGCCACCAAGCAAACTTTCTCTACCCCACCAACACATTGGCACTCTCTGATTGCCTTAATAAGACATCTGGAGTTTTGAAATCTCAACCAAAGCAAAGAATATTTATATTCATCTGTACACTTGCCAATATTGGTGATATTAGATCCTACTTAATTTTAAGTAAAAAAAAAAAAAAAATATCCAAGGAAGATGTGAAATTATTTTTAAATTTAAAATATTTAAAATTTAAATTACAATTTCTTTGTTTGTTTTATACAATACATTAATATACAGTAGACTCCCTTAAATCCGCACAGCTTGGGACCAGAGGTTTTGCAGATTTTAGAATTTTGCGGATTTCTGGTCATTGCTTTGTTTACATTTTTTAAAAAGTAATTTGAATGTAATTAATAAAGAAATCAAAAGTTTAATGAATGCTTACAATATGCTAAAATATTAAAATAAGTAATAAACTAAGATAATAAAAATTTAGATAGTTTTTAAAATGATAAAAATACAAAAGCAAAGGTCAAATTAATAATCAATAATGTACAATTAAATATTCA